>JALAZF010000275.1:8050000-8420035 GCA_022829125.1 Lathyrus tuberosus | reverse complement strand
TTGAGGATGAACGATGAAGGTTTGGTTGAGGATGAGAGAAAAAGGAAACAGGTTGGGTTCGATTGATGAAGGAGATGCATATTTGGTATGTGATGAATTTTGTATTTGGGTTTGAAATGGTGATTTGGCTTTTGTTTGAAGAAGGTGCATGAAGGGATTTATGGTTTGATGGTGATATTGATGATGTTTTCAATGGGGTAACGTGAGTTATTCGAAGGTTGATTACATGGTGGTTTAATGAAGATCCATGGTGGTGGAGGGTGAGGTTGAATTAAGACGGTTTTGGGAGCAGAAGATTCCCAAGGAAAATGAAGGACATGTTCTTATATAGAGTAGAGAGATATGTCTTGAATTTGTCTTGCCGTTTTGCTCAAATTTCTTGCGTTTTAATTCGTCTCTTTTTTTCTCTGCGTTTTGTGTGAAAGTTTGTGGTGGTACATTTGCGGGTTGTGGTACGGTGTGTGGGTAATGCGTGATGGCTTGTGCGTATTGTGGAATGGATCCAGGCTGTGTATTTTACGGTTTGGTGAATTGTTGGAAGTCATGCTGTCCGCGAATTAATGTTGGCTGCAGGTTTATGCGTTGTCTGGCTGAAGCATCACGTGATGGGAACTTCTTGGCAAGGTTGTGGATTATAGTGGTACCTGCTAGGGTGTGCTGGCTTGGAAACTTGTTTTTTTTTCTTGTAATAATAATTTAAATAATGGGCTTTTCTTGTACAAAATAAAAATGGGCTTAAATTGTGGAATTGAATTTGGAGGTGATTTTGTAACATGAACTTAATGAATGAGCTTTTGGAATTGGTGAAAAAGATAAATGGATTTGATTATTGGATGATGGATTTAAAAGTGGTTTGAAAATGGATACGGTTGAAAAATGGATAAATGAAGTGGATAACTAAAAAAAACGGTTTTTTTGAAATGGATATTAAAAGTAGATATGGTTTAATTGATAGAAAATAATGGAAATTGGTAAGAAATAGAAAGTGGAAATAAATATGGACATTGGATTTTATATATGGATATTAAATGGATATAGAAATGGTTTAAATGGATATTTAATTGGATGAAGGATAAAAATGGTTAAAAGATATATATGACTTAAAACGAAAATGGATAAAAAATAAAAGAGGGATGAAGTTGAAGACAACATATTTTTTTGGATTTTTTCTGAATATGGTTAGCGGATGGATGTACAAGTGAAAGGTGATTTACAGGTAGGACAAATTTGGGGTATAACAGGAGGCTGCAGAACAAGATGTAAAAGACCTCCTCGAGGAAAAATTTATTTCGGAGGCCAAGTATACTACTTGGCTGTCCAATGTTGTACTCATCAAAAAATCTAATGGAAAGTGGCGTATGTGTGTTGATTATACTGATCTCAATAGGGCATGCCCTAAAGACGCTTACCCCCTCCCCAATATAGATAAACTTGTTGATAATTCTGCCGGTTTTAAACTATTATCGTTCATGGACGCCTATTCGGGCTACAATTAAATACCAATGGAGAAAAGCGACAAAATGTACACAACCTTCATGACCGAGTCGGGCAACTATTACTACAACGTAATGCCCTTTGGCTTGAAAAACGCTGACGTGACCTATCAAAGGATGATGAACAAGGCCTTCCGAGGGGAAATCGACGACATGATCGAAGTCTATATGGATGATATGATCGTAAAGTCCCACGAGGAAACCGATCACACGGCCCATTTAAGAAAGGTCTTCGAGCAGGCCAGGAAATACCTGATGCGTTTCAACCCGGAGAAATGCACGTTCGGGGTACGAGCGGGCAAGTTCCTCGGATTTTATCTAACGGAACGAGGAATCGAAGGTAACCCCGACAAGTGCAGGGCCTTCTCTGAGTTTCCTACGCCCATCTCGAAGAAATTCATCCAATCCCTCAACCGGATACTCGCTTCATTATCTCGTTTCGTGGCCAAATCCGCCCAACACGCTCTGCCATTTTTCAAACTCCTCCGTAAGGAGGCAGCCTTTAAATGGACGGAGGAATGAGACCAGACTCTCCTCCACCTAAAACGAGCACTATCGGAGCCGCCAGTTCTCTCTCGGCCAGATAACGACGAAACCTTGTACCTTTATCTCGTTGTAGCAACCGAGGCCATTAGTGCCGCCCTCATCCGTGAGATGCCCGACGGGCAAAAGCCCATATACTTCACGAGCAAAGCATTGCAATGACTAGAGCTGAGATACCAACAAATAGAGAAAGTAGCTCTGGCCCTCATCAACGCTGCGTGAAGACTAAGGCACTATTTTCTGGCCCACATGATCGTGGTCCGAACGGATCAACCCGTGAAGCAACTGTTAGGACGACCAGACATGGCCGGCAGAATTCTTAAATGGTAATTGGAGCTATCCGAGTTTGTATTTCAATATGAGAGCAGGGCCCTCAAGGCCCAGGCGTTGGCCGACTTTGTCCCAGAAATGACGTTTTACCGATTCCCCCACTTGCGGGGCGCGCAAATGGATTATCTTCGTCGACGGGGCATCCAACTTGACAGGAAGTGGGGCAGATATCATCTTGGAAAACGAAGATGGAATTATTTTTGAGGTCCCGCTTACCTTATCTTTCCCTACTTCCAACAACCAAGCTGAGTATGAAGCCTTCCTCGCCGGTCTACGCCTAGCCGAGGAGATGGGGGCTGAAGAAGTCATCATCTGCATCGATTCTCAACTCGTGGCCCTTCAAGTCCGAGGAGAATATCAGGCCAAAAATGACAACCTGTCTGAATACTTATCCCTAGTCAAGGAAAAAATGACGAAGTTCACAACAGTAAAAGTAAAACGTTCCCCGCGAGCATAATGTTAGAGCATACTTGTTGTATAAACTGGCGAGCATGAAGAAAAAGGGCGGAAACAAATCTGTCATCCAGGAGGTGCTTCCTCGACCCAGCATCGAGAAAATCTCCACAATCATCGACGTGCAAGTCATCAGCGACAACAACTACTGGATGACCCCCGTTTATAATTACCTCGCTAAGGATGAACTCCCATCCGACCCCAAAGAGACCAGCGTAGTCAGGCGAAGAGCCTGCTCCTACGTACTGGTCAAAAATAAGCTCTACAGACAAGGGTTCTCCATCCCTTTACTCAAGTGCGTCGAGGAAGAGATGGTCGCCCACGTCTTGCGTGAGATCCATGAAGGAATCAACGCCCAACACCTCGGGGGGAGATCCCTCGCCAGGAAGGCCCTACGAGCAGGGTACTACTGGCCGACCATGCAGCATGACGCGAAAGAATATGTGAAGAAATGCGGCAAATGCCAACAGCACGGGGACATGCACTTGGCTCCACCCAATGAGCTCAAAGCAATGTCCTCCCCGTGGCCTTTCGCATGGTGGGGCCTAGACATCCTGGGACCATTCGTCGTGGGGTCGAACCAAAACAAATACTTGATAGTGGGTGTTGACTACTTCACTAAGTGGATAGAAACGGAGGCTCTGGCCAAAATAACGGCCCACAACATACTTCGCTTCTACAAACGGAACATCCTTGCCCGTTTCGGCATCCCCCAAGCAATAGTCACCGACAAGGGGACGCAGTTCACAGACAAGAAATTTCAGGACTTCGTTGCCCAACTAGGCACGAAACAACACTTCGCGTCCGTCGAACATCCCCAAACTAATGGGCAGGCCAAAGTAGTAAACAGAGTAATCCCGCGGGGCCTCAAACGAAGGCTGAACGAAACAAAGAAAGCCTAGGTCGAGGAACTGCACAGCGTACTATGGGCCTACCGTACTACGCCCCACTCTTCGACTGGGGAAAACACCTTTCCGCCTAGCTTACGGGACTGAGGTAGTGATCCCCATCGAGATACACGTGCCATCCAGGCAGAATGAATCACCCCTGGACGAGGAGATAAATAACGAGGCACTGAGAGAGGAGCTCGACCTCGTCGAAGAAGTCCGATCAGGAGCAGCTCTCTGCGAAGCTTCATTAAAACAAAAAATTGCAATTAGGCACAAGGCCAAGGTGATACGGCGAGAATTCCAAGTGGGCAGCCTTGTCTTAAGAAGGAACCACAAAGATTTTCGAGAAGGCAAACTCACCGCAAACTGGGAAGGGCCCTATCGGGTTCGGGAAAAGACAGAGAATGGGGCCTACTACCTAGAATACCTCAACGGGGAAGAACTTGCTCGACCATGGAACTCCGAAAAGGTAAAACAATATTACTGCGAAGGCCCTAATCGTTGGTTTGCATCGTCGAAGCGACGAGCATAACGTCCCGACTACGATGCACGCCCAAGTACAAGCGTCGCATTCCAACTAAGGCAGGATCTCGCTCAAAAACGATTAGGACCCCAGCCCGACGGCGGTTCCTCAACCGAGCCCGCCGTCGTCAAAGTACCATGATAGGCAGAACACCCAGCTTGCGATGGGAGGTTCACGCCGCGAACTCAGACCTCAAACGTGACCTGAGCTCCGCTCTCATGGCCGAAAACCACCCAGGTCATTCGACCAGTCCCCCTCACTGCCGAACACATCTAAGTCGAGCAAATACCGAAACGATAAACAAATCATTCAAACTTACCCTCACTACGGGTACACACACGTATCGAGCAAATAAAACAAATAAAACCATAAGCGAATATATAACATACAAAACCGACCAGGACGGTCGGACACATACATTTCAAAATAATTAGTGGTCACGAGGACCACGATTGTACTTGTTACATAGAAAAGGGGCCATGCCCCATACAAAGTAATAAATTACATAAAACATGGCACGCAGGCCAAAGAGATAACAACAACAAAAAGAGACATCACTCTTCCATCTGCTCGGTCTCCTCAGGGATAGTTTGCGCCGGCTGAGGCTCCTCGTCGAGGATATGGGCATGCTCCTCGCCAATCTGGAAGAATTCTGGAGTGACAATCTTACCATCTTCGACATGGTTCAGAAAATTGGTCCCCTCCGTGGACAGCTGAACCCCTAGATTCGCAAGTTTTAATTGAGCCACGACATTGTTGAAAGATTCCTCCCCGATGGCAGAGACGTCATCCTCCGCCCGCACGATGCAGGAAACCAGCTCGGCCCAAGTCTTTAGTTTCTTCAGGTCATCATGTTCGTCTTCAGTTGGAGCCGCTACATACCTTATCTGCTCCACCAAATCCTCAACAACCTTCTTCTCAGCGATCAGGGTATCATTCTCCCCCTTTAACTTAGCCACCTCCTCCTGCGACTTCCTCCTCGCCTCATCGGCAGCCTTGGCCTCTTCATTGACCTTCTTCACCTTCTCCTCCAGGGCTGATATTACCGCCTGGACCTTCTTCAGCTCGGATTCGGAAGGGGAGTCTTCCTCGGCGTATACCGCCGCCATCTCCAGTACCCTGATCAGTGTAGAGGCATTCTGCGCCAGCATTGCCCTCTTGCTCGGGCGGTACATTCCCTCGAGCTTCAGGGACTCTGCCCGAGGAACCGTCAAAGAAATGCCCTCAAAGAACCGCTTGTCGTGAAGGCATGGAGGAAGCTTGAATTTGATCATCTCCCCCGCCCGACTAATATCCACTACCTCGTTCTGCCGGATTCGCTTGAACCTTGAAGTCCCGGGCACCGGAGAACCCTGGGCAGAAGAAGGAGTAGGCGAGGAGCTCCCCGACACCAGATGAGGAGGGGGTACTCATTAGGTAAGCCGAGTCTTCAGATTTGTCGCACCAGCCTTGCCCTTCGCCAGGGCATTCTTCACCATCCTCTCGTGCGCCGAAGGCATTTCACCTGCAAAATCAAAACGGACACGTTAGCAAACGAGGAAAACGATAGTTTGAACATACTAAAAAACAAAGGCTACCAAGCAATTTAAGGGCTTCAACATGGGTTTTGCACTCCAGAAGCCCCTTTGTGTTGATGTCGCGGGTTTCCACCCTTTGCCCGATGTCAGCCTCGAAGACCGGGTCCCCTTTCTTCGTCCAGCACTCAGCAAGGTTAAAGCTGCCAACATAATTCACCAGCGCTGCATAGCCGGCTTTGTCGTCGCCTTATAGCATATCTGGCTGGGCAATATACTGGTCGATTCCCTGGGAGAAATAAGGCCTGCTCCAACAAAAGGGGAATTTCAGCACTCTATCTGCCACCACTTTAACATGCTCGTCGTAAAGGTCATTATCGTCCTCATCTGTCGATACTTCCCATGTATATGTAGTATCCTGGGCTCTCTCCGACACTGGTTCAATGATATAAAACCTCTCCTTAAAAGTCCTGATAGACTCGGAGAATGGTTTAAATAATTTCTTCGTCTGCTTCAGCAAGACCCAACCATACTTTCTCCCAGAAACCTGCCTCTGGAGATGAAAGATCGTAAATAATAGGGGGAGGGTGGCTCCTATCTTCAGGAACTCACACGTCAGCTCGAAAGCACGAATGAACGCTAGTGAGTTAGGGTGCAGCTGTGACGGGGCCAGGTCCAAGTGCACGAAGACAGACCGCTGAAAGTCAGTGAAGGGCAACCTCAGTCCTATGTCTTTGAAGACGTACTCGTACATCGGGAACAACTCCCTGTAATCTGTACAGATGCAGTCGTCCTCACCTGGAAAGTGCAACTTCCACTACCCTTCTGGCCCCGCGGTCGTGAAGGCATCCCTAATAAATGAAGCGAAGATAGAAGCATGTTCGGCAGGCTCTGCAACTGTCCACTCCTCCGCGGAGGTCCTATCAGGGGAGTCTCCCCGACATCGCTGGGAGCGGGTGAAACTTCTGTGTCGTTGCTCTCTGAGGAGCTCTCCTCAGACGAGTCTATAAGGATCTCTTTCTCAGGTTCGCAGGCCATCTTTTTCACCTGAAAAGCAAAGGACAAAAGTGAATTCGATGACAAAATCAAATCCACCCTTCCACCGCTAGTCAAGTGAAAGGGCGCAAAATGGCACAAAAGTACTGCACGGGGAGATGCCAGGGGCAACCCCTACGCATACGGGGAAATTCTCCCTGGGTCACTACCCAAAATTCCGTTTGAAGCTTCACCGAAAAACTCATGAATCCGCTGGAAAATTCATAGGAACGCCGGAAAATTCATGAGCTTCGCCAGTAACGCACACGCTCGTCGTTGTAACGACGTCGAAAACAACCTAAATCTATGGGTCCCTAAAGCTTCGACGACCACGATAGCAGCAGAAAGTGGCGAAGCCACCGTCTACCACCAACAATCGCCGGAAACTGCTACTGCAACTACCTAGAGTCATCCTAACCGCATGCATTCTAGCAAAACAAAAGCAAAAAATCTAGAAACTAAGGTAGAGATGAGCAACTTTCATGGTCGGGGAAGCTTTAGAGGGTTGAAGATGCTGCTCAGAACTCGTACGGCGGTTAACGGCGGCGACGATCTGGAGAACTCAGAGAGAAGAGAAAAAGAGGAGAGAGAAGTAAAAAGTGTAAATGAGCAGCTTCTCCCTCTATTTATAGGCCTTTTGAAGGCACGTACGCGCTGCTAGGGGCATCATCGTGACCCTAGCCTAGCCATCATGATGCATTTAATGCAGCACAAGGCTCGAGGCACACGTGGCATCCCATATCTTTAGATCACATCCACCGCTGGTCTCCTCGTACACTGGGCACACCAAACAACATTACGCATCTTGCAGGCACCAACTCCCCCGAGCATCATAAAATAACTCCACCTCCTCAACAAGCGACGACTCTTTCCAGATATCCCCGGACGACTGGCTCACCTTAAGTCATCACTCCCATGCTCGGGAGCAACGACTTGGGGGGCTTCTGTTCCGGACTGGACCACTGGCTAGGCATGGCCCAATCCACTTCTGCTCCTAGAACGACCCAATTGCCTAAGTCTAGCCCATTTGGGGCAGCATTTACATTTCTGCCCCTATACCGGGAAAATACAGTCGGATGACCCCAAGGGTCACCTGCTCCTCCTCAGTAGTTCCTGCCCGTCATGCACGGCTCTACCATCCAGAAATAGTCACGGCGCCCGTGCCCGAAACTACCTCTTTCCCCGTAGCAACGACTAGTTTCAGGCACCTCTGCCCGTCCTAACGACTAGTTTCTGGCAGTTACCTATTCTTCGGGAAACAGATATTTCGCCTCAAAAATAGGGACCGTTGGCCACGCGCTTGGGGCACTATAAAAACCTTCTCATTTGAGAGGGTCAAATATTCAAAAATCATCCTACGAAATACATACTTTGTACTTGCTCTCTCTCTCTCTCTCTCTCTCTCTCTCTCCCTCTCTCTCGATTCTTACTTTAGCATCGGAGTGCCTTGCAGGTACACCCCCTCCTCATCTCACACACCCAACATCACATACGTCTTTCTTGGCCCACTTCAGGTATTAATAAGCCGTCAAGGTCAATACTTAATAGTAAAAGTTTAATATCTTACTAATATAATTCTAGAAGCATATTGGGGGGTGTTACATTACTCGATTACTTAATGAACAAGGCATTACACGTAGACTTACATGCACCTTCACATCATAATGAGCCAGTTGAAAGAAAGCACAAATAAATTGTGAATATGGGCCTAACCTTGTTAGCTTATGCATCATTGCCACCTACATACTGGGATTATAACTTCACCAATGTACTATACTTGATGAATAGGTTACCCAAAGTGCCTTACCCGACTTCATATCACCATTCTCTGCAGTACATCACAGGAAACCTGACTACAACTCATTAAAGATATTTGGTTATGCTTGATATCCTCACTTAAGGCCATACAACTAACACAAGTTGGAGTTCAAAAGTTCTAATGTCTATATATGGGGGTATCACAAACACACAAAGGCCACAAATGCATGAATATGGCATGCAGAATATTTATCTCGAAAGATGTTATCTTTAATGAAGAGGAGTTTCCATTCAAGTCTAACTTCAAAATGGAGAATCAAACTTCAGATTTACAAATCTCTCAAGGTCTTAGCTCTTTCATACCTAAAACTAGTATGCAAGTGTTTCCAAAGCCAATTTTCTAAAATTGATCTGAAGCTCACAATGCTACAACTAAAAACTTAGTCTCAACTGGTCAAAATCCTACAATCAATAACTCTTACTCAAACACTACTTTGTCAACACCACCACTTCAAACAACTAGTGACCAACATACTAAAGTCTTACCCATTGAATCTAATGTTTTGACTTCACGTTTACCCTATGATTTTGGGTCAATGTTATATCACAATCTTGTGGTTATAAGCCCAACACCAAATGTGTCACATGTGTCTGAGAGTGATGTATCTCAGCCAAGAACTAATGTTCATCACCAACTTAACAACTCAAATACTTTTCAAGACAAGTCACCTTCACATAGTACCACATGTCTCATGCTAGCACCTAATGAACTGTTGTATTCCACAGAGTCCTTGATTGTATCTTTTCATAGTCTTTCAAGTCACATCTCACATCCACTCCTAAAAAATGACCATCCTATGCTAACAAGAGCAAAAAAGAGAAAGTTAAGACCTAGGATATTTCTTGTTCACACTGAGTCAACTATAATCAAACAAGTATTGTCTTAAATCTAGGTAACAACCATATGTGTTATATTGAATCTAGCTATCACATATTAGTGGTAAAATACAACAGATTGACATCAACAACACATTTCTTAATGGAGAACTTCAAGAAGAAGTTTATATGCACCATCCTCTAGGCTTCATTAACTTTAATCCACTATTAGTTTGCAAACTCAGTAAAGAAATCCATGGCCTGAAGCAGGCTCTGTGTACGTGGTATGAGAAATTATATTAAGCATTAGTTGAATTTGGATTTGTCTCAAGCCGGTATAATCACTTCCTATTTGTTTACAACTATCACAATGTCACACTCTATGAGTTTGTTTATGTAAATGACATCATGCTAATCGAATAATCTCCAAAGTTGATTTATGCTTTAATAAAAAAAATTCATATCAAGTTTCCAATATATAATCTGAGCATCTCTCAATACTTCCTTGGTATTGAGGTGCATCATCAAACAAATGGATTCATGCTTATTACGTAAACCAATTAAATTCAAGAATTTCTATCCAAAGTAAATACGTATGAAGATAAGGGAGTACACACATATGGTTAATACTTGCAAACAGAGCAAGCATGACACTGATGTCTTACCAAATCCACTTCTCTATCAATCAATAGTTGGAACCTTGCAATATGCCACACTTACTCAACCATACATCACATTTTGTGTAAATAAAGCTTGTCAGTTTATGGCCAATCCTCTGGAGACTCATTAGTGTGCAGTCAAACACATTCTGTGTTTCTTAAAGGCACAACAAATGATGGCTTAATGCTTGCTCCATCCAATTCAAATCACAAGCTCTCCCTACATGCATACAATGATTCTGATTGGGCCTCTGACCCAGATTGAAATTCTGGCAATGCAGACAACAGATGTCCTAACACATGTCAAGACATTGTTCTGCATAACATTTAAACAAGAACAGAACAGCAGACTAATACCTTGAATATCAGAACTGAAAAAATCACAGATGTTACGACATCTGTTCCAACATGTTTATCATGAACCCTAATAGAAAATTAAATCTGCAGAATGATAAAGAACACAACAATTGTTAACCCAATTCGGTGCAACTCACTTACATCTAGGGGATACCAATCCAAGAAGAAGACTTCACTATCTTGTAGTATTGTTACAAAGCTAAACTCCCCCGTTTACAACTTTATATCCTAATATCTACCCAATGAAGACTTTATCAAAGAACAACCTCTTTGATACGAGATACCCCACTCACTTCCCTTAATCACCAACTGTGATTTCTACATCATCCCTGTCAATACAGAATTCTGTCAAGCATACTTGACAAACAAGCTAACTCGGATTTGCTTAAAAGCTTCATCAAAGAACAATACACAATCCAATACCTCAAGGCTTATGGATCTGTGCGACACCTATATCTGCCACAATGCATCAACTGATACAAAGGGAGACTTACAACCTAGAGAGCTAACGACTCTCAACACCCTAAACCCTTGTTTTCTTACGCAAGAGAACTAGGTTACAAAAGGCATATCAAATCCTAGGTCTAAGTCTTCTATTTATAGTCTCCATATGGGCTTTAAATCTTCAAATAAATCTTTCCTTGATCCACTGCTAAACACGCCTAGAAACTTGGAGCAGATTTGAAACAGATTTAAGCAATTTGTTATAGCAGTCCAGATGTCGAGTCTTTATGCTGTAACATCTCCTTCGACATCTTGTGTTTGGCAGATTTCTTGATGTTGAATCCTTTTGTTTGACAATGAATTTTACCAAAATTTAAGTCAAATCTTTAGAGTCTTTAATCTCCCCCTTTTGACAAATTTTGGCTAAAACTCATTTTGTACAAAAAAAACCAGGATTCTCCTGAATTCGTGTCAACCTGAATAACCAACTCATAAGTATTAATTTATGACTCCTGAGACTGAGACTCTAGAAATCCTAAATTAATTTTTCCCTATGTTGGTGTACATGAGGAGGAGGATAAAACTCCCCCTAAACACATGAATGTGTTCTTAACTCAGGACACAAGACACAAACGACACGGACAAGAAGAACTGGAACTGCAAGAAACTCCTTTTATCTCCCCCTTTTTAGCCAAAAATTGACAAGAGAAGCTTCACATCCGGGTATAATTTATCCAGACCCTGACAAGAAATGCCCCTTTGAATACCCAAGTACTCACATAAGAATCATCGAACCATTGGAAATGACACTAGTTAAGTCAATTAAAGCATTAACAGAGCACCGTCCAAAAGGAATTCCAAGAACGAAGAACACGTTTTGCACGCACAAATTCTACACCGTCCAAACCATCCACATAACCAGAGAGACTTGTCCTAAATAATGTCCTGACATCATGTTATCTTCTGATTTAACAAGATCATGACATCTTCATAGGATTATGATCACAGTCTGCAGAGAAAAATAAATTCTCCCAGACCTAACCAATGATTCTTAAGAATCCATTAAGAACCATGTAATTTGCACTGTCAAGTTTCCCCCAACTTGCAGTAGTACACTAATGTCAAGACATCCTTCTTGACATCTTATCCTCCTAGGATGGAAACATAATCACAGCTTGCTTGACGCACAATACAAACTGGATCCTAAACTGCACCCCTGAAGTAATATATCTTAGATCAAGGAGCAACTCCCCTATCTAAGATAACCAGTGCTCCTCCAATGAACACTTATGCTGATGAATGGAAAACAAAAGACGAATCTTCATGTCTTCAAGAGCGCACCCTCTGTCCAACCTACCTGCTGAACACAATCATCAACTCTACTTATTGCTTCTTCTGACAAGAACCAATAAGCACTCACACATGAACACCATCATGCTTCCCGTGAGGACTCATTAGGATTACCATCCTAAATTAACAAACTCTTGGATTAAGATCAAAGCTCCATTGATCCCCCTCTTCCAGAAACTATCCATACACCAAACGAATTCCTCTTGAATTCTCATGTATAGATCTCCTTGTTCCCCGAGATAAAATCTAATTGATCTGGAATGATCCACATTCCTCAAAGAGATACCATACCTCTTAGTTTGTTTTCGTCCAACGGTGTTAGATATCGTATACATGCTTCAGACCTTCAGAGCTGCCAAACTGATCCACTTCCCTTTAGCATGACTTGCCAATAGTGTAACACCCCACTTTCCCATTATATAAAATACGGTAAAATAATAATATAATATCAGAGTTCACATCACAAGTAGGATGTCACATCTCATAAAAATAACCTGAAGTCTCAAATACTTCATTCACTTTATTACTCATAAAAACTGTTTTACAGCGGAATCATAATTCAATTCAATCTATGGCACTAAGGCCTTCACCACAATACTCTCCACATCATAAGTGGTCTAATACAAGTTTAATAAATGAGATACGTAACGAAATAACATGGCATAGCAAATAAAATTAATCCCCAAACTATCCCGTGTTACGTATCAGAGCGACTCGAACTAACAACACAAGAAGACTTCCATAAAGCTATCTTGGACTTCCACGGCTACTCTTGAGTACCTGCCCATTTCCCATGGTAGGAAAAATATCAGCAGAAGGGGTGAGATATTAAACAATATAATCCGATGTATGATAAAGAATATATAAGAATCAGATCATACAAAACCACCACTTCGCAGCTTTTAAACAATTTTTATCATAACAAAATCATCAACAAGATATAACATCTATTTCATCATCACAACCATATCACATAAACACGACACAAATGTCACTTCCATTAACAATTCAATCAAACACATAGTAATAATAATAATGCAATGTGACTCATTACAATGCACATGCATGTGGTACCAATATCGATCCCTGTTTCATGATCCAGTATGACCCCTATTTCATGATCACACACACGACCCCTATTTCATGGTCACGTACGATCCCTATTTCATGACCGCACCAACAACTGTGATTATACACAATTCACGGTTCATTCAATCGAACCCGATTCCCAAGGAATTCGGATAATTCGCATACACTCCACCGAGCAACGAATTATCTCCGCCACTGGTCACATACACTCCTCCTGAGTAATGACCTATTTTCACCAGACACACCATGAATGCATGACAAAAATATGCATATAATCACATGTACAAAACATGCTCACACCAACACGATCCTCCTGATCACACGATCCTCCTGATCATCTCTAAGTCTTATACTTATCGCAATACCCACTGGTATTACCACACCTGTTCGGGCGAATAAGCATACATGCACACAATTCACAAAATGCACCACCAATTCTAATTTATCAATTATCTAATTAACTCCCAATAATCCACCAATTTACTACTTCTGTCACAAGTAGTACCCACCACACAACCCAATTTTAACCGAACTCACTAAGCATCAATTCATAGATTAATAGCTGCTAATTAATTTTTAACCACCTCTTAATTAATTATTGTCATTACTGTCCCGATGTTCAGCTGCTATTGCTACTTCTTGCTACTAATCAATAGGTACAACTCTGTCATTTAAATATTATTGAGACTAACCTGTTATTGCTATTTCATTACTGTACTGTTAATCCCTTTCTAAAATTAGCTCTACTATCTCTTTTGCTAACTCTGTTAAATATATACAACTCTGTAATTCTTTTCCTGCTATTAGAAATCCCTCTGCTATTTAATTTTAGAACTGCTACTTCACTGCTACTGGGTCTATATATATATACTGCAACTGCAACTGAATTAGACCAATTAAATATATATACACATTAGTCTTAATTAAATGTAACTTAATTATATGTATACCAGTCTCTAATTGTTTCTGCTATTATGATAGGTCTGCTATTCCAATTCCAAAACTGCTGCTTATTGAGTCTGCTGCAACAAAATCCCTTTGTTATTTTACTCTACTTAATTACTATGTACTGTAATTCAGTTAGCCTAATTAAATTAATTAAACTCTAGTTTATACTTAGCCTAATGATAATTATATAATGGAAGTCTAAAGGAGTTATTTACTGAAACTACTTAATATTGTCCATCCTGCACGCGCCACGTGACGCTCGTCACCAAGTTCCTGCTCCCCAGTCCTGACGGTCATCCCACCCCACACACACATGTGTGACGGTCGTCACAAAAGCCATGATGCTCGTCATGCTCTTCACCCACCCATGTAACAGTTGTCACAGTGCCCAGGTAGTTTTACACCATGCTTTCACCTGTCTCCAATGTAGCCTTTACAATCCTTCCATCAATTGATCGCTTCAGACCAACCATGACAACAACACTACAATGTAACAACCACACCAATATATGCTAATTTTCCAACCACAGTTCATCGATTTAAATCACTGCAATTTCATCGGACAAAATATGACAGCAACAACAATAGTATATTTTCACAAATCACATCAGAATGATTCCATCACAGTATACAATTCTATCTGAAATTCTGGTATCAGACGTGTGATGTTAAGGTGTGATGTCACAACAACACACTATGCACAATGGACAGCAAAACAGTAAAATAACACTAAGAATTGTTGACCCAGTTCGGTTACAACCAACCTACTCTGGGGGCTACCAAGCCAGGGATGGAATTCACTACTTGTAGATATAATTTACAGACTCAACAACCCGTTGACAATCTCCTAAACTTATACTCTACTAATGACTTCCTACCTAAGACACCACTTAGGTATGAGAACACCACTCAATCCCTTACAAACTCTCAAAGAGACCACTTTGAGTACCCTTGATCTTACTTCATAGCTTCGATCAAGCAAACACTCTCTATTGCTTCACAGCTTCTAGAGAGGACAGAAACTCAACACCTATTCAAACCCTAGAATAGTGTAAATACAAGCACTCTAAACAAACTCTAGACACTAAGCCTCCAGCTCCTGATCTTCTGAATGTTTTCTGTACCTTTTTCTTTTGGTCTTGTGCGCTTTATATAGCTCCTTGAATTGGTCTTGGACTTGCTACAATATCTCCCAGATTTGTTATTTAAAACTGAATATCTAAAACAAATTTTCTCCTAAAATCTTTTTAAATCTTCAACCTTTTAAATCTCCTACAAATCTGCAACAGATCTCATATGCAGCAGCAAATATCTATCCCAAGATATTCGCATCCAATGAGACAACTTGCTCTCCACAATTCCAGCTAATACGCAACCCTAACAACATCACAACCTGCTGTTGTTAATTCTGCAGATCTGATGTTACAACATCACCTGTGTGACATCAGACATCCAACTTCAGCAATTAATTACTTAACACAGCCCAGTGTTAAGACTTCAATGTTGCAACATCAGCACCTTGACATCAACATTGAATATACCTTGTTTTACCAAAATTCTAGCCAATCCAGGAACTAACAATCTCCCCCTTTGGCTAATTTTTGCTAAAACAATCTCTGCATCTTCAGAGACTTCACCAGCGGAATAATCTTCATCAATTTGATACTCAATCAGCAGCAGTTTGACACTTTACATAGTCTTCATCACTTGATCTGCTGCAGCACCATCTTCATTATTGACAACAGCCAATTGGTGCTCCCCCTTTAAAACATGAACCAGCATCACAGCTGTTCAGTAGCTCACAATGTGCATCACTTCTCTCCCCCTTGATGTCTGCTTGGTTGCACTCTTCAAATGTCATGATATCTTCACTAGTTCAGTCAAAACTCCCCCTCTATAACTGCATTACCACTTTTCAACTAAACACCTTTTAGCAGCATCAATTTATCTCCCCCTTAATATCTGCATCACATTAGCAGCATTTGGCAGTCACACTCTTTGATACTCTTGACTCTCTTGGCTATTTTCTCCCCCTTTTTAGCCACAATTAGACAAACCTCAACAAGTTAAATCTCCTATGACACCCTGTACAAAACCATACTTCTTCTGTCAGCAATATCCACATTTTGAAAAACCAGACATATTCTTCATCCATCCAGTTATGAAGGCTTCACACAATCATCCACAAGATCTTAAGCACATACACAATGCCTTCCACTGAACTCTAAGACAACTCCTCACACTTAGAATAACACACACCAAGACAAGTGTACAATCTATTCAAGGCCATGATTCAATCTTGTCTTCAGACATCTCCTCAGAAGCATGTGCGCACAAGATTCAAACAATTTGCTTCATATGACTAGAACCATTCAAGGCCACACCAAAACACCAATCAACAGCCTAATGTCATAACATGCTATCTGACAATATATCCTCATAAGAGGCAAACAATCTCCACAAGCTTGATAAATGCAGCTTTGCTGCAAAGTCCGTAGATAAGTACTCTCCCTGTCATGATTAACAAATGCTCTAGATGGAGATGAACATTTGAGCACATTTTCTGAGTACATGCATTTTGGTACCACTGTCCCTTTCTTCAAAGACTATCATACAATTCATCTTCACCATCCAAGGCAAACCTTCTACTTCATCATTCTCCCGTATGACTATGTAGCTGCTCCTTAGATATAATGTAAGCACTAAGCTTCAGATCCAGAACAAAGACATCCTTCACCAAGGATACTCTTGACACTCTTGACACCAGGGTATTACATATGCTCCATTACTGGATTTACTATCAGCAAAATAATCCAAACTCAACACTGTGTCACAAACTCCACAAATTCTCAGTTTACTTATAAGCTTTACTGAGATCCAGTCTCTTCAAGAGATCACAATTCCTCCATCCTTACATCCACCAGTAGTTGTTGAAACTGGTGAAGTCTTCAAGGACAGTAGTCATGCTTTGCCAGAACAAGCTACTAAACACATGACCATAATCTCCACCTCTTCTGACCAAAAATGCTAGAGCATCCAATTCCACATGTCCGATCTTAACCATCTTCCAGATATAACCACCAGCAAACACGATGCTATAACATCTTTTGAGACATCAGCCTCTCATCATCATTCAAAGGACTTATTGCACAAAGAAGTCCTTTCAAGAAGCTCCCAATAAAACACAGTCAGAGCAACTTATTCATACACACCTGAATACCATAAGTTTCCACACCCTCTCTGAACCATATCCTAGCAAACTCAACCATATCCAGAGTATCTATACCAAATTCTTTTTCCAGAACATACTTCCACCATTTTATGAAAAGCACAGGAATGTTATCTAGTATGGCCTTTTGAATTTTCTCAGAAGTTCTAACAACAACGGCTTCCTTCATTTGAGAGATATCCTGGACATTATCATCAGACTTATCTCTGATCTTACTATTTCTGGAAGAGATGAACACTTTACTCCGGGATTTTGTAGTACCATCCACATAGATCTTCTGCTTATCAGTTCTCATCTTTGGAGGTGACTCAATAGCTTTCCTCTTCCTTGATTTCAGTCGTTTAGCAACCCCAGGCACCACTTTTGTAATTAGTTCTTCATCACTCTTCTTTATTTTAAGGCTAGAGGTACCTTTCTTGACTTGAGATGTTTTAACATCAGCTCTAGCATCTGTATCTTCCAACCTAAGGATTGTCAACTTGTGAAATTTTTCTTCTGAACTATAGGAGTCATTAGTCAGGTTGTCGTCTTTCTTGGCCTTGCAAGTATTCAGCTCCCAACACTTCTTAAGGTCACAGCTTTTGACCCTTCCATCAGCATTGTTGACTCCTTCATCTTGCTCACATAACTGACTACTCACATCATCCAACTTAGGAGTAACAACACCATAAGTCATTAACCCAGATTGACTTTTCACCATACTTTCACACTTGATGTCACCATCTGATGTTACAACATCAACCTTAGCATCACTAGATAAGCTGTCCACTTGAGGTATCCACTGATAGCAATTATCTTTGGATCTTACTCCCTTCATCACTACCTCATTCTGCTCATCAGCTACCACACATTCATCTTTGGTGTAGCTTACCTTGTAACCTTCATCACAAAGTTGACTTATACTAATTAAATTAGCACTTAACCCTTGAACAAGGAGCACATTATCAAGAGTAAGACCATCATGATTCTTCACTCTTCCAAATCCTTCTACTACTCCTTTTTCACCATTGCCAAAAATAACATCATTTGCATAGCAAGGATTGAACTCTACCAAATGCTTCTTGGATCCAGTCATGTGCTTTGAACATCCACTGTCAAAGTACCATGCATCCATAGCAAAATATCCATCTGATGTGTGAGCCAATAGACATGTGACCTGAGCTTTAGGAACCCATTGTTTTACTACTTTGGGTCTGACCTCCTTCTGTCTGGGTTGAGGAGCAGAATTTGGATAACCATGAAGTTTGAAGCAAGAGAACTGCATATGTCCAAATCTGCCACAGTAGAAGCATCTAACTCTGTCATATCTAAAGTGGTTAAATCTTTTTTCACTTTGATGATAATGCCGTGGCTGCCACCCATAATGTTGTCTCCTTCTTCTATACTGATGTTGTCTTCTAGGCTGTCTCCTATGGTGATGAGGCTTCCTTCTTCCATAGTGATGAGGCACAACATTGTTGTATCCATATCCATAACCATACCAGTTTTCCTGATGTTGAGACACCTGATGAGACATATTTTGTTTGAACCTTGCAGCTTGCATGCTCTGGTGATATTGGGGAGGCATATACTGACTAGCTCCTTGAGGCTGCATCTTTCTCTGATGGGGACCATTCTTTTTCTCAACATTCCGAGGCTGTGAATGAGCATCCTTCTTAGGTGTAGGGTCCTGTCTCTTTGTTTGAGACATTGGTTGGGAAACCTCCTCCTTTGCTCCTGAAGTGCTTGCTTCAGCAGAAACCTTTTTCTCAGCCACAAATCCTATACCTGACTTATCACCAGCAACCTTTTCAGTCTGAAGGATCTTGTCAAGTGTGTCTGTACCACTACTCAGCATCCTAACAGACTTGGTCATATGATCCAGGTGAGCTTTAACCAGTACAACTTCATTTTCCAGGTCAGCTTTTTCATTCTCAAGCTGAGCAATTTGTTGTTTGTGGTACTTGTTTTCTTGACAAATCTCAGCACTTTTTAAACACAGCTCTTGATAGGTAGATGCTAACTCCTCATAAGTTACTTCTCTAACACTAGAATCATCATTAGAAACCACAGCTCCTGTTAAAGCTCTCACATGCTTTGCTGACTCACTTTCACTTTCACTATCAGAATCAGACCAGGAAACTGTCATGCCCTTCTTCTGCTTTTTCAAGAAGGTGGGACATTCTTTCTTGACATGTCCATACCCTTCACACTCAAAGCACTGAACTCCTTTATCTTGGGTAGTTTTCTCTTCATCCTTCTTGCTGGTGTCAGAAGTCATGTTCTTGACATTAGGCCTGGAGTTATTATTCATTCTCTTGAATACTTTGGTGAACTGTCTTCCCAACATCACTATGGCCTGAGATAGATCCTCCTGCGATTCAGAACTCTTTCCTTTTTCTTCTGCATCATTTGACACCAAGGCTATACTCTTTGGCTTCTTTTCTGGTTCTTCCTCATTCAACCCAAGCTCAAAAGTTTGAAGAGATCCAATGAGCTCATCTACTCTCATCTTGCTGATGTCTTGTGATTCTTCAATGGCAGTAACCTTCATCTTATACTTCTTAGGTAGGGACCTAAGGATCTTCCTCACAAGCTTTTCATCTGACATCTTCTCTCCAAGAGCACTAGATGCATTGGCCAGCTCAAGAACACTCATATGGAAATCATGAATAGTCTCATCTTCCTTCATCTTCAGGCTTTCAAATTTTGATGTTAAAATCTGAAGTCTTGACATCTTGACTCTAGATGTTCCTTCATGAGTAGCCTGCAAGATATCCCATGCTTGCTTAGCAACTTCACAGATATTCATTAACCTGAAGATATTCTTATCCACTCCATTGAATATGGCATTTAGAGCTTTGGAATTTCCAAGGGCAAGCTCGTATTCCTCCTTGGTCCACTCTTCTTCAGGCTTTGGCTTAGAGGTGCCTTCTTTATCTTTACCAGCATCATCCTTTTCACATACAACAGGTGCTTTCCACTCTTTAATAACAGCCTTCCAAGCCCTACTGTCCAAGGATTTTAAGAAGGTGGTCATCCTTGGCTTCCAATAGTCATAATTGGATCCATCCAAAATAGGGGGTCTGTTGACGAATCCTCCAACTTCTTTGTCCATCTTTACACCAGAAAGTAACTTCCCTAGATCTAACCCAGAGACAGACAGGATGTCTGCTCTGATACCAATTGAAATTCTGGTATCAGACGTGTGATGTTAAGGTGTGATGTCACAACAACACACTGCACAATGGACAGCAAAACAGTAAAATAACACCAAGAATTATTGACCCAGTTCGGTTACAACCAACCTACTCTGGGGGCTACCAAGCCAGGGATGAAATTCACTACTTGTAGATATAATTTACAGACTCAACAACCCGTTGACAATCTCCTAAACTTATACTCTACTAATGACTTTCTACCTAAGACACCACTTAGGTATGAGAACACCACTCAATCCCTTACAAACTCTCAAAGAGACCACTTTGAGTACCCTTGATCTTACTTCACAGCTTCGATCAAGCAAACACTCTCTATTGCTTCACAGCTTCTAGAGAGGACAAAAACTCAACACCTATTCAAACCCTAGAATAGTGTAAATACAAGCACTCTAAACAAACTCTAGACACTAAGCCTCCAGCTCCTGATCTTCTGAATGTTTTCTGTACCTTTTTCCTTTGGTCTTGTGTGCTTTATATAGCTCCTTGAATTGGTCTTGGACTTGCTACAATATCTCCCAGATTTGTTATTTAAAACTGAATATCTAAAACAGATTTTCTCCTAAAATCTTTTTAAATCTTCAACCTTTTAAATCTCCTACAAATCTGTAACAGATCTCCTATGCAGCAGCAAATATCTATCCCAAGATATTCGCATCCAATGAGACAGCTTGCTCTCCATAATTCCAGCTAATACGCAACCCTAACAACATCACAGCCTGCTGTTGTTAATTCTGCAGATCTGATGTTACAACATCACCTGTGTGACATCAGACATCCAACTTCAGCAATTAATTACTTAACACAGCCCAGTGTTAAGACTTCAATGTTGCAACATCAGCACCTTGACATCAACATTGAATATACTTTGTTTTACCAAAATTCCAGCCAATCCAGGAACTAACACTATCAATTTCAGGACATCCGTAACAATTTAATACAAACACACAACAATGAATTACACAACCCAAAACCCACATATCATTCATCATAAACCCAATTATAGAGTCAGAACCCCACCCTTACCTTGGATTGACGGTTGCTCTAATAATTTTCCGGTTAGTCTCTAAAGTTCTTCGATCGAATTTCCAACCCTTTGCCTCTATGCCTCTTTTCCTCTCCTCTTGCATCCATGGAGATTAGAAATATGAACATGCTGCCATTGAGTTCCTATCTTGACCAAAATTCAGCCTCCATCATCATCAATCCCGTAACTACTATTTGACCCATTTCCAGCATGAACTCCCAAACTTCAAATGCGTTTTTCTCCTTCAATACCGAACTTATTGACACGAAATCATATATTAAATTGAAGGGAATTTCGTAAGCTTTCCAGAAATTAAAGAATCGCTTTAATCGGAATTACGAGTAAAAAGTTATCACCTGTTTAGTGGAGGCTGTACCATAAGTGCGAAAATAGAGATACGATCATGAGTTCTTCTTTCTCCTTCTTTGCTTCCAAGCTATTTTCTCCCCTCTAAAACCCTTATTCTTCTCTAAGACTTTTCCCTCTGTAACTTCCACGATCAATTTCTCCAAAACATCCTCTTGCAACTTTTCACGTACAACATGTTTTACTCCTTCTCTCCACCCTTATTTTTCTCCACTAATCAAAACCTAATTCCCCTTTTTTCTCAACCAACCCAATTAATAATAATAATAATAATAATAATAATAATAATAATACTATTATTTTATTATTCTTATTGGGCCTACTATCTTCACCCCCAATCTTGCTACACACAACCATAAAATAAGCCCATATAATAATATTATTATTATTCTAATACTATTTTCCATCATTTTAATCAACTCATGAATCAACTAACAACAACACAACTTAATCAACATTCTACAACTTCGACAATTAATTCAAAAATAATTCAAAAATATTTAATTAAATATTGGGCGTTACAACTCTCCCCCACTTAGAATATTTTCGTCCTCGAAAATCTCCTCGATACTACCTCACTTAATGCAAACTTCGCATCCAACTATCTAATTCTCAAGTCGTGTTTTGTAACACTCTGATCACTCCTTTCCGATATAACAAAACTCAACACGTTCTAAATCCCAACACACATGTTAATCATCCAACACTTCCGCGACATACTCGCCACTAACTCATCAACCACTTCAACAACATCTTGGCATATCCACTTCGAAGTAGCAACAGCCATAACACGCTCATACTTGGATACACAACATCACACTACCGTCTTAACAACATTTTACACACCAAACACATACACAACTTCCTTCCTATAAACGTACATGTCACTTATCAGTAAAACACCAACAACCCTATTCATCTCGTCGTATCACTCTGGTAGTGACATCAACTTAGCCACATAATCAACTTCATCACATTATGGGGTATTATTCATATTTTACGGTAATAAACAACAACATCATGGCAACAGGGCAAAATCATTATAGTTGTCAACTTAATAGTATAACTCAACAAATCTACACACAACTCACCATCAACCAACAACCACAATAATATCCTTATAAAATCCGCAATTATTTACGAGAAAACGCAGTAACCTGGCACCTCATCTTTATATCAACAATCCACTAAATTAAACATGTAGACCGAGACCTACCATTCTCATAGACTTCTGATATTTAGTCCTTTACTTCTAACGAGTCGTACACACATAGCAAATGCGCCACATCACGCTTCAGCTGCGCAACTCTGATCATTCATATTAAGTCACCGTCATCATTAAAATTTCTGTCAACTGTATAGTTTACAAGTCTCAATCTAGTTTCAGACTTTCTTTAACATCCACCATCAAATCGTTGTTCACTTGATATTAGTAATCTTTCACTCTGCGACGTTAGCTCGCATATAAACCCGCTACTCTGAATTATTCCATACGTCTCAACTCTTCCCTAGCCACTCCTCTATTAATTCACACAAACAGGTGAGAGACTATCCCCACGATATAACATCAATCACTTTACACACCATTAAAATAGCAAGACAAGTCTATACCATCCAACATGATCCCGTCTACCATTAACAAGAGATTAATGGTGATCAGTTCCTCAATTTGTCAATAGATAGCCGACAACCATAATGGAGTATAAACTCTCGTTACCCACTACAATAGTGTTCCTTTAGAACTTGTATTCAAATCACCTAAAGCACCATAATCCAATAATCTCCAATAAGTTTACAAATACTCCCACGAATTTCCCTCTCATTTGATCTTGTCGATGAGACACCAACGTTCAACGCATTACACGGTCCACATTACACCCACTTAGCCTCACACGAAGGTTAAATATTCTCCAATACTTTCACATCCTTTTTACTGCCGAACATCTCATCTATCAACTTATTCACTAACAACATATTTCACTTGACCTCGTCTCGAACAACTGCGATAATAACCATTTATGCTCAAAAGCCTCTAGTTCCGTAACCGACTTCAGAGTCCCTCCATATAGGAATGCATCTACCGTATTCAAAACACTTCCATAGGATAGAATATATTTTTACTTCCTCATAGGTTCAAATGGAACATCAATCCGATACTCGGAACACAAGATATGAATTTCCAAAGTTATCCGAAAATACGGACATCGACGTCATGCAGCGACATACTATTACACACCTTACGATAATCATCAGAACAAAATTTCTTTGTACCAGTATCAACTCTTACCATCCTTGAAATCGTACTCATCTCCTCGCATTTCCGACTCTGACTCGCTATTCAAAACATTCCAACAACTTCCACAACCTTTACAATCACTCACAAGGACCCCACGACACGGTCTACAGCAATCTGTCATTCTACTACCGTTCAAACGTCGACATCCTACGCAAGGACTACTCACACCGACAACTTCACAGTCCACCAGCGGCGCTGAAACATCGCAACTTTCTAAATTTCATCATCTAAAAATTATCCTTGCCACTTAACATTCATTTTCTGAAACGTCAGGGGGTTTTCTCTCTACTCGTACATAAACAACCGTTATATCATTCCTCATCTTTCGAGAAATAAACATCTACAACGTCTGATCATCATCCCTCAAGACGCTCCAACTTGATCAACAAACAAAATCTTGAATCCATGTCACCTTAGGATTCGGGAAACAACAAAACTTCAACAACTTGCACTGTCGCTAACAGCAGCATACTGAACCAACATCTTACAACCGAAACATATCCGAGAAGCAAAGCTTCTCCCCCACTTATCTTTCAACCTACTCATGCATACCATCGATTAGAAAAACAAACAAGTACCGACAATGTTCCACACACTTGTCGCGTACTAAGGGATAAACAACATTAGACGACTTAGCCGGACAGACCGACAGGCTCTGATACCAATTGTAACACCCCACTTTCCCATTATATAAAATACGGTAAAATAATAATATAATATCAGAGTTCACATCACAAGTAGGATGTCACATCTCATAAAAATAACCTGAAGTCTCAAATACTTCATTCACTTTATTACTCATAAAAACTGTTTTACAGCGGAATCATAATTCAATTCAATCTATGGCACTAAGGCCTTCACCACAATACTCTCCACATCATAAGTGGTCTAATACAAGTTTAATAAATGAGATACGTAACGAAATAACATGGCATAACAAATAAAATAAATCCCCAAACTATCCCATGTTACGTATCAGAGCGACTCGAACTAACAACACAGAAGACTTCCATAAAGCTATCCTGGACTTCCACGACTACTCTTGAGTACCTGCCCATTTCCCATGTTAGGGGAAATATCAGCAGAAGGGGTGAGATATCAAACAATATAATCCTATGTATGATAAAGAATATATAAGAATCAGATCATACAAAACCACCACTTCGCAACTTTTAAACAATTTTTATCATAACAAAATCATCAACATGATATAACATCTATTTCATCATCACAACCATATCACATAAACACGACACACATGTCACTTCCATTCACAATTCAATCAAACACATAGTAATAATAATAATGCAATGTGACTCATTACAATGCACATGCATGTGGTACCAATATCGATCCCTGTTTCATGATCCAGTATGACCCCTATTTCATGATCACACCCACGACCCCTATTTCATGGTCACGTACGATCCCTATTTCATGAACGCACCAACAACTGTGATTATACACAATTCACGGTTCATTCAATCGAACCCGATTCCCAAGGAATCCGGATAATTCGCATATACTCCACCGAACAACGAATTATCTCCGCCACTGGTCACATACACTCCTCCTCAGTAATGACCTATTTTCACCAGACACACCATGAATGCATGACAAAAATTTGCATATAATCACATGTACAAAACATGCTCACACAAACACGATCCTCCTGAGCATCTGTAAGTCTTATACTTACCGCAATACCCACTGGTATTACCACACCTGTTCGGGCGAATAAGCATACATGCACACAATTCACAAAATGCACCACCAATTCTAATTTATCAATTATCTAATTAACTCCCAATAATCCACCAATTTACTACTTCTGTCACAAGTAGTACCCACCACACAACCCAATTCTAACCGAACTCACTAAGCATCAATTCATAGATTAATAGCTACTAATTAATTTTTAACCACCTCTTAATTAATTATTGTCATTACTGTCCCGATGTTCAGCTGCTATTGCTACTTCTTGCTACTAATCAATAGGTACAACTCTGTCATTTAAATATTATTGAGACTAACCTGTTATTGCTATTTCATTAATGTACTGCTAATCCCTTTCTAAAATTAGCTCTACTATCTCTTTTGCTAACTCTGTTAAATATATACAACTCTGTAATTCTTTTCCTGCTATTAGAAATCCCTCTGCTATTTAATTTTAGAACTGCTACTTCACTGCTACTGGGTCTATATATATATACTGCAACTGCAACTGAATTAGACCAATTAAATATATATACACATTAGTCTTAATTAAATGTAACTTAATTATATGTATACCAGTCTCTAATTGTTTCTGCTATCCAATTCCAAAACTGCTACTTATTGAGTCTGTTGCAACAAAATCCCTCTGTTATTTTACTCTACTTAATTACTATGTACTGTAATTCAGTTAGCCTAATTAAATTAGTTAAACTCTAGTTTATACTTAGCCTAATGATAATTATATAATGGAAGTCTAAAGGAGTTATTAACTGAAACTACTTAATATTGTCCATCCTGCACGCGCCACGTGACGCTCGTCACCAAGTTCCTGCTCCCCAGTCCTGACAGTCGTCCCACCCCACACACACATGTGTGACGGTCGTCACAAAAGCCATGATGCTCATCATGCTCTTCACCCACCCATGCAACGGTTGTCACAGTGCCCAGGTAGTTTTACACCATGCTTTCACCTGTCTCCAATGTAGCCTTTACAATCCTTCCATCAATTGATCGCTTCAGACCAACCATGACAACAACACTACAATGTAACAACCACACCAATATATGCTAATTTTCCAACCACAGTTCATCAATTTAAATCACTGCAATTTCATCGGACAAAATATGACAGCAACAGCAATAGCATATTTTCATAAATCACATCAGAATGATTCCATCACAGTATACAATTCTATCAATTTTAGGACATCCACAGCAATTTAATACAAACACACAGTAATGAATTACACAACCCAAAACCCACTTATCATTCATCATAAACCCAATTATAGAGTCAGAACCCCACCCTTACCTTGGATTGACGGTTGCTCTAATAATTTTCCGGTTAGTCTCTAAAGTTCTCCGATCGAATTTCCAACCCTTTGCCTCTATGCCTCTTTTCCTCTCCTCTTGCATCCATGGAGATTAGAAATATGAACATGCTGCCATTGAGTTCCTATCTTGACCAAAATTCAGCCTCCATCATCATCAATCCCGTAACTACTATTTGACCCATTTCCAGCATGAACTCCCAAATTTCAAATACGTTTTTCTCCTTCAATACCGAACTTATTGACACGAAATCATATATTAAATTGAAGGGAATTTCGTAAGCTTTCCAGAAATTAAAGAATCGCTTTAATCGGAATTACGAGTAAAAAGTTATCACCTGTTTAGTGGAGGCTGTACCATAAGTGCGAAAATAGAGATATGATCATGAGTTCTTCTTTCTCCTTCTTTGCTTCCAAGCTATTTTCTCCCCTCTAAAACCCTTATTCTTCTCTAAGACTTTTCCCTCTGTAACTTCCACGATCAATTTCTCCAAAACTTCCTCTTGCAACTTTTCACGTACAACATGTTTTACTCCTTCTCTCCACCCTTATTTTTCTCCACTAATCAAAACCTAATTCCCCTTTTTTCTCAACCAACCCAATTAATAATAATAATAATAATAATAATACTATTATTTTATTATTCTTATTGGGCCTACTATCTTCAACCCCAATCTTACTACACACAACCATAAAATAAGCCCATATAATAATATTAGTATTATTCTAATACTATTTTCCATCATTTTAATCAACTCATGAATCAACTAACAACAACACAACTTAATCAACATTCTACAACTTCGACAATTAATTCAAAAATAATTCAAAAATATTTAATTAAATAAATAATTAAATATTGGGCGTTACAAATAGGGGCGTTATCCCCTCCATAAGCTTTTCATCTGACCTTAGCAAGGTCAATCAATAGATAGACACCCAACAATCCAAGACAGTCATTCCTTCATCATTCTCCCGTATGATAAACTGGAATACTTCTGATCAACTAGTGAATATCCATATTCAGACTTCCATGAAATCAACACGTGATCCACTTCAGTCTTCTCTACACCGTCCTTCCAAGGCAGTTCTTCTACTCCAACATTCTCCCGTATGACAAGATATATACTCCTTAGACACGATGTAGGCAACAAGTTCCTAGACCAGAACTTAAGAATCCTCCTCCAAGCATAACCAACCCATAAAATGTTCTAACATTAGTTAGGACATCCTTCACACATCATAGACACCACACACCATGGTTCTTGATATGCTCCACCACTGGACTTACTATCTGTATAATAATCCAACTGAAGATCTTCACACAACACTGCGCCACCAGCTTGAACAAAGAGAACTTCAGAAACCCAGAGAAAAATAAACTCTCATCCACCAAAACAAGGTATACTTCCATCATCAACCTAGAACTTCTACCACAAGCTCCAAGATAGACCAGAACCAGAACCTTCTTACGTTTTCAACCAACTATCCTTCTGCCCAAGAGTAATTAGTTTCAAGCACCCTGCTTGAATGCACACTATGAAACCAATCAAATGCCACCTTTTGATTGATCCTACTCTACTTCAGAACCCCCACAAGATACACTGATCCACCAATGAAATCTAATCTTCAAGTCACATGAACTACTTGCTCTATAGCAAGACATCTTGGATCCACCAAGCCTCTAGACATGTAACATCTTCTCAAACCACAGCTCCCACAAACATCATGAGATAGAACTTTTTGAAGCATCCATAACTTCCATTCTCCTGTAGATCACCTTATCTTAAGCTGATGCGCCACATCACCATCTGAGATTCTGATGTTAAGCTAGATGTCAGAACATTATGATACGACATCCAACTACTGAATTCAGCTCCTCCTTCTGCCACTTAGAAGAACCTCACCCCTATTACATAACAAGAGTTCCATGCTCTCATATACTTGATTCAATAACCAAGTTTGAGTAGACAACCTCCATCCTGCTTTGAAACTCCAAAGACTTCACACCTGCCACGTCTGAATCTTCAGAAGATAAAGTAGTCCTAGACTACACCATAGCCATACCAAAGAATGCCACTTTCCTTAGTAGAGCAGTCTGTAGAAAGTCAGAGGTAACTTAACCTTGACCTTCAAACTGAGCAAGATCATATGCTTCCAAGTACCTAGATCAGAAATAAACTGATCCAAGAAATAACCATCAAGATTATGATGTCTTCATCTTCATCTTCAATAGTACCAATGTCCAGACCAGTTTCTTTCCAGGAAACTCTCCAGAGATCACATGCTTCTGTCACACTAGACTGAAGCAGATTCTTAGGTCAACACACAAGACCAAAACAGATGCTAAAGTGTATGCAGTACCCCTCCTATGATTCTGCACAAACTCTGATGATGAGATGTTCCAACATCTTGTTGAACATCAGCAATCTTGACTTTCAAGGATAATCAATTAAATACTTATGAATTCCACAAATAGCAATTAATCTTAAATCCTTGTCCAATAACCCTTCTTCACTGTTGTAGCTAAGCTCCACCATATCACTTCATGAACACTTATCAAGTATTCAATCTTTTGCAAGTATCTTCTTTGACACAAATAGTTGAGATACCAAGGCTGCCACCCTTAACTCAAGTAACTAAGATTCTCTCTGAACAAATCCTATTTACCTCAACGATTCTGAGAACTTCAATCAGATTGGATCTACCCTTAGGGTTAAGAGAGATGATTCCTTCCTTGCTGTTATGGAGAGTGAAAATAAATCACCTCCACTTTCTTCAGGTTGCGTTTCTTAGAAACACCTTCTAGTCAGAAGAATAACTAGAAGACTCCAGATGCACGACTGAGACGCCTTTATGAGTGGACTTGAGAGAATTCTCAAGTATCTTTGACAACCTAGCCGATCAATAATTTATCAAACTCCCAGAGCAAGAACTTGATAAACCTAAACTCAACTCGTCTCCTCTTCAATTGACTTTAAATTGTACCATGGAACCAAGCTTCCAAGTATCAAGTCACCATAACAGACATCTTCCAACAACTTTTTCCATTCCATCGCTCCCGACATGCAGATATCTTCAACTATAGAGGCCGACGATTGAGACCTTCCACCATCTGTCTTCAGTAACAACTCCAGAATCCCATAATTCTAGAGTTCTTCCATCAGAAACACATGCAGCGGAACCACCAAGGAACAAATTCAACTTGCCCTAATAAGATGTCAAAACATCTTATAAGACACCCCAACAAGAGAACTAGCCACTTCTCCTGCAGTTGTTGTAGAACCTCCTCAGCAACATGAACAACCTCTGGGTTGTTACCTTCGATCTAGATCATCCATCCCATTCATTAATACCCTTGAGTATGTCTTAGTTGATTGATCTGATCTTTAAAACTCTTCCTTGTTTAAACGCCAGAAAGTATCTCCCAAAGATCTCATCCAGAAACAGACAGGATGCCTGCTCTGATACCAATTGAAATTCTGGTAATGCAGACAGCAGATGTCCTAACACATGTCAAGACATTGTTCTGCATAACATTTAAACAAGAACAGAATAGTAGACTGATAACTTGAATATCAGAACTGCAAAATCACAGATGTTACGACATCTATTCCAACATGTTTTTCATGAACCCTAACAGAAAAGTAAATCTGCAGAATGATAAGGAATACAACAATTGTTAACCCAGTTCGGTGCAACTCACCTACATCTTGGGGATACCAACCCAGGAAGAAGACTTCACTATCTTGTAGTATTGTTACAAAGCTAAACTCCCCCGTTTACAACTTTATATCCTAATATCTACCCAATGAAGACTTTATCAAAGAACAACCTCTTTGATACGAGATACCCCACTCACTTCCCTTAATCACCAACTGTGATTTCTACATCATCCCTGTCAATACAGAATTCTGTCAAGCATACTTGACAAACAAGTTAACTCGGATTTGCTTAAAAGCTTCATCCAAGAACAATACACAATCCAATACCTCAAGGTTTGTGGATCTGTGCGACACCTATATCTGCCACAATGCATCAACTGATACAAATGGAGACTTACAACCTAGAGAGCCAACGACTCTCAACACCCTAAACCCTTGTTTTTTACGCAAGAGAACTAGGTTACAAAAGGCATATCAAATCCTAGGTCTAAGTCTTCTATTTATAGTCTTCAGATGGGCTTTAAATCTTCAAACAAATCTTTCCTTGATCCACTGCTAAACACACCTAGAAACTAGGAGCAGATTTGAAACAGATTTAAGCAATCTGTTATAGCAGTCCAGATGTCGAGTCTTCATGCTGTAACATCTCCTTCGACATCTTGTGTTTGGCAGATTTCTTGATGTTGAATCCTTTTGTTTGACAATGACTTTTACCAAAATTTAAGTCAAATCTTTAGAGTCTTCATTGATGATAGTGGGGCCACGTCAGGATTGTGTGGTATTTTTGTCCCAATCTTGTGTCATAGAGCTTCAAGAAACAAACCCTAGTTTCTAGATCAAGCACGAAAGCATAATACCCGGCGTTATCACATACAACTTCATAATTTTTATGGTTAGAATCACTTGTAGTAGAGTTACATATTGCCTACTTAGTTCCCACACTTCAATGTGATAATCTTAGTGCCGTAATGATGTCCCATAATCCTGTTCTACATGCAAGAAGGAAGCATATTAAACTTGAAATTCATTTTTGTTCGAGAAACGGTGCTGGCGAATCATCTATAAATCCAACATGTTCCAGCTCATGCACAAATAACTGATATGTTAACGAAACCATTCTTTACTGCTCTATTTATAAAATTCAAAAACAAACTCAAGGTATTTTTACTTAACCCATCATGAATTTTTGGGGGAGTATCGGAGAAGATTGGAAATAAGAGTAGTTAAAGTAGTTAATGAGGTTGTTAGTATAGTTAGAAAGTTAGTTAGGATGTTGTTACTAACTTCTACATGAGCTAAAACTACCTAAGTGATACTACTAGTATAAGTATGAGATCACCTTCACAATATAATAATTAACACATAATAATAACAAAACTATGAAAAACAAAACTTCAACAAGAATATCTTGCTATCAATTCTTCGTCTCTCTATATCTCTCGATGAACCATTGTTCAAACTCTAACAAAAATGTACATCTAGTAAACACAACAATTCCTATATTTTTTATTTTTATGTTAAATATGCCTTAGGACGACGCAAGAAAAGAAAAGGAAAAACGCAACCAAACACGCTTATACTTAAATACATTCACATCAAAATTCAATTTAACAATAAATTCAAGATAATAAATTAATTGTATACGAAAACTTTAAATTATAGTATTATCTTTGTGATAAAATCAACTACAAGTAAGTCGAAAAAGTTAGGTCAATAAACTGTTGACAATTAATAACAATAACCTTTGTTACGGAGTTAACGAAAATCATGATCCAACTAGTAGATTTAGAAAAACATGATTTTGTTACCTCGAAAATAGGGTAATATGTGCAAGTATTTTGAGGCTAAAGTCAATGTTTGTTTTAATAGGAATAAATCTTAGAATAGAAGTACTAGGCGGTCTTCCATTAGCGACGATCAAATTTAAATTAACGTGAATTAATATCACAAATTAATAAAAAAATCAACAATTATATAAAATTCAATATTATTAAGTCTGTATGGATAACATCTAATTTGAATTGATTTTTTTAAATCAAATTAATCCGCATACATATATTTTAATATTGTTTCCTTTTTAGTAGGTCTCGTGTGTTGGTTTGCTTGTAGGGTGAATATCCCTTGTATTCTTCTTCTTTAATACAAGTGCTTTTAAAAAATATATATATATATATTTTAATACTTTTTAAATTAATGTGATATATTACAAAAAAATATTATTTATTCATTTATTTTTATAGTACTTATTAGACTAATTTAATTTATCATTTTTTAAATATTTTATATATGGTTGTTGTTTTTTTATATTAATTTGCATGTTTACTTCCAGTTTTGATCCCTTTATTTTGTCTCAATTATAAAATTAGTTCATTTATTTTAAATATAAATAATTTTGGTCTCCCTCTATTATTTTTTCACTAAAAATTGACAATGTGTCCATATTTAAATGATATGTAACTTGTGGAACGTGACAAATTATTATATAAGAATATTTGTAGAACTTAAAAGAATAAAATATAAGTACACATCATTAAAAAATGGGCATATAATCAATTTTCGGTGCAAAAGTGCTAGAAGTAGAACAAAAATACAATTGAAAATTTTTAAAGAGAAAAATAAATTACATGTTATTAAAAATGAGCACACCATCAATTTTCATTGCAAACTTCTGAAGAGAGAGACTAAAATTACTTGAATTAAAAATATAGAGACTAATTTTGTGACTTAGGTAATAATATGAAAACCAAAATGGTAACTTAACCTAACTTTTAATATATCATATATTATATTTTATATCCAACCTATTATTTTATGGTTTCTTTATAATATTAATATTAATACAAAATCATTATTAATTATAATCCTATAACGTCTCTTTTAAAGAATTCCCGCCAAAACTTTTTTTTATTAATTTATTAATTAATTATTAATATTAAATATAAAACAATTATTAATTATATTACTTAAATTTTTCCACTACCTCACATCATCATGCTTTAAATTATTATTAAATCGTATATTAAAAAAAATACAGTGGCCACGTACCATCTCTGTAAATTCCACATAAATCTCTATAAATCCCAGACATCGAAATTACTTAAAATTTCCCACTACCTCACATCATCATGCTTTAAATTATTATTAAATTGTAAATTAAAAAAAAAAATAGTGGCCACGTACCAACTCTATAAATTCCATATAAATAGGACATCGAAAGAGAACTTCATTGTATTTTTTTCAATTTTATTTCACAAATTACTTTAAAATTTTTCCCTTCATGCTATAAAATAATTTATTATTAATTAAATAATAACTAAATTAAAATATTTAGCATGTTTATCTCCCAAATCTCTCTCTACTCTCTATAAACCACTTAACACATTATATTTATAGTTCAAACAACCTCTCTCCACTCATACCATTTTTCTAACTCTCCATTTTAATTTCCTCATTCCATTTCTCTTCATTTTATAAACATTTAAAAAATATGTGATGATCTACAAAGACAATAAGAAAATGTACTAAATTAAATAAATAATAAAATTTTTTATTTATGATTTTTTATTATTGATTTTGACATGTATAAGCATATCATGAATGAAATAATTATACTTAAAATTAAAATATTTTTTAAATATATAATTTAATTTTTCTATTTTATTAATTTATGAGTTTAATTGGTATGCGCCGACAGTCTAAATAATTTTAGATAGTGCATACCAATTAAATTCTTAATTTATTATATTTATTGTTTGATTCTATTTTTCTACTTCCCTCATTTTATTCTTTCCTATTTTTATTACTTTTCAATTTTTTTCAATTTTCTTTCACAAATTAATTAAATAACTTTTCCCTTTATCTCCCAAATCTCTCTTCACTTTCTATAAACCATTTAACACTCTCTATTTATAGTTCAAATAACCTCTCTCCACTCATATCATTTCTCTAACCCTCCATTTTAATTTCCTCATTCTATTTCTCTCCATTTTATAGACATATTTAAAAAGTATGTGGATAATCTACCAAGACAATAAGAAAATGTTCTAAATTAAATAAATAGTAATTACTAATTAAAATAATAATAAAATGATAAATAAAAAAATGGTCACTCATTAATATAATTAATAATTATTTAATAAAAATACTCACAATTATTATTATTCATGTAAAAACTAACTCAAATAACAAATTATATAAAAAAACCACTAACCCACCCCTAATAAATAATTAGAAACTAACTCAAATTAAAAAGCATTAACCCATTAACAAATGATAAAACTAACTTATATAAAAGGGTTTAAAAGCCACTAACCCACTAACAAATAATAAAACCAATTCATGCAATGCAATACTTATACACAAATTTAATTTGAACTTCATTGAATTAACATTAATTTATTAATTTAAGTTTTTTTTTTTTTTTAATTTATGTTATATTATAAATAAATTTTTTTTAGTCAATTTTATCATAAATATTAATGTAATATAGTATTACATATCCGTGCGATTGCACGGGTAGACGGCTAGGTACAAGTTATATTTTGAATGTCTAAAAACAATTTTTTTTTAAAATAATCAAGTTATTAAAAAAATACCATAAAAACAATTAATTCAGATAAAATACCAAAGTGACTGGTTTTTGAAAAAAACAAACCTGCTGGCGCCATATGAGATGGCGCGTCAGGCAAATTCCAAAACAAAAAGCCATTTGAAATGGCGCTTCAGTACAAAGGGTTTGCCCTAATTTTATTTTTCGTTTCAGATTCAAATGCTTTTTTTTTTTTTTTTTAATTTTTAGTTTAATTTGGAAATTGAATAATTTAATGAAAAAAAAATAAGGGTAGCCAAAAATACATAATCATGTTCAGAATAAAAATTAGTACAATGGATGGTAAACAAAAATTTAATGGTCGTGCCTATCTAAACGTCCACCGGTTCCACATGTCGGGGATCTTGCGCGGCGTCTAGGTCTACCACGATTTTGTTGAGGTGTCTCTGGCGTTTGCGTGTTGACCTACGGAAGAGGCATCTGTTGAGATAGTCCCGGCGTATCAGACAAATTTTAAAGCATCTGTCCCCAATAGCTGGGGGGTTGTTGCCAACGATGCTTCCGTAATCCAGTTGCATGCCCATCTTTTCGTAGTTTGTAAGGGGGGGTTGGCTTGTTTGTAGACGGTATGGTTGGCTGAAATGTTGCATTGAAGGGTGTTGGTACCGATCCAGTGGTTAATGTGGGGGTTGGTAGTCAAATAGTGGGTGGGTTTGTTGGTTGTAGGACGATTGTGTTTGTTGGTTGTAGGACGATTGTGTGTTTATTTGCGGGGGGACTATGGTGGGCTAGGGTGAGTTCGAAAGAGTTGTCAGGGCTATAGGCATTAGTGGGGTCGGTGTAGGTAGGCTGGCAGTAGGGGTAAGGCTCTTTTTGTTGTGACTGGGTTGGTGGCATGAAAGGGTTGCGACTTTGGAAGATTGATTCGGTTGGTATACCTGGTTGTTGGGTATAATAAGGTGTATGATGCTGGGCATGTGGCTGTGAGGAAGAGGCACGTTGGCGCGGATCAATTAGATACGTCGGCTGAGAGAGGAATTATTGGGGTGTTGTAACAGACCTAAACCAAATCATATATTCTTGAGTTGGTATAACATCTTCCACAACAGGGTCGGATAAGATGTGTTGATGTCGATTCTCCCAATGTTGACACATCTCTATTGCAAAGTTTGTCCAGTGACCCACAACCCATTGTGTATCTACTCTATGTAGATGCCACTCTCCCAAACGTGTTGGTGCGACCGAAAGATCCTGATGCATTCCGAACTGTAGTTTTACCCGATCACTTTGATGCATCTCCACAGTGGTGAACCGAATGATGAGTGTTTTTGATGTCCACACTGCAGCATCATTCGCGTTGGACCGATGGTCGAGACCCTCGTACGGCCTCCATACAAACTACAAGAACAAAAAAAGATTTAATAAGACACAAATAAGTTAGTTACAAAATAAGATTTAATTAGAACAACTTACATCGTCGGGGCCAATGTGATCTATTAGGTTGCGGTAGACGGTTATTGCGCTCCTGGGGTTTCGATGGTAATTCATTTCCGGAACTGACCACCTAAAAAAACGTGACACAAATAAGTTAGTTACAAATAAACATTTCATTAAAGGACATAGGTCCGAGTAGTAAAATTAAGCTTACTTGAGTGCGTAGGGAAATGTGAAGGGACTCAGGTTAACAGGAGCTAGTGTTGGCATTCTGGTCCAACCCCACGCTTGAAGGAGATAGGTGCAGCCATAAAAAGTACAAGTGTCTTTTTTTGAAGTTTTGCATAGTGAACTATAAAGATGGGCCAGGACAGCTGAACCCTAACTATATTCGCACACTTTATTAATGTTGGACAACAATGGTAAATACATAATATTTACACTATTTCCAGTACTTTCTGGAAATAAAAGTATGACTTGATAAATTTTGATTCAAGCGAGTATGACTTGATTTTTATCAACTCACCAAATCCACATGCAGTTAGGTATTCTTCGATTTGTGGGTCGTGTGGCATGTAGTCGTGCCCACGACAATGAAACCTTGATACCTCCTGAACAAAAATATAAGAAACATTAGTTTTATAAAACAATACTCCTAAGTTAAGGAAGACAAACCAAATCAAGGACAAAACACTTACAAAGTCTGCAATGTTTTCAGGTGTGCCTCTGTGCTCGTTTCCCATGGTGAGTAAAGACATTTTTTGGTATGAAGAAGAAGAGTTTGTGACAGATGCGAATATTTTGTGATTTGAGGAGAAGAGAAGAGTTTGGGATGAGAAGAATTTGTAAAGTGGTGAAATTGTATTTATAATAGTGAAGAGTGAGATGAGGGGAGTCACATGAAAATGCGTGCATTCTTGGTCATTGTGTAAGGAATCACTTATGTGTTCTCTTGCATGCATGCTTTAGAATTGTAGTCTAGAAAGTGTAGTCATGCATGCTTTGGAATCACTTATTTCGTGTAGTGTGAGAAGTGTGGTCAGAGAGTCACATGAGAAAGTCAAGGCATGGTAGTGTTGTCATGTCAAGCAGAGAATCATAAAGAAATACTGTATAGGCATGCTAGAGAACAATATATTTTTGCAGAGAGTCACATGTGAAAGTCTTGTCATAGTAGTATTGTGTACCGTATTTTTGCAGAGAGTCATATGTGAAAGTCTTGGTTTTGTTTTTAGAATAGTGTTATCTTGTCATGCAGAGAATCATAAATGCAAGCAAGACTAGTAAGTGTAGTTGGTAAGACATGGTTTTTTTTAGAAGTGAATAATTATTTTGTATTGTGTGTATGCATGATAAATAATATAGTAGTCTTGTGAGCTTCTTGGCAATTGTAGTGTAATCTTGTCATGCAGAGACATGTGATGGTATACAATAGTAATAGTAATAATAAAAAAATAACAATAATGATACTACAAATAAAAATATAAAGTATTTGCAAAAAGGAATCAGAATAGTCATAAAGTCCTTGTGAGATTCTTGGCGTGGGAGTGTGGTCTTATCACGCAGAGAATCACATAATACATGCAAGGCAATGGTCATCAGAATAGTCATAAAGTCCTTGTGAGATTCTTGGCGTGGGAGTGTTGTATCAACTATACGCCTATTAATACACACGAAGATTCTTGGCGTAGGAGTGTTGAAACATACAAGTGGGAGACAATTTTCGTACAAAAGAAGATTGCGTCCGAGCTATAAAACAATACCACATGGCAGTGTCTGCAGATTATAGAGCAGAACGAACAAATCTGATTCTGTATAAGATCTATTGCAGTAACAAGGTGTGCCCGTTTAGATTAACAGCATCTTTTCGGAAGCGAAGCGATTCCTGGAAGATATGGTCAATGGGTCCAGAGCACACATGTATAATCACGAATCCAATGCAGGATCATCGTAAGCTCATCTCTCATTTGATCTGCAATGAAATTCTATCAGTATTCAGCGACAACCCTTCTTTGAAGGTGAGTACCATAATCACGCATATGGTTCAAAGATACAACTATACTCCTTCGTACAGGAAAACGTGGATAGCTAGGACTAAGGCGGTTGAAAAGGTTTTTGGAAATTGGGAAGACTCTTATAAAGAACTTCCAAAATACCTGGTGGCACTTAAACACTATGCCCCAGGGACTGTTGTCATCTTGGAGACATTACCCGCGTATACGCCAGACGGGAATTGTGTTAATGGAAATGGCATTTTCCATAGAATTTTCTGGGCGTTTGAACCATGCATCAAAGGATTTGCGTACTGTAATTCTATCATTCAAATTGATGAAACATGGTTGTACGGGAAATATAAGGGCACGCTACTAATGGCCATGGCACAGGATGGCTATAACAACATTTTTCCGATTGCCTTCGCTCTAGTTGAAAGGGAGACCGCTGGAGGTTGGAGTTTTTTCCTAAAAAATCTCCGACAATACGTGGCTCCCCAACCTAACTTATGTCTGATATTTGATAGACACCCATCAATCGAGAGCGCATACAACAATCTTGATAACGGTTGGTAGGATCCTCCCTCAAGCCATGTGTATTGCATTAGACACATCGGTCAAAATGTCATGCGGGAGTTCAAGGATAAAATGATAAAGAAGAAGGTTACTAATGCGGGTTATTCATTAACAGAGCCTACCTTCAAACACTATCATGACGAGATCAGGCTGACAAACGCAGATGCATTGAGATAGATTGGTAATATTCAACGGGAGAAATGGACAAGGGCATACGACAATGGGCAGCGATGAGGCCACATGACAACAAACCTCGTTGAATCCATGAACTCTGTCTTCAAGGGCATCCAAAACCTACCGATAATCGCTTTGGTGAGGTCAACATATTTTAGGCTCGGTGCACTTTTTGATACCAGACGTACAAAGTGGGGTTCGGTCTTGCAATCTGGGCAGTTGTTCAGTAATAGTTCAATGACATTTATGAAAGACGAAGCTTCCAAAGCCAACACACATGTGGTCACGGTCTTTGACCGTACTAAAGGTCACTTCAGTGTTGTAGAGTCTATTGATCACAATGAAGGGAGGCATAGGGGATGTTACCGAGTGGAACTGGATAGAGTTGGTGTGACTGTGGAAATTTTCAGGCATTTCGTATGCCTTGCTCCCATGTTATAGCAGCATGTTCGAAGGCTTGGCTGAACCCAACCAACTATCTCTCTGTTCTTCACCAAGTCATTACTCTATGCAATGTCTACGGCACTAGCTTTCAGGTAGTAGTAAGGGAGGACTACTGGCCTCCATACGAAGGCGAAATTGTGTGGTACAATGATTTGATGCGAAGAAAGAAAAAGGGTCGCCCTAATAGCACCCGTATTCGAACGGAGATGGATGCAGTAGACAAAATGGTGAGGTTATGTGGTTCGTGCCGCCAGCCGGGACACAATCGTACCAAGTGTCCCAATGTGGGATCTAGCACTACATCATAGTTTCAACTGTAAACTTGTTTATTTATAACAACAACAAATTTTATTTCATTGATAGCATACCAAATCGATTACAATGACATAACATAACAGAGTATAACTTAATAGCTAAACATCAACAAATAACAACGACATAACCTAATACCAAATCATAAAATATAAACAACATACCCAAAATAAACAACCCAACGCATCAACTTATCTAGGATATTACAACCATCAAGTTAATTTTCTTTGGTGTTAACATCATGATAAGTGCAAAATGTACCTGTTTTTGTATATAAGTTTTGTTGCACTTATCATTACTTTGTGTTAAAATTGTTTGAATAAACCCCACTTTGTGTGTAAATACGTTTACTTTACGTTTTCGGTGTATAGTGCGTTACCGTGTAAATATCATTGAGTTTAATCGATTTTCATTTATTTTTTTAGGTGTTCCAGCAATGGGATTTTTCCATATTCATAAAGAGCATTGAATAAGCTTTCCAACGCTTCAAACCGTGCGTCAATCGGAGTTACGGTTCAAGAGTTATGATCAAAACAAGTTCTGGTTTTCTGTCATGTTCGCTGGGCGAACCGGGGCGAACAAAAAGTTCCAGAATCGTGAAAAAACACAACTTTAAGGCGGTTTACCTTCGCCTAGCGAACGGGGACTCGCTAGGCGAACCTGGGAACACAAATTTGCCTATTTTAGCCATTTTTCATCATTTTTTAGGTTATGTTTTTGGGGGAACTTTCTCCCAACTTCATCAAACTTCATTTTTTCAGTAGATTAGCTTAGAAAATATCATGGAAGCTTGCATGCGGATGATCCGAGGTGGATTTCTCATCGATCGGCGCCGACAAACCGCGAGATGTTTGGTTCATTTCTGATTTTCTTCATGTCTTTCTTCTTTGTTGGGTTGTGTATATGTATTTGCTATGAACTCATGTATATTTGTCGCCCATGGCGTTGTATAAAACTTGCTTTACAAATCTTTATTGGTAATTGTCTCTGATTTTTGCTTTATGCGCGGGATTTGAGTTGCGTTAGACATAACCTTTGCGAACTTCGATTAGGGATGATTGTCTGTTAGTTTCTGGATTCTAGAGATAGATTTAGGGCTAACAATCTTCAATAGCCGTCGAATCTTAATGCCTCCGTGCCTTGAGCTAGCGTACGAAAGTATCGGCAATGGTAACACGATTGTTCTCTCAACTTTGCGTTAGACATAACCTGTGTTGTGAGCGATGCTGGGTGATATTGATGAGTATTGTAGGTGGAGTATAACTGGTCGGTAACTTTAAGTTTGTGAGGGGTGATTTATATGCATTGCTGGACGGGTTTTTCTCTCTGAAGAATGATTTCTTTTTGTTTTAATATTTACTTTTATGTTTTTATGTTTAAACCCATTTAAACCCAAACTCATAAACGCGAGAGACTGCCGAACGACATTCTTTCCCTCGAACTGATCTCTGTGGACACGACATAAATCCCGGAGGGAATTCTTTCCGAAAATAAATATTTTTGCTTGCTTGCCCTATTCCGCATTCAACAAAATGACGTCGTTGCCGGGGATTGGTTTTGATATTGAATCGCATTGCGATAGTTTCTTTGTTTTTGAGTTTTGTAGATATCGTACATGTTGTATATTTTCACTTGTTTATATTGATACTTGTACATTTTGACGTTTGTTCAAGTGTTTGGTTAGGACACTTGCTTTTGGTTGCGCGGTGAGACATCACCATGGCATGAATGAAGAAAGTTTCTAATTAAGCACCGTAAAGGCGTCGAGCTTACGACGTAAAACAAGCATGTTTTATAGTTTTTCTTTTCGAATGTTTTTGGTTGTTGTTTGCTCACAGATTTTGATTGACTTACTTGAGGATGCTGTTGTGATTTTCCATGTTGGTTCGTTTCAACTTGTGGATGTATGGTAATGATTTTGTTAAGTTTTGTACACGTCTGAGGTATGTATTTATCGCTTTCTATACTTTAGCATATTCATGATACTTAGACTTTTTACAAACTTTCATGCCATTCATTCTTTTGTATACTTGTTCTTTTGTGAATCACTTTAGTTCCCACCCTTTTTGTGAGGAAGCTTTCCATTATTCATATATGCGTGGAGAACCAACATTCTTGTTCTAACTGGATTTTACTATGTTGAATCTTTTATTTGTGTTGATTATATGAATGCATGAAAAGGATCAAGGCAATTGTTTCATTTTGAGCACAACTACTTTAGCCAAATAGTCAATTCACCTTGTGAGTGTGTGAGAATTCGTAACCCCTTTGAGCTTTTTGATCCATGTTTTTATTTGAACTTAATGCTTGTCTATGAGTATTTAGTTCACTTATTTTTGAATGGATTTTGTTTTTTCTTGGACCTCAACTATGTGTTGTTGTATGGATTTTTTTTCCTTGCCTTAGAAAGTAGGGAGTATTCACATGATGATGTGGTTGAATTCAAGTTGGGGAGAGAATGGTTGTTTACTCATTGGTTGGATTCTATGAGGATTGAAAAAGAAAAGAAAAAAGAGAAAAATATGACAAAGAAAAGAAAAGAAAAAAGTGAAAAAGAAAGAAAAAAGAAAAATCCTTGAAAAAGGAAACAAAAAGAGTTGCAATAATTGTGCTAAATAAGTATTGTGTGTTGTGTAGCACTTGGGATTTTGGAAGAAGTTGGTTGAAATTTTGTGTGTGAATCTTTGTGAGTTTTCACTCCCTTAGGTTTAGGCAAGTTTTTGTTTCAATTACCTTTAGAAATTGCCCCTTGTTTGTTTACCCGACCACGCTACAACCTTGAAAAGCCCTTGTGATTCTTGCCTTTGTATTTTCAATGTGAATTTGTGGATGTATGCATAATTTAGTCTTTTGTTTGCAAGATTGTTGTGTGAGTGAAAAAACCTCATTTTGTGTTTTTCATCTACCAATGATTGTTTTTGCTAGGTGTGATTCACATTTGAACTTGTGTTGTTTTAAAATTTTTGGCATGACTTTTGTACTTTGCTTTTGTTTCGTGACTATGTTATCGTTGCAGTTTAGTGGTAAGTATTTACTTTTTGTGTGTACCGTTTTCATTTGAACCATTCATTCGTTTCCGTTTTTCAAAACCTGTTGATTCGTCATTCTTTGGATATTTCTTGCGTATTTTCAAGTTTGTTTGATTCTTGTTTGTGGACAAACAATTATGTAAGTTGGGGAGAGTTTGATAAGTGCAAAATGTACCTATTTTTGTATATAAGTTTTGTTGCACTTATCATTACTTTGTGTTAAAATTGTTTGAATAAACCCCACTTTGTGTGTAAATACGTTTACTTTACGTTTTCGGTGTATAGTGCGTTACCGTGTAAATATCATTGAGTTTAATCGATTTTCATTTATTTTTGTAGGTGTTCCAGCAATGGGATTTTTCCATATTCATAAAGAGCATTGAATAAGCTTTCCAACGCTTCAAACCGTGCGTCAATCGGAGTTACGGTTCAAGAGTTATGATCAAAACAAGTTCTGGTTTTCTGTCATGTTCGCTGGGCGAACCGGGGCGAACAAAAAGTTCCAGAATCGTGAAAAAACACAACTTTAAGGCGGTTTACGTTCGCCTAGCGAACGGGGACTCGCTAGGCGAACCTGGGAACACAAATTTGCCTATTTTAGCCATTTTTCATCATTTTTTAGGTTATGTTATTTGGGGAACTTTCTCCCAACTTCATCAAACTTCATTTTTTCAGTAGATTAGCTTAGAAAACATCATGGAAGCTTGCATGCGGATGATCCGAGGTGGATTTCTCATCGATCGGCGCCGACAAACCGCGAGATGTTTGGTTCATTTCTGATTTTCTTCATGTCTTTCTTCTTTGTTGGGTTGTGTATATGTATTTGCTATGAACTCATGTATATTTGTCGCCCATGGCATTGTATAAAACTTGCTTTACAAATCTTTATTGGTAATTGTCTCTGATTTTTGCTTTATGCGTGGGATTTGAGTTGCGTTAGACATAACCTTTGCGAACTTCGATTAGGGATGATTGTCTGTTAATTTCTGGATTCTAGAGATAGATTTAGGGCTAACAATCTTCAATAGCCGTCGAATCTTAATGCCTCCGTGCCTTGAGTTAGCGTACGAAATAATCGGCAATGGTAACACGGTTGTTCTCTCAACTTTGCATTAGACATAACCTATGTTGTGAGCGATGCTGGGTGATATTGATGAGTATTGTAGGTGGATTATAACTGGTCGGTAACTTTAAGTTTGTGAGGGGTGATTTATATGCATTGCCGGACGAGTTTTTCTCTCTGAAGAATGATTTCTTTTTGTTTTAATATTTACTTTTATGTTTTTATGTTTAAAACCATTTAAACCCAAACTCATAAACGCGAGAGACTGCCGAACGACATTCTTTCCCTCGAACCGATCTCTGTGGACACGACATAAATCCCGGAGGGAATTCTTTCCGAAATCAAATATTTTTGCTTGCTTGCCCTATTCTGCATTCAACAAAATGACGCCGTTGCCGGGGATTGGTTTTGATATTGAATCGCATTGCGATAGTTTCTTTGTTTTTGAGTTTTGTAGATATCGTACATGTTGTATATTTTCACTTGTTTATATTGAGACTTGTACATTTTGACGTTTGTTCAAGTGTTTGGTTAGGACGCTTGCTTTTGGTTGCGCGGTGAGACATCACCATGGCATGAATGAAGGAAGTTTCTAATTAAGCACCGTAAAGGCGTCGAGCTTACGACGTAAAACAAGCATGTTTTATAGTTTTTCTTTTCGAATGTTTTTGGTTGTTGTTTGCTCACAGATTTTGATTGACTTACTTGAGGATGCTGTTGTGATTTTCCAAGTTGGTTCGTTTCACCTTGCGGATGTATGGTAATGATTTTGTTAAGTTTTGTACACGTCTGAGGTATGTATTTACCGCTTTCTATACTTTAGCATATTCATGATACTTAGACTTTTTACAAACTTTCATGCCATTCATTCTTTTGTATACTTGTTCTTTTGTGAATCACTTTAGTTCCCACCCTTTTTGTGAGGAAGCTTTCCATTATTCATATATGCGCGGAGAACCAACATTCTTGTTCTAACTGGATTTTACTATGTTGAATCTTTTATTTGTGTTGATTATATGAATGCATGAAAAGGATCAAGGCAATTGTTTCATTTTGAGCACAACTACCTTAGCCAAATAGTCAATTCACCTTGTGAGTGTGTGAGAATTCGTAACCCCTTTGAGCTTTTTGATCCATGTTTTTATTTGAACTTAATGCTTGTCTATGAGTATTTAGTTCACTTATTTTTGAATGGATTTTTTTATTCTTGGACCTCAACTATGTGTTGTTGTATGGATTTTTTTTCCTTGCCTTAGAAAGTAGGGAGTATTCACATGATGATGTGGTTGAATTCAAGTTGGGGAGAGAATGGTTGTTTACTCATTGGTTGGATTCTATGAGGATTGAAAAAGAAAAGAAAAAAGAGAAAAATATGACAAAGAAAAGAAAAGAAAAAAGTGAAAAAGAAAGAAAAAAGAAAAATCCTTGAAAAAGGAAACAAAAAGAGTTGCAATAATTGTGCTAAATAAGTATTGTGTGTTGTGTAGCACTTGGGATTTTGGAAGAAGTTGGTTGAAATTTTGTGTGTGAATCTTTGTGAGTTTTCACTCCCTTAGGTTTAGGCAAGTTTTTGTTTCAATTACCTTTAGAAATTGCCCCTTGTTTGTTTACCCGACCACGCTACAACCTTGAAAAGCCCTTGTGATTCTTGCCTTTGTATTTTCAATGTGAATTTGTGGATGTATGCATAATTTAGTCTTTTGTTTGCAAGATTGTTGTGTGAGTGAAAAAACCTCATTTTGTGTTTTTCATCTACCGATGATTGTTTTTGCTAGGTGTGATTCACATTTGAACTTGTGTTGTTTTAAAATTTTTGGCATGACTTTTGTACTTTGCTTTTGTTTCGTGACTATGTTATCGTTGCAGTTTAGTGGTAAGTATTTACTTTTTGTGTGTACCGTTTTCATTTGAACCATTCATTCGTTTCCGTTTTTCAAAACCTGTTGATTCGTCATTCTTTGGATATTTCTTGCGCATTTTCAAGTTTGTTTGATTCTTGTTTGTGGACAAACAATTATGTAAGTTGGGGAGAGTTTGATAAGTGCAAAATGTACCTATTTTTGTATATAAGTTTTGTTGCACTTATCATTACTTTGTGTTAAAATTGTTTGAATAAACCCCACTTTGTGTGTAAATACGTTTACTTTACGTTTTCGGTGTATAGTGCGTTACCGTGTAAATATCATTGAGTTTAATCGATTTTCATTTATTTTTGTAGGTGTTCCAGTAATGGGATTTTTAAATATTCATAAAGAGCATTGAATAAGATTTCCAACGCTTCAAACCGTGCGTCAATCGGAGTTACGGTTCAAGAGTTATGATCAAAACAAGTTCTGGTTTTCTGTCATGTTCGCTGGGCGAACCGGGGCGAACAAAAAGTTCCAGAATCGTGAAAAAACACAACTTTAAGGCGGTTTACGTTCGCCTAGCGAACGGGGACTTGCTAGGCGAACCTGGGAACACAAATTTGCCTATTTTAGCCATTTTTCATCATTTTTTAGGTTATGTTTTTGGGGAAACTTTCTCCCAACTTCATCAAACTTCATTTTTTCAGTAGATTAGCTTAGAAAACATCATGGAAGCTTGCATGCGGATGATCCGAGGTGGATTTCTCATCGATCGGCGCCGACAAACCGCGAGATGTTTGGTTCATTTCTGATTTTCTTCATGTCTTTCTTCTTTGTTGGGTTGTGTATATGTATTTGCTATGAACTCATGTATATTTGTCGCCCATGGCGTTGTATAAAACTTGCTTTACAAATCTTTATTGGTAATTGTCTCTGATTTTTGCTTTATGCGCGGGATTTGAGTTGCGTTAGACATAACCTTCGCGAACTTCGATTAGGGATGATTGTCTGTTAGTTTCTGGATTCTAGAGATAGATTTAGGGCTAACAATCTTCAATAGGCGTCGAATCTTAATGCCTCCGTGCCTTGAGCTAGCGTACGAAAGTATCGGTAATGGTAACACGGTTGTTCTCACAACTTTGCGTTAGACATAACCTGTGTTGTGAGCGATGCTGGGTGATATTAATGAGTATTGTAGGTGGAGTATAACTGGTCGGTAACTTTAAGTTTGTGAGGAGTGATTTATATGCATTGCCGGACGAGTTTTTCTGAAGAATGATTTCTTTTTGTTTTAATATTTACTTTTATGTTTTTATGTTTAAAACCATTTAAACCCAAACTCATAAACGCGAGAGACTGTCGAACGACATTCTTTCCCTCGAACCGATCTCTGTGGACACGACATAAATCCCGGAGGGAATTCTTTCCGAAAATAAATATTTTTGCTTGCTTGCCCTATTCTTCATTCAACACATCATCATAAGGACATCATCATCATTTTGCACTTTTCTCCAAGTGCGGGTAACTCCATTTGGACCAGACTCCTCAACCTGCCTCTCAACCTTCCTGATCTTTTCACCTGCCTCAAATTCTCCTTCTAGCCAGTGATAAAGTTCCCTATGCAAATGCTCCAATGTCTGCGTGTTCCAGAGTAGGACCTTCATCGGAGGCTTTGTTGCTAAGAATACAACTAGGGCGTTTCTTTTCATCAGTAGAAATGTTGGAAGCGGTTCCTCTGGTGTTGATGATGATGACGATGGACGACGATTTAACCACTCAGACATGGTGGGAGGGGAGAGATTAGGATATTGGTGAGGGAAGGGAGGAAATTAGAGTTTTGGTGAGAAGTGTTGTGTAATAACAAATGAGGGTGAACCCTTATTTATAGGCACATGATACCCTTTTAAAAAATAAATTTTATTATAAATTAAAATCATAACATTTAAAACGTTTTTAAAAAAAGGACTTGAACTGAGGCGCCATATAGTATAGCGCCTCCCCTGAAACTCTAACCCTAATTTTTTTCCTACTGAGTCGCCATTTGGAATGGCGTGTGGCAGGTTTTTCAATTTTTTTTGCCTGAGGCACCATACCATATGGCGCCACCAGGTTTATTCTTTTTTAAAAACACGCCATTTTAAGAATTGTTTTGACACTTATGTTTTTTTGGGATTTTTTTTTTAATAAATTAGTTATTAAAAAAAAAATCCTATAAACATATCAAAAGTAAATTATATTAATCTGTATTTGATTAGATAGAATATTTTAAATTAGTTATTGAAAAACTCAAATTGAATCTCTTATAATTTTATCTTTATATCTCATGAATTTTCACCCTAGAATTGATTCAAACGGCATGACAAACACTTCTATTTCAACCATCTCTTGATAATGATATCGTAGTATAAATAATAACTTTTGCAAAGTATACCCTCAATATTTTTGGCGAATATCACTTAAAGATCCTAGCCTTTTACCCCTCTTTGTCAGTCGGAGTTAGAGCAAGCGTGAGAGTATAAAGCTTTGGGGGTTTTGGACCTTCAAGCATAGTTCTAAATGGAATCGTGGCTCAATCAAGAACAATATTACCTTAGTTTTTATTATTATTATTATATGTCACTTTTATTAGAAAATTGTACCAAATTATTAATCACCTTACAATGCTAATAGAATATTAATGTTTTTCTTTATATCATACACTTATTAATTTATCACTTTCTCTTATTTCAATTCTTTTAATTTTTCTTCCTTATATCATTAATACAAATAATTTTAGGAAATCACTCGTAATTTCCTTTTTCAAGAGTGTGAAAGTGTCAAAATTGTCAAAATAACCTTGGGCCGGAAAAAACTTAGGTAAACACAAACATAACACTTGGTTTTAGAAACAATCAATCATATTTTTTTAATTAATTAAAAAATAAAAAAATAATATTCTCTCTCCTCCATAATGACAACCACCCATGAATTCAAATTAAAAATAAATTAAATTTTAAATAAATTTAATATTTTTTCTTTTTCTTATTAGTTGTTTGTAACACTAAGAATTTAAGTTCGTTTCTACGCAAGTTTTTATCCTTTGGGCCTGACACTAACAAAGGTCAAAACACCACTAGGCTTGGAAGCACTGGGCATAACTTCGGTAGGCTTCATAAGAAGAGGTGGATTAACAAAAGTAGCAATTTTTCTGTGTTCGTATCGATACTAAGAGGCTGAATGTCAAGTACGACATCATTGTTCTTGTTTTTTTCAAGTAACATTGAAGGTAGAATTTTAGTGTCAATTCTAGAAAACATTTTCAAGCCAACTTATGATAAAAATTTTGTAGGATCTTAATGAACCGAAGCTTGGGAAGGTGGTTGAGTATAAGCTATAGATGCATACTTTTTGCTTTTACCAATAGACTTTTGAGATGTATTGGATGAGTGTAAAACTTTCTTTTTATTTTTCAATGCAGGAGCAAACTTCTCATTTGTATTAACAAAGTTTTCATTTAAAGACCTTTTAGACTTTCTCTATTCCATAACAAAAGTTAGTACAATCGTGCACATTTTTCAAGTTACATGATATAATCTACAATTACAATACCTACAAACTAACTTTTTTTTAGTGCACCCTGCACATTTGTTGTCTGACTTGCTTGAGTTGGTAGTTCAACATTCACAAGATTATTACCTTATTTATCACAGCACATGTAATAATATCACTCACTATCTTAGGCTAAAATGCATGATACATAATGGGGGATTGGGTGAGAGCTCAGAAAAGGGGTTTCAGGCATTTGAGGGGAGAAAGATGGGATTCACATACTTTAGAAGGTGGTAAGGAGTTCTCAGCGGACTCAGTTCAGTCCATTTACTTCTCGGTTTTCCCGGATCACTTCAAGGCAAAGGATATCTTTTCCTTATTTTGTAGTTATGGGAAGTTAGTGGAGGTGGTGATTCCTCCGAAAAGAAATAAATTTGGGAAAAAATTCGGTTTCGCTAGATTTCTGGAGGTTGAAGACGGAAGGGTTTTAGCTGTGAAATTAGACAATATTCTGATAGATAATGTCAAAATCCATGCTAATCTTCCTAGATTCTCAAGGGCTGAGAAGTCGTTTGTGGGTTTAGATTCTTCGAGAGGAGTTAAGGCTCGTGAAGCAGTGATTGGCAGAGAGAAAAATGTTGGAGGAGGGCGGAGGTTTAATAGTGGACAAAATTTCTCAGAAGGGAATAAGTCTTATGCTGAAGTGCTGGTCGAAGAGGCAAGGAAGAGTGGTTCTTTTGGTAAACGTCCGGAACAAGTGTACATCAACTACAGGGTTAAGGAGGAGGATTTTGCCCGGCTCAGAAAGGCGTATGTGGGGGTGGTCATCAACCCAGGTATGGCGTACAACATGCAAACCTGTTTTGAAACTGAAGGGTACTTTTTAATCAAGGTTACGTCGTTGGGGGCAAACCTTTGCTTGCTTGAGGAAATGGAAGATGGGGAAATAAATGACTTAATTAGGGAAGGAGAGCAATGGTGGAACCAGTGGTTTTCTAAAATCAGGAAGTGGAAAGAGGATGATGTTGACAAAGAAAGAGTCTCTTGGTTACGTTGCTATGGTATTCCATGTCAAGCATGGAACTTCGATTTCTTTGAGATTCTTGCTAAAATGGTGGGAACGTATATTTGTGTGGATGAGGAAACACAGAAGGGAAGTAACATGGATATCGCAAGGATTATGGTTAGAACTAGATGCTCATCGGTGTTAAATGAGTCATTCAAAGTTAGAATTAGCGGCAAGATTTTCGACATCAAAATGGTAGAGGATTCATATGGTCCGCTCCGCATTTATGGCCCTTCTAAAAGTAAACAGGGGAGTCTGAATCTTTGTCCTCTGATATGGAGTCAAATTGGAATGTTGAGGGGGATGAAGGTGAAGATCTTGCCCTAAGGGATAACTTGAAGAACTTAAATGAATTAGAGGAAGGGGAGTTTCAGGTGGGTCCCTTAGGCTTGATCGGCGGTGAAAGCTCTCAAGAAGTGCCGGAGAAAGGTGGTGGTTCTAGGAATTCCTCTCAGTTATCGAGGCCCCCTTTTCCTGACAAAGTTCAGGAGACTGCTTTATCTGATTCTGCTATCGTGAAAGCCAAGAAAATAGGAGCTGAAAAAAGTTCTTTTGTCGTGCCTTTGTTTCCTTCGAGGTCGGCGCAGCAGGTTAATGGTTTTGAAGTTAAGACAAGACAAGTGCTTAGAGGTTTGGCAGGTAGTGGTCAAGTAGTCCCTTCAAGAAAAGTTAAGTTCAAAAAGTTATTAGAAGCTTGTGGGCCTAAACAGAAGAGAAAGAGAAAGAAAAAGGTACGTAGGTCTTTGGGCCTTGTGTCTTTGGACTCTAAAATGGGCTCAGAAGATCCAATTGAGCAATTCTCAGCACAGGAAGAGTTGGGTCGTGGTAAGGTGGGTTTTTCTCAGCAGACAGATCCCAAAATCATTCCTTCGTGCTCCTTAGAATCAGTCAACTTTTCTGCTGGTGAGGTGCTTTGTTGTGAGTCCATTTCCGATGCGGACGTTAGAGTCGGTAACAATAGATTTTGGGAGCAGTTTGAGTCTGAGGTGGGAGGTAAAGTTTGGAAGGGAGCTTTGGATCTTGGAGTTATAGCAAACGAAGATGTAGCTTCTACTTTGAGGAGATTAAATGACATGGAAGCAGTGGACAAAGATATATTTAATAGTAAGAAGGCGCATTCAAATCCATTCCAATGATAGTTGGGTTTCTCAACATAAGAGGAGGGGGGAATCTTTCCAAGCGAAGAAGGATTAACAGAATTATCTCAGAAGGTAAAGCTGATTTTTTTTCTTACAAGAGTCTAAACTGAAGCTGGTTGATAGTAAAATCATTAGAAGTATGTGGAATTTTTCTGGTGTGGGTTGGTCCTCTAGTGGAGCGCAGGGTTTGTCAGGGGGTTTAATCACTATGTGGAAGGAAGGATGTGTGGAGCCAATTTTTTCTTTTGCAGGAAAAAGGTTTTTGGGTACTAAAATCAAGTGGAATTCTGAAATTTTCTATCTGCTAAACATTTACTCAGCTTGTGACATATCGTCCAAGAGAAGCTTGTGGAAGGAGTTAGTTGAGTTGAAAAAGATTTACTTGGATGGAAAGTGGATTATGGGAGGTGATTTCAACGCAACTTCTAAAGTTTCTGAAAGGAAGAGTAGGAGTCTGGTGAATAGAAGACATGAATCGAGAGATTTTGAAGCCTTTATTAGAGACTGTGGGCTGATAGATCTTCCTGTAACGGGTAAAAAGTTCACGTGGTTTAGTGGAGACGGGTGTTCGATGAGTAGAATTGACAGGTTTTTGGTGGATAGTGCTGTGGTCGACAAGTGGGGTTTATTAGGTCAATCTATTGGAGACAGGGATGTTTCCGATCACTGTGTCATCTGGTTGAAAATTAAAAGCTCTAACTGGGGTTCTAAACCATTCAAATCGTTTGATGGTTGGTTTGAGCACCCTGGTTTTCTTGAGTTCGTGGAAAAGGAATGGAAGGAGATTAGCATTACGGGTAGAGGTGATTATGTGATTAAGGAAAAGTTCAAAGTTTTGAGAAGTAAGATCAAGGAGTGGAGTGTCAAGGTGTACGGATGGTGTGATTTAACAGCTGATGAAGGTTTTCATGAGGTTAATGAAATTGATGAGAGGTTGGGAGAGTGTGATGGTTCTGAGGTTGGTCCTTTAGTGATTAAAAGGGCTGAGACACTTAAACGGGCTTGGTTACATCTTAACATTAAAGATAATATGCTTATCCAAAAGGCGATAAGGAATTGGTTGAAGTTAGGGGATGGGAATACGCGTTACTATCATAATCTGGTTAGAAGCAGACAGAGGAAGAATTTCATTGGGGCAGTGGAAACTAATTCTGGCAGGGTGGAATCTGTTGAAGGGATAAAAGATGAAGTGTGGAGTTTCTTTAAGACAAAGTATTCTGAGAATTTTTTGCATCGTCCTTCTCTTCCTGACAGTTTTTTCAAAAGGTTGACTATGGAGGAAGCTGGTTCTTTGGAAACTCCTTTCGGAGAGGAAGAAGTTTGACAAGCTGTTTGGAGCTGCGATAGCTCAAAAAGTCCGGGGCCGGACGGTTTTAATTTCTACTTCTTCAAGAAGTGCTGGCATTTTCTGAAAGTTGATATTTTGGTCTTTCTGAATGACTTTTACAACAGGGCTTCTCTTCCTAAAGCTATTACTTCTGCCTTTATCACTCTTATCCCTAAAGTCGACATACCGTTGCGGCTAGGTGATTACAGGCCTATTTATCTGGTGGGAGGGCTATATAAAATTTTGTCAAATCTCTTGGCCAATAGACTCAAGAAAGTCATAGGGAGTTTAGTGGGTGAGAGCCAAGCTGCGTTTATGCCTGGTCGTCAAATGTTGGAAGGAGTAGTGATAGCTAACGAGGTAGTTGATGTCGCCACGAGAAGTTCTAAAGATTGTTTATTATTTAAGGTGGATTTTGAGAAGGCCTATGATTGTGTAAACTGGGACTTTCTTAGAAAACTTTTCATAGTGATGGGGTTCGGAATTAAGTGGAGAGGTTGGATGGAAGCGTGTTTATTCAAGTGCTATCTGTCAATTCTAGTTAATGGGAGTCCTTCCAAGGACTTTGAGGTTGAGAGGGGTCTACGGAAAGGAGATCCTTTGTCCCCTTTTGTTTTTGTTCTAGTAACTGAAGGCTTGACCCAACTGATGAAAGAGCTTCGACGATTGGTTCGTTTAAAGGTTTTGCTGTTGGTTCGAACATTACGGTCGATATTATTCAGTTTGCCGATGACACGATATTTTTTGGGGAGTGTAGTTGGCAGAATTTATGGAGCATTAAAACGGTGTTAAGGTGTTTTGAATTGGTCTCGGGTTTGAAGGTGAATTTCAATAAAAGTAAACTAATGGGAATTAATGCGAGCCAACATTTTTTGTTAGCAGCGTCGTCTTTTTTGGCTTGTAGAATCGATTCTCCGTCGTTTCGTTTTCTGGGAATCCCTGTAGGAATAAATCCTAGGAGGATTTCTTCTTGGAATTTTTTAGTTGATATGTTTAGAAGGAAGTTGGAAACTTGGAGAGTCAAAGATTTGTCTATGGCGGGTCGGGTTACTCTATTAAATTCAACGATGTCGAGTCTGCCCGTATTCTGGATGTCTTTTTACAAACTGCCAGTGTCTGTCATACATAAGATTGATTCAATTAGGAGAAAGTTTATGTGGGGAGGCCAGGAGAGCTCTTCAAAAATTCATTGGCTGAAGTGGGAAATTGTTTGCAAACCGAAATTCGAAGGAGGATTGGGAGTTCTAGATTTGAGATCCTTTAACACGGCCTTGCTATTAAAGTGGAAGTGGAAATTATTAAATGCGAAGCCTGCTTTGTGGAAGTCGGTTCTGAGGGGGAGATATGGTTTTCTCGAAGGGGAAGTGTTGGCTGATACTCACTAGGGGCAGCGGTGGGGTGCGTCAAACTGGTGGAAAGACCTTATGAAAATAGGGTATGTTATTTCTAATGATGTTTTTTCTTTTGCAGATTCGGTTAAGTGCGATTTAGGAGACGGACACCGTATTCCTTTCTGGCATGTGGATTGGAATGGAGTTGGCATTTTAAAGGAGAAGTTTGGGCCTTTGTTTCTGAGTAGTGCTGTTAAAAATGCATCGGTTTCCGCTATGGGTCGTTTCGTTGAAGGAGTTTGGCAGTGGAATGATTTTGTTCCCACTGTTTCGTTACCAGACGCAGGTTCTTTGATGGTTTCTGATTTTCTGCAAGTGCTGCAATATCAGGTCCCGTCGCGTGATTCTCAGGACGTTTTTAGGTGGATCTTGGGTGACTCGGGATCTTACGTGGTTAGGGAGGTTTATGCTCAAATCAGTGCTGGTTTTAGTGATGTTTTTCAGCCGTCCGCAAATGCGAGTCAGTTGCTTTCGCTCAGGCAGATGTGGAAACTGCATATTCATCCTAGACAGAAGATTTTTGCTTGCTGTTTGTTTTGGAATCGGCTCCCCACGAAAGACAATTTGAGGCGTCGTAGGATTCATTTGGAAGATAGCTCCTGCTGTTATTGCAATGAAGGTGATGAAACTCTAACTCATCTCTTTTTCTCTTGTCAGTTTGCAGCCTCTGTTTGGAGAAGGATGGGTGATTGGTTAGGTTGCGATCTAAAGTTCGAAGGTTGTATGTGGAATTTCTTCTCATCTTGGATTAATTATGGTCGGAATACTGCAGTGGCTCGTAAATTAGGCATTAGTTGGATAGCTATTTCTTGGATCCTTTGGAAAACTAGGAACAATCTTATATTTAAGAATGAGCCTATTAATTTTGATAATGTGTGTTGGGATATAAAGTTATTCATTTGGAGATGGGACCATTTGAATGATATTTCTACTTCCAACTCTAGTTTCTATACTTTCTCTTTGAATCCTTTAGGCTGTTAGTTGGTTTTAGATTGGAGTTGGGTGGAAATTTTTTGTTCCTTTTTGGTAGTTTGTAGGCTGGTTTGTTTTGATGGTTGGATTGCTTGTAGGGTGAATACCCCTTGTATTCTTCTTCTTAATGCATTTCAATTGCTTTTAAAAAAAAAAACCTTATTTATCACATTTTTCACCTTTTGGGTTGAGTATCTTGCATGTCCTATTGTTGTTCCCATATTCTAAGAACCTTCTGCACATGTGAGTCATATTTGACATTCTCCTTCTTGTTTGGTTTACTTTGTTTGGTTACCTTCTGCAAAATTTCTTAAGCTTCCCTGGTCCACACTTGTACTTTAAAGGTAATATATTCGTATCAATGGTCTTGGGTAGTTTGTTTTGACCATTTAGAAGTGTGACTCCTTCATCATAAGTCATAACATTGGACATATGTTTCCCTATGGTAATACCTATGAAAATACTTAATGGAATCATCAACCTTTTTAGTGATTGCAGATACTCCATGTCTGTAAGGAATTCTAGCCAACTCCCAAAAGTTGCAAGAACATGTGTGATTTGCTAAGTCAACAACAAAGCTATCACTGAATAATACATGTAACTTGAAATGATAATCTCCATGCATATGTTACTGTCCACCTGGACCTCTTTTTTATTTCTCTATCAATCCTCCTTAGGAGTTTATACATTATCTCCCATTTATAACCATCTATCTTTTCCCTTAGTGTGGAAAACCTACTCATTAGATAATTTCTTATCCACCCAAACATGGTTTATAATGGCAATTGTATTGTTGTAGTAATATAATTGCATTAAAAATTCACTAAGATTATTCATAAGTATACCACACTTAGAATGAAATGGAAATGCATGATTACATCATTTCTATTTAGGAATGACCTTTAAAAATTGATAATCATCTAAATGGATATCCTTTATTTTCACCATCTTGTCTTAAGTGGCTGAAAGTAGGTTTCCATAGCTACAACCATCATCGGGTCTCTTTACAAAGTACCCCTTCAAATTTATTCTTGAAGTTGGCTTAGAGATGCCTAAGCCAAAACTTATACCAAGTTCCATGGTATTTCTCTTTAAAGGATTGCATCAATCCATGCGATATTTGACAAGGACCAAAACTTACAAAATATACCTCAAATTCAAGAAATGTTAACACATAAGTTTGACGTTGTAGCTTTTGTTGATCCAAAATAAAGCATCATATACAATCACTAATGTCTTCAAGAAGTAGAGTAATAAACCAACTTCGCGGGTCTTTGATTTCAGTCTCAATAACGCCAACATGTAAGAATTGGTCATTAGGATTGTTGACCAAGTGACTCCAAACACAAGTGGAGAGGAGGGGTTGTTGAATTGTGATATCCAGATTTCAAAAATTGATTTATAAAAATTCTTTTACTTAAAATGATTTATGTTAAAAGATAGAAATATATAGAGATGAAGTAGCAAAATAATTGAAAAGACAAGAGACATAGAAATAAATAGTGGAATAAAAATAAATAACATAAATAAAAAGAGAAAGAGATGAAAAGATTACACCAGATATTTATTTTGGTTCGGCCTAAATCACCTGACCTACTCCATTCCCCAAAAGTTTCTCCTTGAGATTTCCAATAAAACAATATTGCTGTGAAATCTCAACACATACACCATTGATAAGCAAAAAACAAAGCTAGCATTGCATAGAGAGAAGAAGAAGAAGAAGATCAAGTAATGTATTTCACAACTAACTGAACCATAACAATGTACATTGGTATATATAGAATACTAGAGTTAGTTATCCTCTAACTAAATTCAGTTAACTAACAACTAACTCTCTAACAAACTTATGGAACTAGTCTGTTACTTGTACATCAAGTAACCTATCTTATATGGGTAGCTCATCTTGTTTAACACCCCCCTCAAGCTGGAGTAGATGTCAATCATCCCAAGCTTGCTCTGAAGATTACTGAATGGTCCAACATGCAGAGATTTAGTGAAAATGTCTGCTACTTGATCTTTGGATGCAATTGGCAGAAGATGAACAATCCCTGCCGGCACTTTATCCCTCACAACATGGCAATCGATTTCGATGTACTTTGTCCTCTCATGGAACACAGGGCTGGCTGCTATATGAAGGGCTGATTTGTTGTCACAATAGATCACAAATGGAGTTGTATGTTCAACCTGCAAATCTCTCAACAGATATAAAATCCATTGTCCCTCACATGTTGCTTGTGCTAAAGCACGATACTCAGCCTCAAATGAAGATCTTGACACAACTGTTTGTTTCTTACTTTTCAACTTATCAAGGAATCACCAAGGAAAAAGCAAAAAACAGTGGCTGACCTCCTAGTGTCAGGACATGCTCCCCAGTCTGAATTTGAAAAGCCTTTGAGAACAAAGTCTGATGAAGATCCAAAAAACAAACCATTGCCAGGATTGCCTTTGAGATATTTCAGCACATGAATGCCAGCTATCATGTGTTCATCTGTAGGGTTGCTTAAGAATTGACTAAGCTTGCTCACTGCATATGAAATCTCAGGTCTGGAGTTGTGAGATACAACAATCTTCCTATTAATCTCCTGTATTCAGTGGGATCTGAAATTGACTTTCCAGATTCTGTGTGCAATTGGAGATGAGGTTGCATAGGTGTGTTGTAAGGCTTTGCTCCAGTTAAACCTGCATCTTGTAACAAATCCAATGTGTATTTTCTTTGACAAAGAGTAATACCATCTTTGGATCTGCTTACTTCAAAACTAAGAAAGTACTTAAGATCTCCTAGATCCTTGATGCTGAATTTGTTGTGCAAGAGGGTCTTAACATTGTTTATCTCATCAATGTCAGTCCCCCCTAAGACCAGATCATCCACATAAACAAGGATCCCTGTGAAATGTTGACCATTGGATTTTGTATACAAGGAATAATCTGACTTGGACTGAACAAAGCCAGACTGAAGAAGTGTTTCAGTGAGCTTGGTGTTCCATTGCCTACTGGCTTGTTTTAAGCCATAGAGAGATTTTTGAAGTTTGCACACCATATTTGATTGTGGTAAATGTAGGCCAGGTGGAGGTTGCATGTACACTTCTTCATTTAGATCACCATGTAAGAAGGCTGTGTTGACATCAAGTTGGAATAAAGGCCAATGATGAGCAGCAATAATGGTGATGGAGACTCTTATGGTGGTCATCTTTACAATAGGGCAGAAGGTATCCATGTAGTCTAAACCTTCAGTCTGAGTAAAACCATTGGCCACTAATCGAGCTTTATACCTCTCTATAGAACCATCAGCATGTTGTTTGAGTTTGAAAACCCATCTACATCCAATGGCTCTTTTATGCTGAGGTAAAGGAACTAATGTCCATGTATCTGTCTGTTGGAGAGCTTTTAGTTCAGACTGAATAACATCATGCCAATGTTTATTACCAATAGTTTCTTCATAAGTATGAGGCTCAGAAATAGAAGATAAATGTAGAAGATATTGATTATGTGCAGGAAACAGATTATGGTATGATAAAAAATCAGATAATGGATACTTACTGTTATAAGACAATTGAGTAGCATCTGAATTGGAAAGTGGAACTGTACTCTCAATAAGATTGCAATGGTAATCTTGAAGGTAGTTTGGAGGTTTGCTAGTTCTAGCAGATTTTCTTAAAGGAGGGTTAGGATTAGAGGAAATAGTAGGGATATTAAGATATGGTGATGAAGTGGTAGGGATATTAGGAGATGGTGGGGACTGTCAGAAATATTAGGATGAGGTGTATTATCAGAAGGATACATTGGTGTTGGTTCAGGTGAAGAAGAATGCGAAGGGGTAGTGTGTTGTGTATCAGAATCAACAATGTAGGGGAAATAAAAAAATGTGTTAAGATTTGAAGGATGAGTTGAGGAAGTGTGTTTGACAGATGAGGACAAAGAATGTTTGTATGGAAAGATAGTTTCAAAAAAATCACATCTCTGGATAAGAAGAGTTCATTGGATTGTAAATCAAATAAGATGTGACCCTTGACTCCAGTTTTGAAGCCAAGATAAATACATTTCTTGGATCTGGGATCAAGTTTCTTCCTATGTGTTGGTAATGTAGCAGCAAAACATAAACAACCAAACACTCTAAGAGATTGAATGTTGGAAAGACTATCATGCAACAATTGGAAATGTGATTTCTGATTCAAAAAAGGTGTAGAAAGTTTATTTATGAGATGAGTGGCATGACTGATAGCATAGGACCAGAAAGTTTGAGGAAGTTGGGCTTGGAACAAGAGTGCTCTAGTAATGACAAGGAGGTGTTGGTGCTTCCTCTCAACTATCCCATTTTGTTGAGGAGTACCAACACATGAGGTGTGATGTATAATCCCTTTGGATTTATAATAATCAACCAATAGGAATTCATTGCCATTATCTGTTCTGATACACTTAATGGTTTTGTTGTATTGGGTTGAGGCCATAGACACAAAGGCTTTGAGTAGGTTACTAGTTTCTGTTTTGTGTTTCATGAGGAAAATCCATGTAAAACGACTCTTATCATCAACAACAGTTAAGAAATATCTATGGCCATTAAGTGATGGAATGGATAAGGGTCCCCAAATATCCATGTGGACTAAATCAAAGATATCTTTGGACTTGTGGTTGCTATCAGGAAAAGGCAGTCCTTTTTGTTTGGCATGAAAACAGATATCACAAGGTGTATTAGTAGTTGTGACAGTCACAAAAGGAAAATTCTTCTTTATTTCAATTAACTTGGCATTGGAAAGGTGACCAAGCCTCCAATGCCAAATATTACAAGTAGTTAAATGGTCAGAATTTACAGAGGGATTGGTTGAACTATCTAGGGTGTTGATGGATGAAGGAATAGGGGGAGGTATGGTAACTGAGGGTTGATTGAGAATGTACAGTTATCCCTTCAATTCAGCTGCACCAATCATCCTCTTGGAGTAAGTGCTCTGTATGAAACAAGAAGATTTGTTAAAAATCAGTTGACAAGTCAAATTAGATGTGAGCTTAGGCACAAAAATGAGATTAAATGTAAAGTGAGGCATATACAAAACATTGGTCAACACAAAATCATCATCAAAGTAAATGGTGCCAGCAAAAGTGGTTGAAACTATAGAACCATTTGGCAGTTTGACATTAATCTCAGGGATTCTTGTTAAACAAGAAAACAATCTTCTAGAGAAACATACATGGTTAGTTGCTTCTGTGTCCAAAATGAAAGACTCAACTGTGTCTTGAAATGGAAAGGTACAGATAATACCTGAATTTGATACACTTTGAGTGACCATGTGATTCACACTATAAGAATTGGATGATTGATGAAGTAATGCTAGAAGGGCTTTGTGTTGAGCAGGTGTAAAGCCAGTGATACCAGATGAATTGTCTTTAGGTGGTTCTTCAGAGGACTCTTGTGGATCTTCATCTTCATTGTCTTGATCAGTAGAGATGTTGTTAAGGCGACCCTTCTGTTGCCAATGAGGTGGATAACCATGCTTTTTGAAGCATGTATCAATGGTGTGATTGGTCATACCACAATGAGTGCACACTCTCATATTTCTGCCAAGACCATTAGAGGATTTTCCACCTCTTGAGCCTCTCCCTCGAAAACTAGTGTTTCCTCTGCCTTGAGATTGGTTACCAGGAACAACCAATATATTTGCTTCATCAGTTGGTGCAAGAAATTGTCTTTCTTGTTAAACATGTAAATAATACACTTTACAAATATTAGGAAGTGGACCCATCAACATGATTTGAGATCTTACTGCAGAGTAAGTATCATTCAAACCTTTCAAAAACCGAATCACTTGATCAGAATCACGATAGCTACGCATCTTTGTAATGCCTATGCAAGAAGTGTTGCATTCACACACAGGAATAGGACGAAAGTTGTCTAATTCTTGCCATAGTATTTTCAAATTTTTATTGTAAGAGGAAATAGAAGATTCACCTTGTCTAAGAGTGCAAATCTCTTCTTGAATTTTAGATATCCTGAAAACATCACCATGATAAAAATGATCTTTAAGTTCTTGGAATATGCCTGAAGCTGTTTCCATCCATAAAACACTCTGACAGATTTCTAATTCCACTGAATTGTTCAGCCATGACATGATCATCGTGTTGCACCTATCCCATGCGATGGAGTCTCGATCTTCATCAGGTGGTCGAGGGAGTACACCATTGATGAAATGCAGTTTATTCTTGGATCGTAACGCCATTGTCATAGATCGTGACCTAGAATGGTAGTTGTTGGCGTTCAAGAGAGGAGATACAAGAACCAGAGAAGGATTCTCATTAGGGTGCATGAAATATGGATTAAGGGTATCATTTTGATAACCCTTGTTCATATTGAGATTAGATTTGTTGCCATGGCTGGAGGTAGGTGAGTTTAGAGAGTGATCAGGAGACATGATCAAGAGAAGGAAAAAAGGAGAGTTGTGAAGAATTGAAAACAATGAATGCAGCGGAATGGGAATGGAGAATTAGCCACAGGTCGATGATACCATGTGAGATCTCAACACATACACCATTGATAACCAAAAAACAAAGCTAGCATTGCATAGAGAGAAGAAGAAGAAAAAGATCAAGTAATGTATTTCACAACTAGCTGAACCATAACAATGTACATTGTTATATATAGAATACTATAGTTAGTTATCCTCTAACTAAATTCAGTTAACTAACAACTAACTCTCTAATAAACTTATGGAACTAGTTTGTTACTTGTACATCAAGTAACCCATCTTATATGTGTCGCAACCGCGAAAAAACCACCGGCGAGAAACTAGAACAGAAGAGTCGCCACCGAACATTATTTATCCCGACGCAGGGAAAGGAAACGATCGAAGAAAACCTAAGAGGGAAAAGACATGGTCATCGCAACCATAGTCTGGGTTCGGGAGTCGGTTACGCGAGGGGAAGGTATTAGCACCCCCACGCGTCCATCGTACTCGATGGGATTCACGCTTGTTGTCTAATCAAAGGGTGAGTTATCTAAAGACTACTGCTAAACGGGAATGGAACGGGGAAAGTCAGAGTCAATGTAGTTCGGAGGACTACGGGTGAATGGGGGGAGGTTGCTCGCCAAGACATCGCCGTCTTGTGCCTACGTATCCTCAATCTAACCAGAAGGAGGAAATCATAGCAGTCGTAGTTCGACCTAACGAGGTCTTGTGTTTTTTATGAGCGACGTTAAGTTCGCGTTCGGCAGTTAGGGTCGATGCTTGTTTGCAACTGAACAGAAATAACGTGCTCTTTCCTGAAAATGGTTTGAAATCCAACAATCCCGAAGGATAAAAAAAAGATTTGAATTTATTTTTGTGTTTTTTAGACAGAAGTGAGTTGAGTTAGTTCGTAACCTACATTGCACCGAAGTCTATGGCACGGGAATGAATGCATCGCATGGTCGCCCCCAATGGGACGTATGCTCAACACTCTAGAAGAATGAAGGGAGACCCCTTATTCTTAATTTCATATGCTTAAGGCTTGTGTGAAATGCAAGTTATCCTTATTAAGTGTTTTAGAGTTGTTATGAGGTGAGAAGAGAAGACCCAAAGGAAAAAGAAAACACTACGGGAATTCTATCCTAATGTTATCATGCAAAGATGGCCATAAGGTTGAGGTAAGAGGGGAAGATTCTACCTAATGTTAGCATGCATGGTTTGAATCCTAATGTCTATCCTACTCCAAGCTTAGTCAAAGATTAAGTTGGACTAGGGAACCCTAAGGGAGCATACAAAAGTGGATCCAAGACTTGAACAAGTCTTAAGATCCAAAGGGGAAGGAAAGAAATGAAAGAGATGAAGAAGAAAAGGAAATAAGAGATGAGAAACAAGAGAGGGAAGCAAGCTCATCATGCACATCATATCCAATTCACACCATCAATCAAGCTTCAAAGATCATGCAAGAAGATTCAAGTAAGCAAGTAAGAGCAAACAAGAAAAGATGCAAGGATACTTGCATAAGAAACACAATTGAGCACCATTAAACACCACACAAAGATGAAATCAACAAGGTAAGATGAAAATGAATCCAAGTCAGAACTTAAGTCACCTCATGGTCAACCAATTCAAACATGTAAGAATGCTTCACCTTAACATGCATCATGAACCAAAGTAGCAACAATCAAATGCTAATGAAATGCATCATAAAAATCAATCCACAATGATCAAATGAAATGAAAACATGATGTGAACCCAAGTGGGCAGTAGCAAATGCATCATCCATAAGCCATAATCAAGCTCAAACCAAACAAGAATAATCATCAAGCCTCATACTCAAGACTTGTATCAAAACTATGCAAGTATGCAACAAAATAAGGCTCAAAATGATTCACATACTTTCACACAAGTAAAGCCATACCAAAGCTAGGTCATGCACTAAGGACCAAGGTAAACTAGAATCTCAAACATGTCTTATTAATCAAAGGAAGATCACAAAGCATCAAGAAAGTTCATGTCATTCAAAGGCACAAAAATTAGGTCAAAAAGTGTGCACTAGCATGCTCAAAACATCATCAAATGAAAGCACCAACCAAAAATAGTAAATTGATCCAATAAATTCCCAAAAAATAATCAAAGACAATTTTAAACATCCAATTAACATGTGCAAAAATATTGGAACAAAACTAGCTCAAGAACATGTCCAAAGGAGCTTCACAAGTCAAGGTATGTAAATAATCGAGCAAGAATCGAAGGCCAATAAAACTTAAATGGAAAGTCACCTAAAGTAACTCAAACCAGGCCCAAACCAGCATTAAAACATCTTTGTATCATGGTTAAAATGTGGCCAAAAGAATAGCCTCAAAAGGATAAGCAAAGCCACAAAAGTTCCTAACCCTAGATGAAGGGCATCATTGGACAATCATTGTCAAATTAAATCAAAATAAAATAATAAAATTAAATTAAAAATAAAAATAAAAACATGAAAATTAAGTCAACATGTCAAGGAATCAGAAGTATATTTTTTGGCATTTTTATCATGTGTGGAAATAATAAAAATAAAATCAAATAAGAAAATATATAAAAAAAAAGAAAATAAAAAGAATGAACAAAGGGTGGGGGTGGATAAGCAATGTCAGATACAAGGCAAATCAGTCAAAACGCGCTTGGGCTCAGAATAAAGGGTGTGTGAATATTAAAATGAACTAGGCCCATCCAAACTTCACACTCAGACTTCAAACAAAAAAACTGCCACGTATACTCATTAATTGACGTGGAAGAATCAATGGTCAGGAATTAAACTGATCAAACCATTCAAATTTAAAAAAGGCCGCGAAGGCCACATCATCACCTCTTCAAACCTCAGACGTCGGAGCCCTAGCTCCGGTCGTCTTCTCCGACGAGCAGACCGCCAGAGCCACCACCAAAATTCTAGAAATTCACCAGACCACCACCATTTCACTCCAAATTTTATGTAGATCATAGATCCACTCTCCAATTTTGAAAATAAACTCATCATCATGGTGAATCGAAGAGAAAAAGAAACAAGATCTAAACTGAAACATTCACAAATCAACACAAGCATGGCATATACTTCAAGCACATCTTCCATAGATCTCAAATACATCAACAAATCATATAAACAATCACAGAAACGCATGGAAATGTGCATCAAAGAAAAGTTCACAGAATTGAAACTCCAAGGATCATGCACATATGTACACATAAACCACTGCCTACACACGTAGGACTTCATATGCATCAATATGATCCTAACATACTTCTAGAATGAGAGAAATCAGAGCCTGAAATTTACCTAGTAGAGAGTGTCTACTGCACCTTCAACCCTTGCAGAAACTTGAGGAAAACTTCAACAAATGCTTTAGCAAGTCTCAGTGAGTGTGAATCCAACAATAGAATGAAGAAAACCCTCTGAAATGAAGAAATTCGAAGCTGAGGAAACTTGAGCGAATTTGATAGTTTCAGATCTGAGAATGACCAAGAATGAATCAGTTTTGGAGTTAGAGAGTTTATATAGTGAGCTTTTTAGGTTTGGAAACGAAGCAGATGGCTGGGAAGTGGTTATTGTGGTTTGGAAGTGAAATTGAAAATGAAGCACATGTGTGGTGTAGGCTCGGGTAGTGCTATGGAATGTGGTTTGTTATTGCTTTGGAATAGTCAAAATTGAGCATGAGATGTGTGAATCAAACTTTCACGTGTGAAGCAAATGAAATGAAGCAAATTGTACCTTTTTTCTTTTCCAAGTTTGGCAAAATATTCAAATTGGTTCATGATGTGTACATGGAATGTGCACTTGTTTACACACTTTTGGCAAGGAAATGAAGTCGTGCGTGTGACTTTGGAATGTTCATGATCATGCTGCAAAAATCATGTTAACATGCCAATAAAAATAGTTTGACAACCTTCACTTTGCACAAGCATAACTTGATCAATATCACTCCAATGGATGGAATCTTGAGATGATATGAAACTAGGAAGTGTAATGAACCATTTTGATGTTCAAAGCAAATTGAGATAAGGTTTGAAATCATGTGAAAATTGGAATTGAATTTGTGTACTCACGACTGCCAAGATAGAGTGGAAAAAAACAAAGTCATGAACTTGTCTTGACCACTTGATGACATTATCTTTGAACATGTAGAACTTTCACCACAATGATCCAAATGACACAAACTTGGATTCTTTGGAAAGAGGGGATTGACCTCTACACTTTTCATGTTTAAGGTATCTCAAATTAAGGCTTGGAAATCATTCAAAATTAGCCATGAACATTGATGTACCAAGCTGTCAAAAGTAACTTAGAAAAAAAAACTAAGTTTTCCAATTTTCCAACTTGAAACCTCCACCTTTAAAGCATCACAACTCTCTCAAAAATGATCCAAATGGAACAAACTTTACATGGTTGGAAAGCTTGGAACAAGCTCTATAATTTTTATGTTTGAGGAAAATTGATATGGAGCTTGGATCATGAAGAAATCTTGCCTTGAAAATAACCCCTAAACCATGAAAACTTGCCAAAAATAGTAAGTTCTAAAACCCTATTTTTGCCAAAAATGGAAACTTTCATAAATTCTTGATTTTTGATGAATCCTTGAACATTTCTTGACTAAATATCATATATTGATCATATTTGACTTGAAAATCACCATGTTGCCCTCAAAAAATCAGGAGTTGACTTTTTCACTGCACAGTTAACTTTGTTCCCAATTCTCCTGATTTTGGAACTTTTGAACAATTGAAACCCTTATGAATCAAATTGATGGACAATTCTCCATTCCTAGACACTTGGGGACATGAGAAATACCATGGAATCAAGTCTTGCCCAAAAAATCAGAAATAAACTGATTTTATGGCAAACCCTAATTTTGGTACCTGTGGTTTAGGAGAAATCGACCCATGCTCAAAATCCAAATTCCTCTGAATATGATGTGTATCTTCTCAAACAATGATGAGACATGCCATTTGATGATGATAAAAAAACTCAAAAATCTTGCCCATTGAGGGGTTAGACCCAAGAATCTCCAAAAACCCTAATTTGAGGAATCAGGCTAGGAGAATGTGATTCACTTGAAATCTCTTGCCAAACTTGATCATATGATGAGGTGATGGCCTCATCAAAATGCCTTGAGGTCTAAGGATCCATTGTGGCTTGAGTAATAAAGATGTTAAGACCATCTCTTCTTTTGGTCTCTTGGACAATACCCATGATCTCTTGCTTGAACCTCTGTAAAACATCTCTTCCTCTTTAGCTAACTCAGACACCTTGATCTCATGATAAGAACCAATGATATGCACAAATAATAATTCAAAATGAAAAGAAACATAAGCCAGTTAGTGTTAGAAACAAAAAGGCAAATTTTGGGGTGCTACAATATGGGTAGCTCATCTTGTTTAACAATTGCAACCAATCTAGAGATTTTGCACTGGCTTAACTCAATAACCTTCCACAAAAAACTAAATTTTTTACACATACTCAAAACAATTACCTTAACCCAAGTTTTTTACAAGTTTATGTTGCAACCTTCAAATCTATTACAAAAATATCATAAGAGAACTATGCTCTTGAATAAATGATTTCAACACAACATTTGTACAATACAACTCATAGATAAAATTTTTCACTCTCTTGGTACTAAGGCAACTCCAGTGAAAAATAACTTTATAAAAGAATGAGAGATATAAAGATAGTAGAGATTTTCTATTCACAAAATAACTCTATTTTGAATTGAGGAGAACCCTCATTTATAAAGAAAAAACAAGGCTAAAAAAGGAAATCCATGGGCTTTTTGATCTTTTAATCGATTAAATACATGTATTAATCTATTATCTTAAGCAAAAATGAAAATTTGAATTTTGACGTCACTTAATCGATTAAAAGCCTCCTTAACCAATTAAGGGATGTTTCAATTTGTTTAATTGATTATAGGCAAGACTTAATTGATTAACCAATGTATTTTTCCTTTTTAATTTATCAAAAAAAAATTCTTAATTATTTAAGAACTTACCCATATATATTTTAAGAAGTTTTATAAACAAATGACATGTTTGAAATACTTTGTGTGTGTGTGTGTGTGTGTGTGTGTGTGTGTGTGTGCGCGCGCGCGTGTGTGCGTGCGTGTGTATGTGTGTGTATGTGTGTGTGTGTTGCCTTAAAACCTCAAGACCTATTATTGCTTCATTTAAAATTAACTAATAAAAAATAGAGATAACACTAAGCAGAAGATCAAACAAGATTTTACAACTTCATAGTTCAAGTTCACATCTTCACAACTTCAAGTTCTTTTACTTTATTAAACTTTGTCTAGCACTTTGAAATTGAACTTGAGATAGATTATCTTGTGTTTTCATTTTTAGCAATTATACTTTAGATATATTCTTTCTTGCTCAGTTGTCTTCATCAAAAGCAATGGAAGACATTTCCTACACAATGCATAGAGCAACATGGATCTCTTCCAACAACAATCAGTAGTATTCCACCATATTTTTTATTAAGATGACATCCACATAATCCTATAAACTATATACATGGCCTTGTTAAAGCCTTTTTACATCAATCAAAATAAATATAGCACCTTCCAAACCTTGGTTATAAACCTGGTCCAAAACACTTAATGTTTAACTTAGAAGTATTTACAAGTGAATCTTTCCTCAATTCACCACCATATAACCATATTAAACTATATTTCTTAGTAGAGCCCCCTTCAACAACTTTTCTAGTAAGCTTTCTAGTCATCAATTCCCTACAATTAGGGATCTCAGTTGCATACCCGAGCCTCACATTAGGCAAAGGTGGAAATTTTGGTGGGTGAAATTCTCAAGCAAAAACATACATATCTGTTACATAAGAATGAAATTTCAATTTGGGTATCTTCTCAATAATTTTTTCTTTTAAAGAAAGGCCTACCTCAAAGATAGTTCGACTAAGATTATTTGGGTTATACATAGTATCAAAGTAATGTTGGAAAGCTTGAATTTCTTTAATATGCGCACCTCTACTTTTTTTTTTAATTTAATCTGCAGAGAAGAAAAAGCTTTCGTTAGGTAATGTATCATGGTTAACACATCTACAAAGTTGTTAGTCTGGTAAAATTTCCACCAGTTGTCAAAATCTTGAGTGCAATAAAAAGATGTTTGGAATGGGAAAGGTGTGAGGGTAATGGGCTCAAAAGACTGTCGAGTTAGGCATGTTGAGTATTCTTCTTCATTTATCTCGACAGTGATAAGACAAAGATCTTTTTTTTTTACTAAAAAGGGAGTTAAGTTATCTCTGGCTAAACCCAAACTGTCGAGCCACCATGTTAGGTTGAAAACCAACGAGCCCTAAGTTGTTTTTGGTAGTACCAAGCCTAGTCGTTTGCAGGATGAGGGTAAGGAAGGCTTTCCAGATCTCAACAGCCTCAATTTGGTATTCAACATCAAGAGCAGGAAATTCTATCTTGAACCAATCCGATCCATTACTTCGGTCAACAAAAGGGGTCATGAAAGGAGTAAAAACATGCCGTTTGGCAAACATCATAAAATATTCAGTGAAGACATACTGTGTTGGTTGGGTTAAAAAGGGCCAGCAATTGAGAGGTTGGCTTTCGGTTCAAAAAATTTCATGGTATAGGATGCAAGCCCTAGAGATTCATTATGAGAGCCTAGAATTAATTGGTCTAAATAGATATTCCACCCTTTACTCAATTGATTAGCTAAAGTGAAAAAACTTTTGGCTACTTTGAGCGATTTAGAACATAAAATATAATGAGACAACTAAAGTGTTAGGAAGGCAATGTGTTCTTTATTCGACACATCCTTGGTCTAGGTTTCAAAATGGTCAGTAATAAAGACATAATAGCTACCACATTTAGAGTCGAAACTAATGGTACACTTTGAAGGTGCAAGAAACACAAGAAATGTGGATTTTAATTGGGTTTCTGAATAAAAACTTTGTCTCCACCTAAACTTTTAAACAACAACGATAAAAATAAACAAATGAACACAAGTATTTTTATCCTTATTCATCGTTAACTAGGCTAGATCCACTCTACCCACCCGAGTGAATTCGCCTTAGAAAATGACTTAATTCAATAATCAAAATGATTACAAAATTTAATGGCAACCTGTCAGTAATTTCTTAAGAGCCTAACCTACCTGGTCGCTTAATAAATCTCGACGATCACTGATTCCTTAAGATCCTGACCTACCCGGCCGCTTAAGAAGATTTAATCCTCAATGACTTCCTGTCACTGACTTCTCAATAGTCTGACCAACCTGATCACTTGAGAAATCTGACGGTCATTGACTTCTTAAGAGCTTGACAAACTTGTACACTTTGAGAATATTTAAAATTAAGCTTAATGTTTCTTCATATCTCTTTATTGATGATTATTTAAATGGATCTTTTTCATCATGAAGTTTCAACTTGGAAGAATTTATCTTTTAGTATTCATCCATCATCATTTGCCGCTCTACAAAAATCCTTTGACCTTTTTATATAGAAAGAATAGATCTGTTGAAGGATATGATTGAAGCATTCTTCAAGGTAGGTAGAGTAGGTAGGTATAACAGAAAATCGTGGGCAGGTAGAGGATCTTTTTCTAGTCGTTTAAAATAATACTTTCTTTATTTGACGTTTGATTAGCACAGTGCATAATAACTATTCACCCATCAAAATACTCTAGAACAATGTTTTGGCATACGTGATACAAAGTTCAGAGTTCAGAACCTATCAGAGTCTAAAGACTTGATAAGGTTAAGATGACACAAAATGTATCAGAGGTGCCTTCTCCAGAAGTGATTACTGGTGACAATCAGAGCAGACAATATCTTTAGAGCTTCTACAAGAATACAAAGGATTCAGATTCTGGTGATGTCCAAACTTCGACTCTCTTTTTAATCAACATACTTCAGCATTTAATATTGTTTATAGCTATCTTGATTCTGCTTCTTTCTGGATCAAATTTATATTTTCTTTGCTTTAAGTAGGCTCAGAATGTGTTTTCACTTTAGAATCTGCTATCAGTTTTCTTCAAACTTCTTCTGCATTCAGATTTGAATTATTTAGAGTCTAAATCAGTTTTCTTTTATATGCACACTAAACAAACATAATCAGAGTACAAAATTGTTCTCTACACTTTTGTTATCATCAACACTTACGGTATGTAGATGCATAGCCAAAATTGTTCTTACAATCTCCCCCCTTTTTTGATGATGACAAACAATTGTATTTTGATAAACAATTTTTACTTGGATAAGTACGTTTATAAAACTTTAGAGTTAGGTTTGTAAGCTCCCCATGAATTTTATACTTTCAAAATTATTTCATCAACTCAAATCTACAAAGTGAGGTTTGCAAGCTCCCCCTGAGTTTAAGATTCAGAGTAATTTTGGTTTCGGTGAAATTTCAATTCAGATAAACATATTTATAAAACTTCAGAGATAGGTTTGTAAGCTCCCCCAGAGTTTAATACTTTCAAAATTATTTCTTCAACTTAAATCTTCCGAGTAAGGTTTGCAAGCTCCTCTTGAGTTTAAGATCCAAAATAATTTTTGTTTCAATGAAATCTCATATCAGATAAATATGCTAAAATTCAGAGTAAGATTTGCAAGCTTCCTCTGAGTACAAGACTTAGAATTTTGATTCCATTAAACTCTTTATAAATAACTTTTTCTTCAGAGTTGTGAAATTAAATTCTTTAGAGTCATTATTCTTGACTGCTTCAGAATGTTAATGTTCACACACTCTTTGGAATAAGAATGTTTGTGAAATTATTAAAAGAATAAAAATGATCAAAATCATTGCTCTTCTCCCCCTTTGTTGTCATAAAAAAGAATCTTAATTAAAAAATAACCAAACTTTTTATAAATTGAAGGAAAGGGTAACAAAAGAACAAAGAAGAAAATTTTAAACACAAGGGCTAAAAACAAGGTTTTATGGTTGAGGTGGAAGTCTAGAAAGGATTGTTGACAACATTTTATGAATCTGATTGTTGGCCTCTTCTTGGCGATCTAGCCTAGTCCTCACAATTGCATTCTCTTTCTTCAACTCTTCTAGAGTCTTCCGAATCACATGAATAACTGCCTCAGAAGCAAGTGGTTCAGAAGACACAATCCCATAAGTCGATCCAACTTCATGCTGAGAATCAAAGTTCTGAATAATCCAATAAGATGTTGTGACAACAGAAGGGACAACCAAGTTCTGTTCAGGAATAATAATTCCAATAGTTGCTTCAACATTTTGCTGAAATGCTAAAAGCTGAGCAAAGGGAATTTATGCTCCAATCTGAGGTAGAACTTGTTTAGTAAATCTAGGAATGAACTTCTCCAGAACAACCTCATAAGAAATATTCTTGAGGAAAGTGAAGCAGTAGATTGACCTGTCCATGTACCGATTCCATAATGCATTACTTTTAGCATGGTTAACACATTTTGAGATAACTTGCCTCATAAAGCTCAGACTTTCAACTATTTTTAATTCTATAATTGTCCATAATTCACCAATATAGGTTTCAATAGAGGTATGTTCTGTGTTAATGGCGGGGATTCTTGTTTCTGAATTTCTGTTTTAGAAGAGGAAAATGAAAGTTCAACAACTGATGGATCCTTATTAGCGGAAAATTATCTCTCAATATAGGAATCCTCCAATAGGGATAAACCTTCAAGAATAGAATCAGGAATATGTTTACCAATTTTATTTGATGGAAGAGGTGAGATGTTCATGGGTGTGGCTTCAGAAATGGTTGGATGTTAAAAAAATAGCGTGTTCAGAGGAAGTTGGTGATTGAGTTTATTGTTGGATTAATTCAATTTATGGCGTGATTTCAGGTTGGCTGGTGGAACTTGTTATTTTTTGAATGTGTGGTGTTTGATGAGGTGAAGATGGAGATAATGATGGAGAAATAGGTTGTTGTTGCATTGTGTTTTCTGTCTTGATTATTTCAAGAGTATTTGTGGTTTGAGAAACATTTGATGGATTGGCAATGGTTGTGATCGGAACAAGGACAGATGAAGCATCAACAATTATAGAGTCAAAAATAGTGGAGTTCTTAGCATTAGAAGACTTACAAGGATTTTAATGAGCAGAGGTTTCAGTTGATCCTTTTTCAACTTCCTTAGTCAGCTGACTTGATTTCTTAGCAATCCGTGCCACATTAGCAACTTCTACAGCTTTAGTAGCTTTGGCAGCTTCAACAACTCTGACATCCTCGACAGTTATATCAGCTTCAGTAGCTACCCTTTTATGGACTTCAAAATCTTTATAATGTGCAGATCTCCGAATCCTTCTTGAGGTTTCATACTTCTTTGGTTTCTTAGTTGGAGAAGGAGGAGGATTTGAAGATCCTTCACTATCCTTTTTAGACTTTGTTTTCTTGAGAGTTGCATCAGGAGGAGCATCTGATAAGTTGTGAATGTCCACACCTGGATCAAATCCATCTACTAAACAACTTATCATGTAAGCCCATAAAACCTCTGGAGGATCCTGCTTAGTGAATAGAGGAAAGTTATTGATCCCAACTCTTCTAGAGGAGATAGATTCCCTATCCATCCCATCAGGAATCTCAACATCTTTAATCATAAGCATGTTTTTAAGAATTTTTCCATTGAAAGATTTTCCCTCATCCGTGTAGAGGTCATCATGAAATTTCATTTCTTCCAGCATAGCTACTAGCTTACTTTCAAGTAGGATGTCAGAGATCAGCCTTCCTAAAGGAATCCACTTCCTTTGTTTGTTGCCTTCGTTCATTGTTTCTTTAACCACATCTCTCAGGTATTTAAACAAGATGGAAGGAAGATTCATCTTGATACCTTTGGCCAGACAATACAACATGTATTTCTGATCAACATTAACGTAATCAACAAAGTTGTTAGTAGGAAGATGATGAATGCACCTAAGATAATCTTGGCCCAAATCCTTGATAGAGATTTAAGATTCTTGACACCTAAATGTGATCCTTTCTGAAAGATGGTAGCCACAAATTTATTCATTTCCCCCATTTTGAACATTTGATAACATCTTTTGCCAGACCTATCATGATTAAGTAGTTTGGCTATGGATTTCTCAGAAATTTGAATCTTCTGACCTAGAACACTAGAGAAGACCTAAACTTCTTTAGCTTTTGCATAATTCTAAAAACATTTTTCCAATGCCGGATAAACTCGTCCCTTCAACCTGTTGAAGAAACTTTCCCATCCTTGGGTTGCAACATCGCCAGAGAGATTAAACCCATTTCACTTTAGGTTATAACAATTTATAACAGTTTCATAGAGAATTTCTAGTTGATCCGCTGGAGTAGATAAAGAAACTTCAGGGATGCCTTCCATTTTAGTAACTTCCTTTTGAGAAGAGTGATATTGTTGATTTTGTTGTTGTTGTAGTATCTCTTGTTGTTGATGTTGCTGGTCAGCCATGGTTAGGGTTTTTAGGAAATGAGAGAAATCGTTTGGAGGATGAAAATTTTCAAGTGTGGGTTATGAGAAGAAGTTGCATAGTATGTGAGAAGTGAGTGCGGCATGGGTTAAAATAGAAAAAAGTAAAAATTAAAAGAATTTAAAAAACACTTAATTTGACAAGGGAGGAGAAATTAAATGATTTTCTCTAAAAACAAGAAATAATATCCCAATGGGTTACCTCAACTATTCAACTGACTAAATGCATGACAACGTTTTTACATTAGAACCTTGATGCAACACTTGATTTTCACCATACAATAAGAGGGATCTGAGCGAGACAAATAAACTTACCTTTGCTTGCCTTTTCTTATTTCAGAAAACACTGTTATAGCATCTGGGAAGAGCGTCATAGGTTCTGAAGATTAACTTTCTTATAAGTTCATCAGAGGCTATGTCTTCAAAGTCAGATTTAGTTTTTCTTCAGAAAAATATATTTTAAATAAAAAATCTTACATTCTTGGCTTTCCTAGAATTCCTAGGGACATTTGGCTTAAGTTTCAAATCTTGGAACATATACCTTTATATGTTGAGAATATCCAATATCCAGGCACCATGATGTATATATCATCTTTGCTAGAAATAATGAGAGTATCCAAAGGTAGAATGGAAAAGCAATGCTCTTGGCCTTTTTAACTACCTTTCTGGGTTTATGTTAAGACAATAAATTCTTTTGTTGAAGATAACCAATGCCTTTTTTTTCTTTACCACTGATTCCATAGATTATTGAGGCAATTTTGCTTTTATCTATGTTTATAGCAAGAAATTTGAAAAGAAACTTCATACATCTCGGAAGCACATTCAGTGTTTCATAGGAACCTCTGAATAGATTTCGTTTCTGAAATTTTTACTCTTGCTTTTAAGAGCATAGTTCTCAAATTCTAAGCTGTTGACTTAGTTTTTCAGAGTAGACTTAACTTTCAAAAATTCACTTATGATTTCGTTGTAGTTTGAATTTGATTTAAAATCTAATTCTGATCATTTGAAGGTGCTGACCTAACGAGCCAAAAAGACATGTTCTTCTTTGAGGGCACCTTTATCTCCAAGATTACTCTCAGGTTCATCTTCAAATTTTTTTCTTCTTGTCTAAAAAAGTTTTCATCTTGAAGCCATAAACAAGACTTTCTCTGGAGCCTCACCCTTTTCTGCTATGACATCTTCATCTTATCGGGTTTAATTCAAAGCAAGATATCTTCATTTACTTATTCACCTGACTTCTTTAAAGTCTTATGTCATTAGCATACAAATGATGTATGTAGCCATTTAAAACTAAATCCCATAGATTTGCATCTTGACCAAGAAGGAAAATTTCTATCTTGTCTTGTAAGAAATCAAATTTATCTCTATCAACCCTAGGAGAAATGGCATAATGATAATCGATATCGTTGTAAGTATAAGCCCTTTGTGTTTCATGACCATGTATCTTTTTCTGACATGGTTAATTGTTTAACTCAACGAGTTAATAACAGAACTGGTCCTCTAATACAAATTAAAGGTAGAAGAAACACAAGAAATAAGGGTTTGAATTGGGTTTTTGGAATAAAAATTTTTTCTCCACTTGTCGTATCTGCGAAAATTAACCGGCGGAAAAGACAGAAGAGTCGCCACCAAACGTTATTTATACTGACGCAGAGAAAGGAAACGATCAAAGAAAACCTCAACAAAGGGAAATGAATGGTCATCGCAACCATAGCCTGGGTTTGGGAGTCGGTTACGCGAGAGGAAGGTATTTGCACCCCCTCGCGTCCATCGTACTCGATGGGATCCACGCCTGTTGTTATCGATCAAAGGGTGTAATATCTGAAGCTTAGCTACTAAACGGAAACAGGAAAGGAAAAAACAAAAACAGACTCGCAAGGATCGTCGCAATCCTATGCCTATGTATCTTCATGGACGAATGAAGAATCAGAGTCGACGTAGTTCGACGGACTACGAGTTTTTGGGGGAAGGTTGCTCGCCAAGACATCGCCATATCATGCCTACGTATCCTCAATCTAACCAGAGAGAGGAAGTTAGAGCAGTCATAGTTCGACCTACGGGTCGCTTTTGAGTGGTGATAAAGTCTCGATCACACTAGGGTGAGAGAAAAGGTTTGATTAACTGGTTAACATCTCGATCGCATGGGTGCAAGAGAAAAGGTAAAGTTAGTTGTTAGTGTGCTCGCCGAGATATCTCATCTCGTGCCTACGTATCCTTAATCTAACCAAAAAGAGTAATCAGAGCATCCGTAGTTCACGCTACTACGGGAAAACAGGAACGGTCTCGATCGCACGGGTGCGAGAGAACAGATGAGACTCACAGAAGGTCTACGGGAAACTCGGTCCTACAAGTTTGCATGCAAAATAGCCCTAAGGTCAGGATCAGGAGGGAAGTCTACCTATTATTGTCATGCTTGGATTGAAAGCCTAATGTCTCTGCTACCTTCAACTTAATCGGAAATTAAGTGGAGCTAGGACTCCTAAGGGATCATGTGAACAACATAAGTAAACACAAGACAAATCAATCACAAAATGAACGATGTCGTGATCTCAGCCAAGCAACAAAACTAAGTGACTCCTCATCCTTAACCAAAAGGAAAATACAACGGCAAATAAACAACAAATGACGATGTTGTGATCTCAACTATGAGGAAGTTGAGTGACTCCTCGTCAATCACAAGATGAAAATGATGTCGTGATCTCAATTATAAGGAAGTTGAGTGACTCTTCGTCCATCAAAAAGAGAAACAAAAAACAAGACAATAAACAAAAAACAACAGTAACAACAGCGCTCCTGCACCTGTACAGCTATAAAATCCAACCACAAGCTAAAACAGCTTTCAACAACACCTGTTTTCAGAAATGAATAGGTGTAAGAAAATCTGGACAAAATTGCAACATTTAATAGCTCACCTTGTGCACAACAGCTATGTAAGTAGCAACACTTCCTACCTTTAAACAACGTAGCAAATCAAGTATGAATCACTACAAAGACAACTAAAAAATTAGTCTAGGTAATCCAAAAAAATAACCAAGGTTAGCCACCGAAATTCAAATGGAAACTATCAACAAGAATTAAGTGAAATTGATACCAAAATGTAAGCAACAATTAATTAAAAATCTATGCAACAAATATCAAGGACTCTAGTAAAATTCGCAAACAATTAATCGAAGACTAATTCAATATATCGAGTTTTAACATTTAAGAACCAACAACAAAGTTAACAAATGAAACCACTAAGAATATTAGTCGATGTTAGCATTAAAATCTAAGTTTAGTCAATGTTAGAACAAAATCAATTCAAACTAATTCAAGATCAATTAGTTTCTAATTCTAAAAACTAGTTCTAATGTTACTAAACCAAAAAACGATTGTCCGAAAACAATTATCAAAATCTAAATCCAATTAGTCAAAACTATACCAACATTAATCCACAATTAATCAACTACTAAACCATGTTAAAATGTCAATTAAAGTCAAGATTAATTTCTAATTCGAAAGTCTACTTCTAAAGTTATGAACTATTCCTAAACTCTAATTTCATGACTAACTCGAAAATTGATTAACTAAGATTAATCTAGCTAAAACAACTAATCAATCACTCACTTAACAAAAACAATTAAGCCGAAATTCGATTAGCGAACAATTAAGCCGAAAAAACAATTAGTCAAAAACTAAAATTATGGCAATGCAGACAGCACATGTCCTAACACATGTCACGACATTGTTTTGCATAAACATTTAAATGCAGAGGAACAACAGCAGACTGATATCTTGAATATCAGAACTGCAAAATCACAGATGTTGCAACATCTGATCCAACATGTTAATCAAGAGCAATAACAAAACTGTAAATTGCAGAATGTTAAATAAGACAGTATGTGTTAACCCAGTTCGGTGCAATTTACCTACTCTGGGGGATATCAATCCAGGAAGAAGACTTCACTATCTTGTAGTATTACCCTAAAGCTAAAATCCCCCGTTTACAACTTTATTATAATCGCTACCCTTAATGAACATCTTCACCATAGTTAAACTCCATTGTTTACAAATCTGATATGAGAGACCTACTCACTTCCTTAATCACAACCTGTGATATCTCTGTCTTATGTCAATTCAGACTCTCTGTCATGTTCTCTTGACCAACAAGTTATCTTGGACTTGCTTCAAAGCTTCGTCCAAGAACGATACACAAACCATTACCTAAAGGCTTCTGGTTCTGTCCCTGTACCAATGTCTTCCACTCTGCATCCCATGCTACAGAGGGAGACTTACAACTCCTAAGAGAGCCTACGACTCTAAAACCCTAAACCCTTGTTTTTCAAGAGAGAACTAGGTTACAAAGTTACATGTGATACAAAAGTACATTCAGTACAACTAAAACCCTAGGTCTAAGTCTTCTTATATAGTCTTCTGTTGGGCTTTCAATCTTTGATCATGTGATTCCTTGATCTGCTCCTTAATTCTTGTAACCGATTAAAACCTGCCAACTTAGTAAGTCAGCCAGAATGTCGAGTCTCCAAGCTGGGACATCTTCTTCGACATCTTTTTCTTCTGCAGATTCTTCATTTATATCATTAGTATTTTTTAGTAAAATTTTTTCAAACACCAGGAGCTTTCAATCTCCCCCTTTTGACAAATTTTGGCTAAAACATCTTCTTCTGCATTCTGCAACCAGCAAGACTCCTTCATCTTGATAATTGATTAGAGCTAAGGTCTGAGAGAGTCTCCCCCTCAACACATCCCCCCTCCTTTCAAGAGAGGTCCAGAAAGCAGGTCTGAGAGGATTGAGAACCAGAAGACTCCTCCAGAAAAGAAACATCAGTTGTAGGCTTCGTAACACTGAGAACATAGATTGCATAACTCAGGTCACAAGACACAACCTGCTTCACAACTCAAATCACAAGACACAAAGGGGATCATGATGTTAAGATGTTAGAACAACTTTACCAACATATCCCAGAAGGCACTACCAAAAAGCCATCCTCCCCCTTTTTAGCCAAAACTTGGCAAAAGTGACCAAGACAGCTCCAAACCTAGACGCAACTCACCCAGATTAAAAGCACCATCAGACACCAATCCAAAGAGAGTATTGAGACAAAAGAAGTCCAAGGCAATCCTATTTATAGCTGAGCAGTTTCCTTAGAAAGTAACGAACCACAGAAAATAACGTCAGTCAATTCAAAGGAATATTAATCGAACATGTTATATAACAAGGTCCTGACATCATGCCAGACATTGTCTCTTCTCTACTAGCTTGCCTTCAGACCTGACAAAGACTTCAAATATTGGCTTTTCAAACAGAAACACACAGAACCAATGATTCTTAGGCATCTATCAAGAATCATAAAACTTGCACTGCTAAGTCTCCCCCAACTTGCAACAGTACAACAATGTCAAGACATCCTTCTTGACATCTCATCCTCCCAGGATGGAAACTTAACCACAGCTTGCTTGACGCATAATACAAGCTGGAAACTGAACTGCACCCCTGCAGTAATATACCTTAGATCACAGAGCAACTCCCCCTATCTAAGATAACCAGTGCTCCTACAATGAACACTTTTGCTGATGAATGGAAAACGTAAGACACATCTTTATGTCTTCAAGAGCGCACCCTCTGTCCAACCTACTTGTTGAACACAATCATCAACTCTACTTATTGCTTCTTCTGACAAGAACCAATAATCACTCACACATGAACACCATCATACTTCCCGTGAGGACTCATTAGGATCACCATCATAAATTAACAAACTCTTGGATTAGGATCAAAGCTCCATTGATCCCCCTCGTCCAGAAATTATCCATAAACATAACGAATTCCTCTTGAATTCTCATGTATAGATCTCCTTGTTCCCTGAGATAAAATCCAATTGATCTGGAATGATCCACATTCTTCAAAGAGATACCTTACCTCTTAGTTTGTTTTCTTCCAATGGTGTCAGATACCGTGTACATGCTTCAGAACTTCACAGCTGCCAAACTGATCCACTTCCCTTTAGCATGACTTGCCAATAGGGGCGTTATCCCCTCCACAAGCTTTTCATCTGACCTTAGCAAGGTCAATCAATAGATAGACACCCAACAATCCAAGGCAGTCATTCCTTCATCATGCTCCCGTATGATAACCTGGAATACTTCTGATCAACTGGTGAATATCCATATTCAGACTTCCAAGCAATCAACACATGATCCACTTCAGTCTTCTCTACACCATCCTTTCAAGGCAGTTTTTCTACTCCATCATTCTCCCGTATGACAAGATAGATACTCCTTAAACACGATGTAGGCAACAAGTTCCTAGACCAGAACTTAAGAATCCTCCTCCAAGGATAACTAACTCGAATAATGTTCTAACATTAGTTAGGACATCCTTCACACATCACAGACACCACACAACATGGTTCTTGATATGCTCCACCACTGGACTTACTATCTGCATAGTAATCCAAGTGAAGATCTTCACACAACACTGCGCCACCAGCTTGAACAAAGAGAACTTCAGAAAGCCAGAGAGAAATAAACTCTCATCTGCCAAAAGAAGGTATACTTCCATCCTCAACCTAGAACTTCTACCACAAGCTCCAAGAGAACCAGAACCTCATTGCATTTTCAACCAACCACCCTTCTGCACAAGAGCAATTAGTTTCAAGCATCCTGCTTGAATGCATAGTAAAGATCCACCAAATGCTATTGTTTGACTGATCTCATTCTTCTTCAGAACTCCCACAAGATACATTGATCCTCCAATGAAATCTGATATTCAAGTCACATGAACTACCTGCTCCATAGCAAGACATCTTGGATTCACCAAGCCTCTAGACATGTAACATCTTCTCAAACCACAGCTCCCGCAAACTGCTTGAGATAAACCTTTTGAAGCATCCATAACTTCCATTCTCGTGTAGATCACCTTATCTTAAGCTGATGTGCCACATCATCAACTGAGAACCTAATGTTAAGCTAGATGTCAGAACATTCTGATACGACATCCAGCTGTTGAATTCAGCTCCTCTTTCTGCCACTTAGAAGAACCTCCTCCCTATTATAGAACAAGAGTTCCATGCTCTCGTAGACTTGATTAAGCAACCAAGTTTGAGTAGACAACCTCCATCTTGCTTAATCATTTCACAGATATTCCCTTCAAGCTCACACCTTGATGAATAACTGCTTTGAAACTCCAAAGACTTCACATATGCCACGTCTGAAACTTCAGAAGATAAAGTAGTCCTAGACTACACCATAGCCGTACCAAAGAATGCCACTTTCTTAATAGAGCAGTCTATAGAAAGTCAGAGATAACTTGCACTTAGCCTTGACCTTCAAGATGAGCAAGATCCCATGCTCCTCAGTACCCAGATCAGAAATAAACTGATCCAAGAAATAACCATTAAGATTATGATGTCTTCATCTTCATCTTCAACAATATCAAAGCCCAGACCAGTTTCTTGCCAGGAAACTCTCCAGAGTTCACATGCTTCTGTCACACCAGACTGAAGCCAATTCTTAGGTCAACACCCAAGACCAAAACAGATATTAAAGCATATGCAGTACCTCTCCCATGATTCTGCACAAACTCTGATGATGAGATGTTCCAACATATTATTGAACATCAGCAATCTTGACTTTCAAGGATAATCAATTAAATACTTGTGAATTCCACAAATAGAAATTGATCTTAAATCCTTGTCCAATAACCCTTCTTCACTGTTGTAGCTAAGCTCCACCAGATCACTTCATGAACACTTATCAAGTATTCAATCTTTTGCAAGTATCTTCTTTGACAAACAAATTGTTGAGATACCAAGGCTGCTACCCTTGACTCAAGTAATTAAGATTCTCTCTGAACGAACCCTATTTACCTCAACAGTTCTGAAAACTCCATTTAGATTGGATCCATCCTTAGGATTAAGAGACATGAATCCTTCCTTGCTGTTTAGGATGGTGAAAATAAATCAACTCCACTTTCTTCAAGTTGTGTTTCATAGAAAAACCTTTTAGTCAGAAGAATAACTAGAAGACTCCAGATGCACGACTGAGACGCCTTTATGAGTGGACTTGAGAGAATTCTTAAGTATCTTTGACAACCTAGCCGATCAATAATTTATCAAACTCCCAGAGAACTTGATAGACTTAAACTCAACTCCTCTCCTCTTCAACTAAATTCAAACTGTACCATGGAACCAAACTTCCAAGTACCAAGTCACCATAACAGACATCTTCCATAAACTCCCTTTATTCCATCGCTCCTGACTTTGGAATAAAAGAATGCATATATCTTTACATATAGAGGTCGACGATTGAGACCTTCCACCATCTGTCTTCAGCAACAACTCCAGAATCCCATAATACTAGAGCTCTTCCATCAGAAACACATGTAGCGGAACCACCAAGGAAAAGATCCTGTTTTCCTTAATAAGATGTCAGAACATCTTATAAGACACCCCAACAAGAGAACTAGCCACTTCCCCTGCAATTGTTGTAGAACCTCCTCAGCAACATGAACAACCTCTGGGTTGTTACCTTCGATCCAGAACATCCATCCCATCCATTAATACCCTTGAGTATGTCTGAGTTGATTGATTTGATCTTCAAAACTCCTCCTTGTTTAAACGCCCCAAAGATCTCGTCCAGAAACAGACAGGATGCCTGCTCTGATATGAATTGAAGTTTTGGAAATGTAGACAACACATGTCCTAACACATGTCACGACATTGTTCTGCATAATCATTTAAACACAGAGGAACAACAGCAAACTGATATCTTGAATATCAGAACAGCAAAATCATAGATGTTGCGACATCTGATCCACATGTTAATCAAGAACAATAACAAAACTGTAAATTGCAGAATGTTAAATAAGACAGTATGTGTTAACCCAGTTCGGTGCAATTCACCTACTCTGGAGGATACCAATCCAGGAAGAAGACTTCACTATCATGTAGTATTACCCTAAAGCTAAACTCCCCCATTTACAACTTTATTCTAATCGCTACCCTTAATGAACATCTTCACCAAAGTTAAACTCCATCATTTACAACTCTGATATGAGAGACCTACTCACTTCCTTAATCACAATCTGTGATATCTCTGTCTTATGCCAATTCAGACTCTCTATCATGTTCTCTTGGACAACAAGTTATCTTGGACTTGCTTCAAAGCTTCATCCAAGAACGATACACAAACCATTACCTAAAGGCTTCTGGTTCTCTCCCTATACCAATGCCTTCCACTCTGCATCCCATGCTACAGAGGGAGACTTACAACTCCTAAGAGATCCTACGACTCTCAAACCCTAAACCCTTGTTTTTCAAAAGAGAACTAGGTTACAAAGTTACAAGTGATACAAAAGTACATTCGGTACAACTAAAACCCTAGGTCTAAGTCTTCTTATATAGTCTTTTATTGGGCTTTCAATCTTTGATCCTGTGATTCCTTGATCTGCTCCTTAATTCTTGCAACTGATTAAAACCTGCCAACTTAGTAAGTTAGCCAGGATGTCAAGTCTCCAAGCTGGGACATCTTCTTCGACATCTTTTTCTTCTGCAGATTCTTCATTTATATCATTAGTATGTTTTAGCAAAATTTAGTCAAACACCAAGAACTTTGAAAAACCATTACCAAAATCTAAATCTAATTAGTCAGAATTAAAACTAATTAAACTACAATTAGCCAACCGCTAATCAGCGTTAGAATTCAATTAAAATCCAAGTTAATTCCTAATTCAAAACAAATTCTAGATTGTGAATTAATTCTAAAATTTAATTTTAAAACTAATTCTAATTATCTAATAGAATCAAATAACAAGTCAAAGGTGCAGACAGTACCATGGGGTTTGAACCAGAATGGGGGTGTGTTGAGTAGTTGGGTGGTGAAAAGAAGAGCAGCCCATGGGTCCGGTCCAATTTGGTCCAAGCTACTACTCAATGAAACCCTAAATCTATGGAAAACCGCATTCAGTATTCAATCCAACGCCTCCATCAACATCTTCGCCGACATTTTTTCCCAATCTTCCTTTCCAAAACCTCGCCGCCGCTTTCTTTCTCCTTCTATCTCCCTCCGTCACTCTTTTCTCTCCCATTCATGAAATTCGCCGCCGCGAAAACACCTTCTCGCTTCAAACCTCGCCTTTCCGTTAACACTACCGACAATGCAACATCTCGTTGCGCCTGAGCTGACGACAGAGTTCTCCATCATTTATCAATTTTAACCCATTCTTCTCTCAAATTAAACATAGAATCCTCACCGTCCGAAAAATCCTCATCCTCTTCATACGGCGTCGTTGCGACATATTCGCACTCCCGATGTCGCCTCTTTCTAACTCATCTTTTCCAATCAATTTCAAATCCGTATCAAAAAATCAGAAACAATGGATGGCGCTATGAATTTACCGCGAGATCGAAGCTTAAGGGGGAAACATCTATTGCGAATCTACGACAATGGATGATTGATGAATCTTCTCAGGTACGAACGCTCGCTATGATTTTACATGTGACCTCCTCTTCTATCGTCGCCGATTCTTGACGCGTGCTTGAATCCTCAATTCTAAGTTATTGAACCTTGTGTAAATTGCGGTGATTTCTTGTGTGATGTTGAATTATTGTTATGTTCGCTGAGACGAACAACCGCTGGCCTTCCGTCGCAGGTTTACTCGCGGGATCGGCCACACAAATCCCAGGACAAATTGGTTAGAAGCGTATGTTCGTTTGATGTGATGGTTCCTTTGCAAGTGTGATAATAAATGTTGGAAAGGCAAGAAATAAAGGTTGGGGTGCTTAATAACACAAAGCAGAAAAAACAAAGAGAAAAAAGGAAAGGGCAAATAAACGACAGTAATTTAAATTCTGAAAGTAAATTGCATTAAGGAATTGTGGACTCAATTATACATTTTCATGGGATTGAACTCGTTTCTCTCTAAGCCTGGTACTTTGAGTGTTTTCCCTTTGCAATGTTACAAAATGTGGTATAAGAAATAACTGTTCATCTGCCCAGATTTCCTTTGGTGCTGACACGTGTCACCCCACTATCTTTTCAACTTCCCATATTCTTAGAACTTCCAACTTTCTCGCCTAAGCTTTTAACTTTGCATTGGATTTGTCTGTCGCCTGGCATCCTCCGACGCCATTGCTTGTCACCTACCTTCCGACGCGCCCTCCTGACCTTTGTCGGATCAACGCCTAGAGCATCCCTTGTCGTCGACTAGCTTTTGAATTTCCTCCTTTCCTTTTACCTTGGTTGAAATCTCCTGTCAATAATTTGCCCCCCCCCCCCAAAGGCCAGTTTCGACTGAGCGCTATGTCGATTGAGAAATCTGGGTTTTTGGTTTCTTGCGAGATTTCGACGGCGTCTTTCTTCTACGCGTTCACTAGCGTTTCGTCTTCTATTGAGACACATGTCAAATTCCGTCTGACATGATGATGGCAATCTTGTACCATGATTTCCAAGACAAAGGCCATGATGGCTAGTCCCGTCCTAAGTTATGGGCCTCGAAACCAACTCCCACTCATTTTCAGAAGTTGAATAGTTGGTTGATCCTTCATTTTTGCATGCGTCTTCACTATAAATAGCATCACCTGGAAAACCGTTTCAGCCTTTCACCATAACTTCTTCTTCTTCAACTTGTTCTTTGTTCTTCAAACAAAACCTCTGCAATTCTTTCTTTTCAAATGGCCTCATCAACCATTGCCACCACTTATATTCCTCAAACCACCGGAAACAACCATGTTGCGTTTATGCTTTCTAAAGCATAAACCCTGCGTCCTCTTCCTCAAGCGTCATCCGCTGAAGAAACGGTGGTAAACAACTAGCGCCGCCAGATGGTTATTCCCTTTGCGGTGGAGAACAAGCTTCTTGCCTTCCATGGCCCACTTCCGGATAAAAAACCCAATCCACAAGAACTCCAACAGTTATTTCCTTGCTTTAAGCAAACAATTCCACCGGCCTTCGAAACAGGCGGCACTTTAGATCTCAAATTTATGGCGCCTAAATCTCGAGTCTTCAGATCCATGCCCACTCCAGGAAACAAAGACTACATTGCCTGGCTCGACAAAGTCGAGGGTCAACGTAAAGGGCAATGGAAAGAATCTGGCATTTTCGACGCCATCCAACTTTCAAGAACTGCTCATAGGGTTAACCCTTGTTTGCTACTTGCGTCGATGTATTTTTGGGAAGGGTCGAAGAATACATTCCACCTCCCCTGTGGTAAGTTCACACCAACGTTTTTCGACGTGGCGGCCATTACTGGCCTTTCGCCACTAGAAGATACGTTCGATCCGACCTTGGAAACCAACAACACCTTCGACTTCGAGCGTTCTAGCTTCCAGAATTATATTGAAGATCACCACGACAAACGCTCTAAAGAAGTGTCTGATGAGGAGCACATTGTGTTCTTAACATTATGGCTGTCTTATTATCTGTTTTGCCCTGTTTCTTTACAAATAGCCAAAAGTTTTATCAATTTGGCCATCCAGATCCATGAAGGCCGACAGGTATCCTTGACTAAACTTTTGCTAGCCTCTCTCTACCATTCTCTTGGTTTGTCGACTATGCGACTGAAACTTCTCCACCAGACCACCAAGGCTTTGAACATCTCAGGGCCTATGTGGCTGTTGCAGCATTGGCTCAACGCCACTTTCGAATACAAATTAGGATATCCCGCTTCTGCGACAATGGAGCGCTTGAACCGAGAGCGTCCTATCGAAGGCATGTGACTTGCTTTGATGACTACCCAAGAGGCTCCTAAGAAAACACTTTTCATGAGGTATCTCAGTATGTTTGTCGAGACCATTTCCTTCGTCCCTGACATGGCGCCTTTTGTTGAGCGTAAGTTTGGTCCTGAATGGTTTAGAAATCCATTTCCTGGAGTCTCCCCCAAAGCTGTTACGCATTCGAATGTTATATGGCGGGCGTTTCTTACTCCTACCATGATACCTTTCCGGATCGAACCAGGAAACAATGGCTATGGTTTCATGAACTATCAGCCAAATTTGGTGGCCCGACAATTTGGCTTGACTCAGGCAGGTCATAGGGCTTGTATGAGATTCGTCAGAGCCACTCAGCATCTTGAACTACTGGTATTTGTATTCCAGCCTTCCTTTTTCACTACTCAAGAGTTCGACGCCCGGTGGTCGGAGTACCGGTCTCAAATCTTCTCTCCAAACCTTTTCCTGGAGAACATGGTCGACGCATTTGCTTCTCTGGCTGGTGGAGCTCCTAAATCATCAACTACAGCTCCTGTTGCAGACATCGACACCATAGAAGACCCCTCCACAAAGGTGGATTCTGGACTTTGATTTTGTTTCATCTGTGAGTTTGAACTAAATCATTTCATCTTTATTTTCAGGGTTATAAACGGGAAGTGGCTGCCGTGTCAACCTCTACTAGGCTTGCTAAACAACCCAAGACTACCATTTCACAGGTATATTTTATCTTTCATTCTGCTCTCTTTCTCTTTTTCTCTGTCTGATGGTAGTCTGCACAGGCTTCTGAGAAAATGCTCTCTCCTGAAAGAACTACATCGAATGAGAGTACTCAGTCTCGAGTTTTCACCACAACAGCTCCAGCGTCCCCTCCGTCCACACCTTTGGTGAGGAAGAAAAAGGCTTTGACAAGGAGAACACCTTCAAGAGCCGGCGCTTCGACTGTGGCTCATGTCGTCCCCAAAAATCTTGAAGAAGTATTTGAGTCAATCCCTACTGAAGTTCTTCCTAAAATGACTCCTTCACAACCTGCAGAGGTATTTACTTTCTCCGCTTTAGTACCTCAGATGATATTCAGGTGAAAAAATCTCACTGCACCTCGTTTTGTAGGAAAACGTGGTCACTTCGACCACTGTCGACAATGGTGATACTGAACTGGCTGCCGACACCACTCCTGCTGAAACCATGATCACACCAAGTCCTCAGAAGGTCGACGAATTCCAGATGCCTTTGTCAGAGGAAAACTTGGTGGCGAAGACACCTCCTCCCCAACATGCCAACCCTGGGACGGGAAATGATGGTGCAACGCTTGGGGAGAATGTCAATCCTTCACCTGTTGTCACCACAACTGACGTCGGGGAGAACCTTCAAGCCCCTGAACATGGCTCAGAGAAAACCTCGCCTACTGTCGATAAAATCCTTACCCAAGAGGAACTTCTGGAAACTAAACAAACGGATCCAGCAGCGACCCTAAAGGCGCTACATAAACTTCACAAAGAGACTGAGGATGCTCAACCCACCAGTTCGACGGCTATCCCAACTCCAGATTTGGATGCCTCTTTCTCTCTCAAACTTCAACAGTTGCAGACCTATCTTTTTGAAGAATAATTTATGGCAGCTGTCGCATAAGAGTCAGCCATAGCTAACGACATTTTTAAGATTTTGGATGAGCTTTATGAATTCCAACTTCCTGCCCCCTTGGCCACGTACCTGATCGAATTCGAAGCCTTCTTCACTCAATTGGCCAAGGACCTTTCTATGTGTCACAGGCTGACGCCCAAATTCAGTTTAAACGCAATGACATGAAACGTGAGTGGTATCTCAGCTCAGTATGCGAAAGAAACTTGGAGATTTTGAAACCAAGAAACAAGAGCGTTCCGACAAGCGTCATGCCTTCGACCAGCAGATATCCGACTATCAGGCTCAGATAGCAGAACTGACAAAAAAGATTGCTGAAGTGGAACAGCAGAAAGCCTCCTTAGACTCAGCTGAGCCTTTGCCTTCTCAGGAAGCCGTCGACCACGAAGTGGCCCAGGGGATTGCTCATGTCGAAGTGGCCACGAAAAATTGTTCATGAGAAGACCCTATTTGAAGACTTCAAGTCCAGATTCCCTGAGTTTCCTCAGTCTGTAAGTCAAACTACTGTAACTCCCTCACAACGTTTTGTAAGCCATTTTTGGCCCCCTTAGCCTATTTTGGCTCTTAATTAATGAGAAAGAGTTATGTTTTAATATGAACCTCTTGTAGCATAGGTCTATATTTCTTTAAATATTTCCCATTTACTCTCAAGATTCGTTGGTTCATTCCAAACTCTTGCACTTCATATGCATTGTTGCTAAACACTTGATTCACCTTAAATGGTCCCTCCCAATCTGGTTATCATTTTCCCATCGTTCAATCCCGTCGATCCATGGGTAACACTGCCTTCCATACATATTCATTAACAGCGAAGGTTTTCTCTTTGACCTTCTTATTGTATGCCTTGGCAACTCGTGCCTTCTGGCGTAGCAATACGTTCAAAGCTATCATTCTTTCCTCGTCTAAGTCTACGAGTTCGTCAAGCATCATTTCCCAATATTGCTCCAACGAAATCTCATGTTGTCGTTGTATCCTAACTGATTGTAGGCATATTTCTGCTGGCAGCACGACGTCATGCCTGAAGGTTAAATGGAATGGGGTCAAATTGATCAACTCCTTGGGTGACGTTCGACAGGCCCACAAAACTTGACTTAACGTTTTGTGCCAGTTTTTTGGATTTTTCGCAACATGCTTCTTGATTAGCCCAATTATCACCTTATTAGCTACTTCGACCTGACCATTTACCTGAGCATAATATGGTGTCGAAGTAACCAGCTTGAAACCTGTTTCTGCTGCAAACTCTTGCATTTTCTGCCTAACAAACATAGAGCCTTGATCTGTCATGATTGTCTCAGGTATCCCGAATCTATACAAGATATGATTCTGGATGAATTCTATCACAGCCTCTTGATCCACCTTCACTAGGGGCACAACTTCTATCCACTTTGTGAAATAGTCTATTCCCACGAGGATGAATCTTTGCTGTTTCGACGAAGCTGGCTGAATTTCTCCTATCACATCCAAAGCCCAACCTCGAAATGGCCATGGTTTGACTATAACATGCAATTCACTGGCTGGTACATGCTGCATATTTGCATGTTTCTGACAATCTTGGCATCCTTTCGCAAAGTCTATGCAATTTTTGAGCATGCTTGGCCAATAAACCCCTTGTCGAAACAAAAGCCATTTCATTTTGTGGCCAACTTGGTGAGCTCCACAAGTCCCACTATGAACCTCAGACATTGCCAAATAGGCCTCCGTATCCCCTAGGCATTTGAGCAATACTCCCTCTGGAGTTTTCTTCAGTAACTCATTTCCCATAAGGGCATAATTCAACGCTCTATACTTAGTCTTCCTATTAGTGTTGCTTAACGGATTCTCCAAATACTCCATGATTGGTCTTCGCCAATCTGTTGGTGACATATTGTTAACAAAAACCTCATAACTTTCCAAACCTCCGACCAAACTCCTCGTGTCCCTAGATATTGACCAAATTGATGGTGAATGTATGTTCGACACCATCTTTTCCCTAGTTTCAATGAAATCCTTCAGCCTTCCCTCCGACACTTTATAGCCAGAGGCGATTTGTGCTAATTCATTAGCGTTATGGTTTTCTATTCTAGGTACATGCGAAATGTTGACGACTTCGAAATGCTCTAACAAACGTTTCGCCAATGAGAAGTAACTCAAAAGATGTTCTTTAACGCACTTGTATTCTCTTGTGATCTGTTTAATCACCAATTCTGAGTCTCCTCTTATCTCTACTTCCCTGGTTCCCAAATCCTTAAGTATTTTGAGACTCGTGATTAAGGCTTCATACGCTGCCTCATTATTGGAGCATTTTCCATCAACTTTGCATTTAAATGTAGTTGGAATACCATGTGGTGATATTATTAGGATTCCGTTACCTGCCCCATTTTTATGGCTTGATCCATCGAAGTACAACTTCCACCGAGCAATATCGATACTGTGTATCGATGTTTCGACTACTGCGTGGTCGAGATTAAATTCGCCACTATTTGACCTTTCATTGCCCTTAAAAGAACATATGTCAAGAAAAACTCAGTCAACGCTAGTGCCCATTTCCCAATTCGACTATGCAAAATAGGTTTGGACAACATATGCTTAATAACATCAAAATGCGATGAAACATAAACGTCAATTGGTTTAATATATTGCTTTAATTTTATACATGAGAAGTACAAGCATAGGCACAACTTTTCAATCATAGTGTACCTAGTTTCAGCATCTATTAACATCCTACTAAGGTAATAAATGGGTCTTTCGATGCCACTACTATCCTCTTGTGCTAACATTCTTCCTATGGTCGTCTCCGACGCTGCAATGTACAACTTCATGTTTTTATTTATACTAGGTGGTAATAGGATTGAAGGCTTTGTAAGGTATTCCTTGATTGCGTCGAAAGCCTCATGCTGCTCCTGTCCCCAACGGAACTCACTTTCCTTCTTGGCTTTGAGTAGTGGTGAGAACACTTTTGTCTTGCCACTTAGGTTCGATATAAACCTCCTCAAGAAGTTTATCTTCCCCAACAAAGACTAGAGTTGTTTCTTTGTCGAAGGAGGTTTGAGATCCAAAATTGCTTTCGTCTTGTTCTGGTTGATCTCGATGCCATTCTTGTGGACCACAAATCCCAGAAAGTCCCCTACATGAACACCAAAAGCACATTTTAGTGGGTTCATTTTTAATCCATATTTCCTCATTCTCTCGAATGAGCGTCGAAGGTGGTCAAGGTGACCATCTTCTGATGACGATTTTATCACAATGTCATCAATGTATACCTGTATAAAATTTTCAATAAAGTCATGGAATATAACATTCATAGCCCTTTGATAGGTTGCCCTAAAATTTTTTAACCCAAAGGGAATCACCACCCATTTATATGTCCCCAAAGCTCCAGGGCATCGAAACGCGGTTTTGGGGACATCCTCTTCGGTTATGAGAATTTGATTATAGCTGGAGTAGTCGTCGAGCATGCTCAAATATTCGAACCCTGCAGCTGAATCGACAAGCATTTCTGCCACAGGCATCGAATATTCGTCTTTAGGAGTAGCATTGTTCAAATCCCTAAAGTCGATACAAACTCGAAGGGTTCCATTTTTCTTGATAACAGGCACTATGTTTGTTATCCATTCTACATACCTTGCAGTTCTGATGAACCGGCTTTTGAGCAGTCTTTCAATTTCCTGCTTGATCTTAGACGTGACTTCTGGGGGGAAGTGTCGAGGTTGTTGCTTTACTGGCCTCTTACCTGGTTGAATTGAAGTCGATGCTCCACTACACTTCGACTCAGACCAGGCATTTCGCCATAATCCCAGGCAAAGCAATCCTTGTATTCTTTTAATACCTTAATCAGCTTGGCCTTCATCTCTGGCCCCACTTTGGTGCTCACATAGGTGGGTTTTTTGGTTGTCCCATTCGCTAAGTTAATCTCCTCAAGTGGGTCCTGCGCCTGCATTCTTTGCGGCTCATAATTTGGGTATTTCTCAAACCCCAAAGGCTCATCGTCATAAATACAGTCAAGCCTCCGGCTTTTTGAAGCTGCTTCTTGGCCTTGTAGGCTATTTATTTGTGTACCACAGTCGGTTTCCTTAATTACTTGTGGTGGCTTTTCTATTTTGAGTGCCGACATTCTTCTGTTTTCAGCCAAATAGACCAAAATTCGAGTCCTGCTTTCTGACTCAACAATCACTTTCACCGACTGTGGGCCACCCTATTGGTGGCATTTCTACAGGCTCCATGGCTTTGTCGGCAGCATCCCAGATGAACCCATTGTCGGGGTCTAAGTTCAGGACGCGACCCGTGTCGACGGAGATGTAGGACCCTGACCCGTCATCACAAGGAGCCACATTTGCTAAGTGCTGGTCAAAAGATTTCTTATTACCCTTGGCTTCGTCGACCTTGTAGTAAATTTGATCCGCCTCAATATTTTTGATGATGCCATCTTTTCTCCAAATGGTCAATCTCTGGTGCATTGTCGACGGTATTGCCCCTATTCCATGGATCTATTCCCGTCCCAGCAACAGATTAAAATTTGCTTTTGAATTGATGACCATGAAGAGTGTTAACCTGTTGGTTGTACCTACTGCCAAGTCCACTTGGACAACCCCAGGATATTACTGGTCTTGCCTTCATAGTTGGAAAGAACCATGTTGTGCTGTCAGAGGTCAGCCTCCGTTTTTCCAATTTTCTTAAATAAATTATAGGGCATCAGATTCACAGTTGCCCCACCATCCACGAACACCTTGTTGACTGCCACTCCGTCAACTTTTGCCTTTATGAATAACGGCTTCAAGTGATACATCATCCCAGGAATAGGACGTTCAAACATAGTCGTTTGCTCTTCGACCACACCGCTATTCATCACATAATAACATAGCGGCTTGTCATCTGCATTTTCATCAGGGACGAAGTCTTCCTCTGCCTCAGAGATTTCTGACACCACATCATATTCAGCTGGTAGGATCGACACGATACCACAATTCAGCACAAAATCTTCACCATAAGTATCATCATTGGTGTCGTCGTACATGTCTTCGTCAAAATCCCCCTCTGGTGAAGGGTCATATTCATCATCCGACTGAGGAGAATATTTTGGCTCCTCCTCATCCAACTGAGGGGTGTATTCGGGCTCCTTCATACTTTCAACTAGCGAGGTACACTTTGAGCTCTGGGTCGAAACTACCCCTTTCTCTCCTGACGCTTCCACGATTACGGCCATGGACTGGTTTGTCACCACTCTGTCTTTTTCTACCCACTTTCTTCTTGGGTGTTGCCGCTTGTGTCCAGACGTTCCGACAGGCTTCAACTGTGAAGTTGCAGACTCTTTCTCAGCCTTCTTGTTGCGCTGATAGCGTCTCCACTGAGTCCTAGTCATGGGGTTTTTTCCTTTGTAGTTAGGGGACACCATGTAGCCCCTTGGTTCGACTCTCTTTTCGGAGACATTCGCTTCTTTTTCCAAATCCAAAACCTTCCATTTTGGTCTTTTACTCCCTTTTTCGCTGACTGGTGCCATCCATCTTTCCTGTGGGATATCTGACGGAGGCACAAAAGTTTTAGGTCGTGCCTCTTGGAACAACTTCCTGTACTCCTCATTTCGACGAGGGGCACCGCTCTTGTCGAACACAAACCTTGGGACAGGTGGCTTATTTTCTGACAGCGCTTCTTTTTTGCTTGCCTCATACCTCTCAGCAGCTTTCTCATTAAACACGGTGTTGCACCTAGGGCATAATGCGGATTTCGACTCGCTTATCCTGCACTTTTCCTGGAAATCTGCCAAACTTTCACCAGCCTAGGGATACACTGCTTCGAGTTTTTCCTCAGCTTTCTTGTCGGAACCTTCCGTAGTTTCGACCATCATGCATTCCACCATTTCAGTTGGTTGTTCGTTGAAACCCTCAGTAGCTTCAACCATCAGGCATTCGTACACCTCTGAGTACAGAGCCTCTTTGACCTTCAGTGGGTCAGTGTCAACCTGCATCTTTAGCTTTTTGCCAAATTGAAGACGGCCCTCCTTCAAAGCTTTCTGCACCAAATCCCTGAAAAGAACACATTGAGCTGTTTTATGACCAAGGAAATTATGAAATTTACAAAATCCCCTCTTTTTCTTTTGTTCATAAGGGGGATCTTTTAAACCAGGAGGAATAATTATTTGACCATCTTTAACCTGTAAATCAAATATTTCATCGCATTTAGAAACATCAAAAGTATAAGTTTTAGCAACGTATTTATCCGTTTTTCCGGTTTCGACGGGATTTTTCCCGTTTGATGGTTTCAACAATTTACACATGTAGGGAGGTCCTAGCTTATGTTCAGCCACATGGATATCACTTTCATCGACGAATTCCTCATCATCGGAGGAATACTCGTCAGCAACCACATATGAAACTTTTTCTTTTTTACGATATCAATTAGTCTGGGTTTTCTCAGCTTTTAAGCATTTGACCTGTCGGACTCGGTCAGCCAGTTGGGCCATATCCTTAAGATATTGCGTGTTAAGTTTCTTTCTAATAGAATAATCTAAACCACCGGCTGCCATTTCGACTAATTCGTGTTCAGGGACTTGAGTAAAGCACCGTACTTTCAAAAGTCTAAACCTGTTCAAGTACTGGTCTACTGACTCGGTGGCTTTGTGTTTGACGCTTGCCAACTCTTTCAGACTTATTTTCGACTGCCCCATGTAAAATTGTTCATGAAACAACCTTTCTAATTGTGCCCACGTGTGGAAAGACTGAGGGGGCAACGTGGTAAACCACGTAAATGCATTCTTCGTGAGGGAACTTGGAAAATACTTCGTTTTCAAATCCTCGTTATTTGCTATTTCGCCAGCTTCGGTTTGGTACCTAGCGACGTGTTCGGCGGTGGATTCCTCAGTCTCACCAGCGAACTTGGTGAACTTTGGCACCTTCCAACCCCTAGGTAACTCTGTTTGTAATACAAAATCTAGTAATGGGGACATGTATGTCGGCCGTCGAAGGCCTGGATTTGCCCCATTACGGACCATGATACGTTTGACCACATCCTCCAAATTGTGTTCCCCAGCCAAGGCATCCTGTCGAACTTGTCTAACGACAAATTCCGGATCTTGGTTCCTATGGACCATCACAGGAGGCCTTTGGGCCATCCTAGGAATCTCTTCAAACTCCCGTGGTTATTTAATTATTTCGTCGAAGACCTCATCCTGACGAACGGGCGTCTTCGGTCGAGGCGGTGGGGTCTGTCGACACTGAGCCCTAGGAGCGCCTAGGAAGTCACCTATACGTGTCATTTGAGTCGCCAGTTGTTGGTAACTCTGTGTTGAGTCTTGTATCAGTGGTCTCAATATTGTACCCATCTGTTGAGTCAACATATGAACCATCTCATGATTGCTCTCATCCATCTATTGCCTCATAACCATGACAGAACTCGAGGTAAACGTCGGTATGGATTGAGAAAAAAGATTAAAACCTGGGGGTCGAACCACCAGGTCCTCCCATCTTTTTTCTGTTATGTAGTTTTCTTGGAATTGAAACGCTGCTGTAGAATATCTCTTTGTCTGTGAGCTTTTTTTTAATGCCTTGAGCCATCGTATTTGATACTTATATATTTGTCGGTGGATGGATTCCACTCTTGAACAACCATGCCATTTACGATTCTGGTAACACCAACTCGGCGAAGAATGTTGTCCAACTGGGCATAACACTAGTTCTTGTGCATAGTATGGACTAACAGTTAAAACTCTATGAAATTCTGTAATTCCTGCTTTCATCCAATTGATTTTTTCCTTCAACAACTGGTTTAACATGCCCATCAAGGAAGTCAAATGAGCTTTTAAATTGGTCAGGGAGATTGAGAAGCAAATAGTCGGCAAATGCAAATCTTCCATGGTCAATGAGTTCAAAACTCTGATCCCGTTATGACTATTGGTTTTCCTTATAGAACCAAATCTCATTGGTACCATTCTCGTATTCTGGTGATGAAGCATGCAATGGAGAACAAAGCAAGCTTATACTCAATTAGCAACTATCAATGATGGCCTTGATCATAACATGAATCCACAATAACACGACTTTAGTGCTCAACAAAGAATCCACACTTTGAACCCTTGAACATGAATGATAAGGATGGAGACATGGAAGACCGCCCTGGTATTCAATGATCCTCAGTTGATGGAATGTCCACAAACTCAAGCATGAGTAAGAAACCCTAACTATCCTTGAGTTGTATACTGAATGAAGAAACGACTTAAGTTGAGAAGGAATCAAACCCTGCATCACACCCGTGACATCCTGACCCAATGCTTTTGACGAATCCCCTGAATAAGAAAACCTTGGAGCTTGATGAACCTCTGAATAGGAAGACATTCTTGATATTGTAGATTCGAACCTCGCCTCAACCTGACTAAAGTAGGAACCGACTGAATCGCCTCTGAACAGGGCGAATATTGATAACAAGAAAATATCCTTTGATCCCACGTCTTAGGAGCTCATGCAAATGTATGATTAATGCAGTTATGACCTAGTGAAGATGTAACTGACTGTGAAACAAAAGCCAGTTAAGGTTGAAAAAGGTAGAGCAAATTTTGGGGTGCTACACCACCCAACCTTTTAAACAACAATGATAAAGATAAAAAAATAAACACAAGTATATGTATCCTGGCTCACTTTTAACTAGGTTGCATCCAGTCCACCCACCTTGGTGATTTCACCTTAGAAAAGGACTTAATCCAATAATCAAACTGATTACAAAATTCAACGATAACCCGCCATTGATTTCTTAAGAGCCTGACCTACCCGATTACTTAAGAAATCTTGATGGTCACTAACTCCTTAAGATCCCGACCTACCTGGTCGCTTAAGATGATTTAATCATCAATGACTTCCTGTTACTTACTTCTCAAGATCCTGACCAACCTAGTTGCTTGATAAATCTGACGATCATTGACTTCTCAAGAGCTGACCAACCTAGTCGCTTGAGGAATACAATCAGAGTCACAATAATAAGTTGTATTTACAAGGTGCTTCAAATAAGCAGTTACACACAATGTAATTCAGTTTGTATACTTAAGAATATTTAAAATTAAGCTAAGTGTTTCTTCATCTCTCTCTTTCTTGATGATGATTTTATGGATCTTCTTCATCATGAAGTTTCAGCTTGGAAGCCTTTTTCTTTTAGTATTCTTCCATCATCATTCTCCGTTCTACAAAAATCCTTTGACCTTTTTATATAGAAAGAATAGATCTGTTAAAGGATAGGATTTGAGCGTTCTTCAAGGTACACCTTTTGTTGGAGAGTACGTAGGTATAACAAAAAGTCTTAGGTAGGTAGAAAATATTTTTCTAGTTGTTTAAAGCAGTACTTTCTTTATTTGACGTTTGATTAGCACAATGCATAGTAACTATTCACCCATTAATATACTCCAGAACAATGCCTTCTTTAGAAGTATTTACTGGTGACAACCATAATATACAATATCTTCAGAGCTTCTACAAGATATAAATGGTTCATATTCTAATGACGTCTAGACTTCAGAGTCTCTTTTTGATCAACATACTTCACCATTTCAGACTGTTCAGAGCTATCTTGATTCTACTTCTTTCTGGATCATATTTATCATTTTTGTGATTTAAGTAGCCTCATAATGTGTTTTCATTTTAGAACTGGCTATCAGTTTTCTTCAGACTTCGTCTGCATTCAAATTTGACTTCTTCATAATCTAAATATGTTTTCTTTTATCTGCGTACCAAACAAACATAGGCATAGTACAAAATTGTTCTCTACACATTAGTTATCATAAAAAATTAAGGTATGTAGATGCAGATCCAAACTTGTCCTTACACACTTATCCTGCTGGGTAGGGTCAAAGGTATCACTAGTTGGTTGAAGCCCACTAATGGCAGCTACGTCGAATAAGGTTGGTGTAATCATCCTGTAGTGAAGTTGGAAAGTATTTGTCGAGCTCTCCTAGAACTGCAGAGTTGCGAGAAGCATTTCTGAACTATATGTAGGACCAACCCTAGACACTTGAATCAAGTAAAAAAGTACTTGTTCTTTCCAAATCTGCGTCTTCTTCGACTCTACTTTGTTGAGCTACCAGATGTATTCCTTTTGAATGGTGTATGGAGGCGAGAGAAAAACTCGAGAGGAGGCACTCATGTAGCTCAAATTATAAGCTTGATTCAAGCAAGCACGAGGCTTGGCTCGGTTGTAACATGGGAATATTTCTCTCACTTTGTCACCATTGGCATTAGGGCCAGGGAGTGGACCCAGAAATGCATGCATTTTATTAGACACTAAAAAAGGAATAAGTACTTCGGATTTCCAAATTAAAGCTTTTTACTTCTCTATGGATGGTTGAGAAACATATACCTGGTTTCTAACTTGGGTGGGAACTTTGACGGCTATAGCAAGAGGAAGTGGATATGTTGGGTTAGAAGAAGATGTCATTGTTAGAGGTAATGTGGAAATGGTGAAGAATATGGAACTTTTTAGAGAAGAAATGCACAATCTCTGAACTGGGAAATGGAAATGAAGTGAAAAGAGGGAAAATGGTGGAGGGGACTATATTTATATACTGTTCAAAGAGGTTATTCATTGCTCCCCTTGCTTGAGAATAAAACCGCCACCACTCTTTAGTGGGAACATGTTTATTAGTTCAACGATGGAATGGAAGAGTTGGTTTACTTGTGTGGCCCACTTCATCCTAGAAAATCGGAGCCACGATGAAGATCCTTCGGCACACGTCTCGAAAAGATGTTTTGCTAAAGTATCTATGATGATAGTGACATCATCCCACTACTTTGAACATGGTTAGAAGTTTAAAAATGCCACATGTCTCTCAAATGGTCAAAAGTGGCCATTTTTGGGGGAAATTTGTTAGCTTGGAAATTCTCGACGTGCAGAGTTCGACCAAGAGGACATGACACTAGGATAATACGTAGTGAAAATAAGGACAGATGATGACGTGCGACAAACTCATCGTTCAACCATAAGTGTCGAGTTTGAAATATTTGGTGTTGAGTTTTAACTTAGCAATTTTATGAATGTTGAGATTACTTTCCTCGGGATTAGACAAGTTGAATCTTCAGTTGGGACAGTTGAAACAAAGAAAAAGGATCATATTGAATAATTGCTTTTTTAGTCTTATCTGAACGTCGACGACACGTAGGAACTTGGCAGAAGATTAGAAGGTTCATTAGGTTTATGTGTCGCGCAGTAGGGAAATAACCGTTGTAGACAGTTATTTTCATGTTAGTATATATAATGGTTCTAGCGTTAGGAATCAGGTAACAATATCATTACAAAAATTCTATAGAACTCAAAGTAAGTCAAGGCGAGAAATGAGTTTGTGAGGTAATGTATGATTATGTACACCATTATTTCTTTATTTAATCAAAATACCTTTTATCTTTTCATTTACTGTCTTAAAGTTATTACTTTTCCAGTTTACATGGGATTTCGACACAGTCGAGATCACCAATTTCCTTACTTATATTTTTTACTTTTGTTTATTGCATTAAACATTCAATTTAATCTATAATAACTGTCGAGTGGCTGCTCTTTTGAGAAATATGCACAAAAATGCCTTAAGATTTCCTAGTTTGGTCCTGCAAGCAACTATTCAAAACCAAGTGATTGTTTACCATATCCACATGTCTTCCTAATCAGCGTCGCTACTACAAAAAGAACATTTGAACACAGTTGGGAGAAAGATTATACCATGGATGATGGTCTGTGATAATGAAAAGAGTGGTAGTATATCTCTCTACTACAATGGACTGATAGTCTTGGTAAAAACATAGTAGCGAGTAACGTATCACTACGGTTCTAGAAACCAACAATAGTAAATTGTGGAGGTCATGAGTTCGATATCAAACGCCAACATTTTGAGAGTTGTAGGCATTTCAGCATGATTAATTATTTCAACCGTAGTGAAAAACTTAGCATACAATTTTTTTACCACAGTTATACCTTCCAACTGTGGTGATATGTTCACTTGAGTTTATTATAACTTATATGGAATGCTTATTTTACCAACTACTCAATAAATATATAACCTTTCAATCTGATTTAGAAATTAATAATATGACAAATTGAGTTATATTAGATGAATAAGTTACACTAAGCAATGCTTTTTGAGCTTTCTACAATTCATTATCCATATCTCGTTATTAAACCGTTAGAATTTGGTTCAATACTTATAATTCTTCAACCAACACTTCTCTACTAGTTTATTCTGCAAAGTATTAGTAACTTTGCAGAATGAATTAGTAAAAAGAAAATGTGATTGAAGAACTACAAACAATAAACCAAATTTTAACCATCAAAGAGCGATATACTGATAATAGGCTGAAGAAAACTCGTAAAACATTTATCAATGTAAGTTGTTTTATAACACAACTTAATTTTTCATATTTTTATTTTCTAATTCAGTTTGAAAGGTTATATATTCAATGAGGGGTTGATAAAACACTTAAATCACATACGATATAATAAACTTATTTTCTGGAACATGTTGGCGGAATGAAAGAAAAACTGCAATGTACAACATTAACAATAACATAAACAATATATATATATATATATATATATATATATATATATATATATATATATATATATATATATATATATATATACACACACACACACACACACACATCATACAATAACATAAACAATAACATTTATCAACATATCTCAACAACAAAATTTATCAACATACCTCAACAAAATCATCAACATATTTCAATAAAACATTTAAAATAAAACAAACAACAACATTTATCAACAAAATACAACAACTTGCCTTGGCAAAACATCATACCTCAACAAAAACATCAACATACATAAAAAAACATCTAAAATAACACAACCAACATTTATCAACAAAAAAACATAAAATTGCAGATGTTGAGATTTGAAGCGTGTCACTTTTCACATATCAACGACTGTTTATTTTGACCGTGGTTAATGTGATTTAAAAATAAATAGAAAATAAAAGATGTCTTATGAATATATATTACTTCGATTGATTATGTGGTCGTTGTAAGAAATGATTACAAAATGAATTTTTTGTAATAGTGCATCCAACATAACAAGAAATTGATATGTATTCCTTGACGTCAGCTTTAGTTTACGAAAATTTATGACCAAAAGTGTGTATAGAAAATTTTAAGAAAATGATTGTTAAAAAAAACAAAATTGAAAATCTAAAATTAAAAATTTGAATATTTAAGAGACATGAAATTATTTACCCTATTAGAATTTGACCTAATTCATTTTTATAAAATCGAGTTGTAAGGTGAGGTGTGGGACTTGGGATCTTCCAAATACACCCCCTCACGCTCAATACTTTTTTGAGCTTAGTTCATATATATTATTAGAGATAAATATAGTGAGTTAGTTAAAATGTGATGGTTAGAGTTGTTATACATTGTATGAAGTTAGTTAGTGTAACTAACAATTATAAAAGCTTCACTATATAAGTGAATGTATTGATGTAAGAAAACTGATGATGGTGAATACAATTCTTATACATGCTAGAATATCTTGCATGATTTACCCTTCTCTCTCAATCTTCATCTTCTTCTTCTCCTCACCCTTTCTATCATGCACTTTCATAATTCTAACATGGTATCAGAGCCTACGGGGACCGTGTCTTTCCGCTGCACCATCATCATCATCACCGCTATCGTCTTCATCTCGACGGTGGGTGCAAGTTGCTTCAAAGAAGCACCGTTTTTTATTTTCTCATTCAGAAATTTGCAGAGCAAAGAAAGCTTCAAAGAAGCTTGGTGCAAGTTGCTTCAAAGAAGCATCGATCAGAAATTTGCACAACTAGCAAAGAAAGCTTCAAAGAAGCTTGGCGCAAGTTGCTTCAAAGAAGCATCGATTTTCGGTTATAAAGTTGCAGATCAAAACAAGCTTCAAAGAAGCTTCAGATGTCATCTAGTAGTGCGGTTCGACAAAGGCACACTGACGCTAGCAACCGAGATCAAAGAAACGCTTAAAGAAAATGACGTCGCATCAAAGATCGACACACTCAAGAAAGCAATCATGCTTCTCCTTAACGGTGAAACTATTCCCCAACTCGTCATCACCGTCATCTGTTATATTCTCACTTGCGATGATGACACCGTTCTGAAACCTCTCCTTTTGTATTTTGAAATCACCGACAAAACCAATTCGCACGGTAAAGTTCTCCCTAAGGTTACACATCAAAGCAAGCTTCAAAGAAGCTTCAGTTGTCAGTCGAGGAGGTTTCGGCAGTGTTTACAAAGGGAACTTGGCTCCACAGAATCAAGAAGTATCTATAAAGTGTCTTGACCGGAAAAACAAGCAAGGAATCCAGAAATTTGTTACTGAAGTGGAGTTACTGAGTAACACAAAGCACAAAAACAATGTCTTATTGATCGGATATTGTGTTGAGTATGAGCACAGGATGTTAGTTTATGAGTACATTATAATGGGATCTTTGGAAGATCATTTACTAAATCATCATGATGATTCTCATCGTGGAGTTCTGTACTGGAATACAAGATTTATAATAGCATATGAAATAGCAAAGGGTTTGCAGTATCTTCATAAAATGGAGCCTCATAAAATGATATACATGGATCTCAAAAGCGTAAAGCTCAAAAGAATTGCGGTGATGTACCACTTGGATGCTGTGATTCACTTGTGCCATCAAGGTGTGAATCTAACAGCTATTGTATGGTGGTAGCTCAAAAGCTATGCGTTCAAATTACCGATATCTTCACCAAGTCTTTCCCAAATAATCTCTTCACATTGTTTCATGTCAAGCTCAAGGTTTCATCTTTCAAGCCACCATGAGCTTGAGGGGGAGTATTAGAGATAAATATAGTGAGTTAGTTAAAATGTGATGGTTAGAGTTGTTATACATTGTATGAAGTTAGTTAGTGTAACTAACAATTATAAAAGCTTCACTATATAAGTGAATGTATTGATGTAAGAAAACTGATGATGGTGAATACAATTCTTATACATGCTAGAATATCTTGCATGATTTACCCTTCTCTCTCAATCTTCATCTTCTTCTTCTCCTCACCCTTTCTATCATGCACTTTCATAATTCTAACATATATTAACGATGGGCGGCCCAAGATCTAATGGATTGACTTTGATACCATATTAGAGTTTGACCTAATTCATCTTTAGAAAATCAGATTGTTAGGTAAAAGTTGTCTTTCACTTTAGGCTTAATTACACTTTTGGTCCCTATGTTTTGGCCAACTCACAAAATTGGTCCTTATGTTTTAAAATTGAACGAATTAGTCCTTATGATTTAATGTTTTGTGCAGTTGTAGTCTCCATTTCAATTTTGATCCAACTGTTTGTGCACTGTTCATGTACGGTCATGTACTGTTTATGCACGGACATGTACTGTTCATGTACGTTTTTTTATCAAAATTGGGATGGAGGACCAAAACTGCACAAAACATTAAACCATAGGGACTAATTCGTTCAATTTTAAAACATAAGGATCAATTTCATGAGTTGGCCAAAACATAGGGACCAAAAATGTAATTAAGCCTTCATTTTATATAAACAATTTTAATGCTCTATCTCCGACCAATATAAGACTTAAAATCTTCTCAATACACGTCCTCATATCCAACACTCTTTTTAAATTTGGTACATGAATTTTTAAGTAGTAAATGACTCAAAATTCGATCATAAACTTTAATATCATATAAGAGTGAGTTTAATCTAATTCGTTTTTAAGAAAAAATAATGTCTAACCACGTCAAAAGTCAATTCTACGCAAATTAATTTAATCTTATCCAAGAGTGTGGAAACAAATATAAACTTAGGAATAGTTTATGGAAATAAATAATAGAGGTTATAAAGTCGACATTTCTCTTGTCAAAAAAATAATTGCGGCTAAAGGTATAGGCTAACAAGATGATGTTATAATTTATTTATTTTTGGGTTCCACCATAATAAATATTGATGTGACATCTGTTGTGGATAGTTAGAATTAAATCACATAGACATATGATAGATCATTTTCAACTCTAGAAGATTTTCATTAAATAGTAAGGCTAGCTGGTGGGCCTGTGCGACTCTACCTCACTAAATATAGGAAAAGAGAAAAGAAAACTATATTCTATATATCTAAAATAAATTAATAATGATAGTTACATGTACTCACCCTAATTTCAACCAAAAAATAATAATATGCATGTCATGAATTTCCAACATGCTATCGTGCAATTATTATTCCAATTAAATGATTCAGATGAGTTGCTTTAATCTCACGATGATTGTTTAGATCAATGAAAATGAACCAACATTAGAAGTAGAAAAGTAATGCTTCATCCGTCTCATAAAAAGTGTTTTATTTATATTTTTTTTTTGTCTCAAAATAATTGTCCATTTACATTATTAATATTGTAATTATTATTGTTTTTCCACTACTATACCCGTATTCATTAAATTTCACTTTATTCAACTACTTTATCAACTACATTTAATAGGAGTATTTTAGTAAATGATATTAACTTTTTCACTACAACCAACACATCTAATTATTTTCTTAAGAACTGCGCATTACTCAAATAAGATACTTTTTATGAAACGGAAGAAATAATAATAGTTTTGATTAATTATTTAAAATCGGACACATATTTCAACATCACGGACGAATATATTATTCATAAATATTGATGTAAATTGAAAGAGAGAAAAGTACTCTAAAAAAATTAACTTGAAATTATATCATTTTTTTTATAGGATATTAAAGACGTTAAGAGTTTCACGTTAAATAATATATGACATAAATATGTATTTTTAAATAAAATAGTCTTTATTTTATTAACCGATTTTATAAGATTGAATTATGTTAAATCACACTTTTTTGATAAAATATAAAAAATCTCGTTTAAAATTCGATGAATCATCTATTATGATTTATGCTATCAAACTACCTATTATTTATTTTCATAATAATGTAAAAAAAACATATATTGTAAAGGTTTATTTGCACTTAGAAAACTCCTAACTTGCTAATTGTAATTGTAAAATTAAAATAGTTTTCAATTTTTAAAAAACTTAAATATTTAATGTTTTTATTTTTTAATAATCATAGTTGTTTTAAATATATTTTTTGTCATTTATTATTTATTGAATATTCATTTTGCTCCTATATATATATATATATATATATATATATATATATATATATATATATATATATATATATATATATATATATATATATATATATATATAATATTTTTAAACATTAAACATTTTGTAAATTTAAGGTTTTATTTTTCATTTATTTTCATATTTTGCACAAGTGTTATTCATTCACAACTTTCTTTATAAATAATTTTCATTTTAATTTTATCATTTTTCTCTTTATGTTTCTACCAAAATAAACAACACAAATAATAAGAGTCTCTTTAAAATCATATCTTCTTGTATATGTCTATATTTTATTTATGATCAACTATAATTTTAGAGAATTTAAAAGTTAAGTACTGATTTGTAACGTTGGTTAATAAAAAATTAACGTGTGGCAAATGTTTTAAATTAGATCGATAAAACCTACATATTCAACTAGTTCAATAATAGTTCAACCAAACAAGTGCTAAATCTCCTCGATAATTTATTCAAACTATTAAAATTATATCAAATCAACTGGTAGTAAGATATACGATGACATAAATATAAGTTTGAAAATATCCACTTATTTTTAAAAATAAAATTATAATTTATTTGTATTTAAAACAATTTATAATTTAATATATTTACTTGTCAAATTTTCAAAACCATGCATTAGTGGCATTTACATTAATGACAAATACATTTAATCCATAACAAAGATAAGTCTAATTATAAAGTCAAAATAAAAAATCTGTCGCGTTCAAAAATCAAATATGCATGGGTGTCTTGTGGGAATGATTTCAAATCAAACCCTTTATTTTCAACTCAATTGATAGTTACTTGCTTCTTCACCTCATAATTAATAGGAGTACTTAAGTCATCGTATTCATCAACTAAAATACCAGAATATCAATTAAAATCGAAAGAACGTTGAAATCACTTAACATCAAAACTAACATTTAAGTTGAATTAATCAATCAGTTGGTTATAATCAGATATTATAAATAAAATATATATATTCCACCTAGAGTCGACGAAAGACTTTTAAAGGCATAAAGTAAAACTATAAAATGAAGATTTAATTTTAAAAATTAAAAAAAATATATATTAAAATTTTATTTAAAATTTAACTTTCATATTTTTTAGATGCAAAATTATTTAATGAATTTTATTTATCATTTTTTCCAATCAATAATAAAACTAATCCCTTTAATATTTCTTTAGAGATTGTTGATCTTAGATAAAGTTATATTAATTTATTTATATCAAAGTAATAGTTAAAAAATTGTTAACATTATTCAATAAATAATATATGTATTTGGAAAAATGTCTAATCTTTTTGTATAATTAAGTATCACTACGCCAAACAAGACCTTAGACAACGTTTTTTTTTGGCCTTAGACAGCGCTTTTAAGCGCTGTCTAAACCAGCGCTGCTAAAGGTTTAGACAGCGCTTTGGGTAATACCAAAAGCGCTGTCTAAAGGGGGGTATATTTAATGAAAAGCGCTGTCTATGGTACCATTAGACAGCGCTTTTTGACATTTTTTAGGTATACCTTAGACAGCGCTTTTTTTAAAAGCGCTGTCTAAGCCCCACCTTTTTGAACATTTTTAGGTATACCTTAGACAGCGCTTTTTTCGAAAGCGCTTTCTAAGCCCCACCTTTTTGAACTTTTTTAGGCATACCTTAGACAGCGCTTTTGGTGAAAGCGCTTTCTAAGCCCCACCTTAGACAGCGCTTTTAGTGTAAAGCGCTGTCTAAGGTATACAAAAATTTTTATATAAATTTTTTTAAACCACAATTTTTACCAGGTTTTTAAACCAGAATTTGACCTGTTTTTCAACCAATTTTTTTCCAGAAAAATACCACAATTTGGAGATTCAAATCAATCCAATTTGGCCTATTTAAATGTACCAATTTACACCAAAATTATATATCCAAAACAATTGGCAATTCAAACCAATATATATATATATATATATATATATATATATATATATATATCATTACATTTTTTCTACAAATGTACATATTACTTATACTAGTACTTTTGCATCCAACCAAAGCATTGCTTCAAATCTACATAGGTCCTGAAAGAACACAAAGATTGTAATTCAATTAAAAGAATACATCAACAATGTCTATAGTTAGAAAGTTACACATATTTAAATTCTCATCAATTAAAGTAAGAGTACAATATTATACCTGATAAAACTCCGAGCTTCATAATGTATTGACACCAATCCTCTTTAATTTCATCCAATTGAGAAATTGAGTAATGAGCACACTTGCATTCTTCAAAGTACTACATTATAATATAACATAGTTTGATTTAGTTTTAACTATTTCATTATATGAGAGATATGTGTTAAATATTAAAATAACTCATAAGTTAGAAATACATACATCGGATGGCCACTTCTCTGCTAGGATTAATTGCGACCAACAACTAATGTCCACTGTAAGATTAAACAAGTGTTAGATGCAAACTTTCTACACGACGTCAAAATACAAAAAAACTATAATAGATGAATTTAGAATGAAATAATATATAACATTTTATTATTTTACCTCTTTCACTAACATCTCTTTCTTTTCTTGGTTGGAATATGAATGACTTGTTTCTTAGCAATGCGGACGGATGAATGGATCCAAATTCCCTCGTTATGGTCATTTCTGATATATGACTCATTCGCAATAAGATCCTCATCTTGGTCATTTCTATTCAACTCATTCCGTCTAATGCATGACTCATTCTCAACATCAATATCACATTGATCTACACCGCTATCATCAACCATTTTGTTAGATAAAAGCACTATAGACCATTTCGTACTCGTCGGGTCAGTGACATAGAACACTTGTTTAGCTTGAGATGCTAGAATAAAAGGCTCATCTTTGTACCCCACCCTATTAAGATCCACTTGCAAAAATCCAGACTTATCCATTCGTATGCCACTACTATTTACCCACTTGCAACCAAAGATTGGAATCTGAAACTTCTCGTAATCAAACACCCAAATGTGCTCAATAACTCCAAAATATGACAGATTTGCATATTTGGGGTTTAAGTCCTTCATACTTGATATGTGCATTGCTTCAGCTAGGACGGTGACACCACTATTTTGCATAGTACTTTTATCATCTTGTTCTTTGGTATAAAATGTGTATCCATTAATTGCGTATGCGCTATGAGAATACACATGCAAACTTGGACCATATGCCAAACATCTCAACCTTTCTGTTACTGAAGCAGGATCTGAAGAGCACTTCGAATAAATATGATCCTTTAACCATTGTATGAAACTTTGATTGTGCTCTCGTACTATCCAATTTTCATTTCTGTTCTGATTTAACCTTCGGAGTACATCCTTGTGCATCTCAACATATGGCTCAACCTCATTATCATTGTGCAGAACATACAAATGCACTTGATCCCGTTCATCCCTTGATACTGTCACAATTTTATTTCCAATTAATTTTTTACCATCCTTTTTTTCGAAAATATGAGCTTTGGGGAATCCAATCGATTGAACATTGGACAAATATTCAGTACAAAACTCAACCGCTTCTTCAACAATGTATCGTTCAACAATACACCCCTCTGGTCGACTTCGGCTTTTCACGTACCCTTTTAATATTTTCATATAACGTTCAGCAGGGTACATCCATCTCATATAAGCTGGTCCACACAACTGTGTCTCTTTCACAAGATGAACAACTAGATGTACCATTATGTCAAAAAAAGAGGGAGGAAAATACATTTCAAGCTCACACAAGGTAATAACTATCTCTTTTTGTAGTGTTGGTAAGATATCGGGATCGATTACCTTACTACAAATTGACCTAAAGAAAAAACACAAATTAGTTATGGCGCTTCTTACTTTCACTGGCAAAATAGAACGTATACCTATTGGTAGAAAGTGTTCCATTATAACATGGCAGTCGTGTGTCTTTAAACTCTTCAACGTGAGGTCTTTCATAGACACAAGTCTTCTAACATCTAAAGAGTATCCTTCTGGAACTTTAACTTCACTCAGAAACTTACACAATATTTTCTTCTCCTTTCTAGACAGAGTAAAAGCAGCAGGTGGTAGATATGTTCGTCTTCCTTTCTTCACGGGTGCTAATTCAGTTCTAATCCCCATCACTACCAAGTCTTTTCTTGCTTTAAGGCCATCCTTAGTCTTTCCTTTTATATTGAGTAACGTACCAATAACACTTTCAAATACATTTTTCTCAATATGCATAACATCGAGAAAATGTCTCACGTACAAAGACTTCCAATATGGCAATTCAAAAAATATCGACCTCTTTTTCCACCCACCTTTGACAACCTTATGTGCAAAAGGTTTGCCAAACTGAGTACGCATATCTTTCACCTTTTTAAAAACTTGGTCACCTGAGAACATAGGTGGAGCTCTACCTTGTTCGGTGTCTCCATTGAATTCTTGTCTCCACCCACGGTAGTGATGTTTGGCATTTAAGAATCTACGATGACCGAGAAAGACATTCTTATGACCAAACTCCAATCGCTTCGAATCTGTTTTATCTTCACAAATAGGACACGCTTTTTCACCTTTTATGCTGTACCCTGATAGATTCCCGTAAGCTGGAAAATAATTAATTGTGCCAAACAACATCGCCCTCAAATTGAAACTTTCTTTCCTATATCCATCATAAACCTCCACACCGTTCTCCCACAATATCTTTAAATCTTCGATCAAAGGTGTCAAGTATACGTATATGTCATTCCCTGGTTGTTTAGGCCCAGAGATTAACATAGATAACATCATGTACTTACGCTTCATGCATAGCCACGGAGGTAGGTTATAAATCATAAGAATCACAGGCCATGTGGTATGTGAGATACTTTGAAGACCATGCGGGTTCATTCCATCAGTAGATAATGCCAAGCGAAGGTTTCTTGCTTCTTCTCCAAAGTCAGGATAATCATTATCAATTTTCGACCACTGTGGTGAATCAGCCGGATGTCGCAACTTTCCATCAATAATTCTTTCATCTGCATGCCAAGTCAGGTGTCTTGCATCGATTTCACTATGAAACATGCGCCTAAATCTCGGAATTATAGGAAAATACCATAAGACCTTGGCTGGAGACAATTTTTTCTTATATCGAGACAAACCGCATTTAGGGCACTCAGTTAACGATGCATATTCGTTTCGAAACAAAACACAATCGTTTGGACAAGCATGTATCTTATCATAGCTCATGCCAATAGAGCACAAAATTTTTTTGGCCTCATAGGTTCGATTGGGAAGAACATTATCCTCCGGTAGCATTTCTCTCAAAAGGGCCAACAACTCTGTGAAACTTTTATTCGACCATCCATTGTCCGCCTTTAAGTTGTACAACTTCAATACCGCAGACAGTCTTGTGAATTTAGTGCAACCTTGATAGAGCGGTTTCTCTGCATCGCTTACCAACCTCTCAAACATTTCGGGACAATCATGAAGATCTTCTTCAACTGCTTCTGCAATCTCTTTGACTCGATCACAATCGTATGTTTCTGTGTCTTTCTCATCTGAAGCATAGGTCGTATTACTTTTTCCCTTCGGTTCAACATTCTCGTTAATTTTCTCACCATGATGTATCCAACACTTATAACTTCGATCAATTCCATGCATCCGTAAATGCGATTTCAATCCATCTGCGTCAACGTTACTCACATAACAACAACCCAAGCAAGGACAGTCCATTCGACTGGGGTCTTTAACGTGTTGAACAACAAACTTAACGAAATCCAATACCCAATTCTCGTACTCTTTGGACAATCGATTGGCATCCATCCATTTTTTATCCATGGTTTTCCTACTTATTAAGGTCAACAAAAACACTATTATATGAGGAATCAAAACATTGAATGAGGAGGAAAGTTATGATAAAACATAGAATATTGAATCAGCTTCTAACAGGGCTTCTAACATAACACAGTATTAAAATAACAAAATAACACTAACAACCTCAAGGATTTACAATATTAAAATAATGAGCAATATTAACACTAACACTAACACTAACGACCTAAACTAACCTAAACTAAACTAACACATTATATAGCAATAACAATGTAGAGCAACATTAACACTAATCTAAACTACTCATATTCTATCAAAAGAACATCATTCTATCAAAAGAACTCCAAAACCTAACAGAACAAAACCTAACAGAACATCATTATATCTAAAGAACTCCAAAAATATGGTAACAAGAACAAAGCCTAACAGAAAAATATGAAACTCACTTAAAACCTAACATAAAAAGAAAAACTCTTACCGGAACAGTGGAGCACGGTGGAGTACGGTGGAGGATGGTGGAGGACAAAGTAGGAAGGACGACGACGAGAAAGGACGGACGACGGCGGTGAAAGGACGGACGACGGCGGTGGTTTCAGCTGGTTCGTTCTTGTTCGCAGAAAGAGAGGGAAAGAGGGAAAGAATGAAATGAAAAAGTATAGAATACTGATACCGTTTCAGTTTTTATTTTAATTAAAAAGACCTTAGACAGCGCTTTGAATGAAAGCGCTGTCTAAGGTGGGCCTTAGAAAGCGCTTTTGAAAGCGCTGTCTCATATGGGCCTTAGACAGCGCTTTTGAATTTTTTTTTTTTAATTTATAAGACCTTAGAAAGCGCTTTCCTCAAAAGCGCTATCTCAGGTCTTATTTTTTTTTTAATTTATAAGACCTTAGACAGCGCTTTTAAGGAAAGCGCTGTCTAATATTTTCCTTTAATTTTTTTTAATTTATAAGACCTTAGAAAGCGCTTTCCTCAAAAGCGCTGTCTAAAGTCTTATATTTAGACGCGCTTTTATTTTTCTAAGTGAACAGTTTCCGTGTTTTCTAAATTTTTTAACTTATAGCAGCGCTTTTGTAATAAAGCGCTGCCTATGTAGTGCTGCCAAAGAGTAATTTTGGCGTAGTGTATGTTGAATTTACATGTTTTCTTTTATAAAAATTTCATTCTACGAGTAAATATTATCCTTCAATTTTTGAGTTATTCATTTGTTTACAGAATTTAATAGTAGTTTACTATCAGTGTAAATAAGTATTATATATACAATCAATCAAAATATTTTAAAGTGATAAATTATATAAATAATTTAAAATGTATAGGCAGATTTGACGAGACAAATGGTTGTCAGTGATTGATAGTGTATCATTCATTTTCTCTTGTTTAAAAGAATGTTATTTTTAAATTTTTATTATTCAAAACTTCTGATTTCCTAATACAAAATAGAAAATAAAAATTATATATATTTCGAATTATTTAGATTTACTTTAAAATAAGTGATTTTTGATCTATTCTTTGTATAAGATATAATCAATTTTAAATAATTTTTCAAAAGATTTCACAATGTATTACATATTGTTTCTTTCTACAAATCATATATATATTTTCATGAAATTTAAGTTCTATGTTCTTTTCAATAGCATCTACTTTGACATAAGTTATGAAATTTTCAAGTTCATCTTCCATATATTTTTCGAAAAATAAAATAAGACATTTCTACTAATTGAACCGTAAATAAAATTTCATATACCAAATAGCCGATTCTAGCAAAAAGTCAAAGTTTAAAAATTCATAAGTTGCCAAACAACCGGTTTAATTTTATATTTTTGACCATAATTAATTTCCTAAAATTTAACAAAACGTCTCTAATTTGTAGAATTTGAAATTGTAAAGCTTTTACATATCTAGTACGACATTTTCAAAGAACTAAGGTTATGATCTTGAAAAAATTTCATCAATGATTTAGGATTAATAATTAGTCATATCATAAAATACTAAGTTTAGTATATGATAATCGCAAGGAGTATACAGTAATTTATGATTAATATCTAAAAAAAACTAACTTTTTAACTTTTAATAGCTTTTCGCTTCTTATCGTTAATCGTGCTAAGAGAATATCAGAGTTGCGTTGAGAGACTCTGACTTGCGAAGCGTCATTCAGATTGTGCGATGTATGAAGCATAAGCGACAAGGAGAATCTGAATTAGTGATGCTTGAATCAGACTTGCAATGCGGAAGCTTATCGGAGTTGGGTTGCAAGGTTCTGACTTGCTATGCAAGATTCTGATAATTGATACAGAACCATAAACAATAAAACAAAGCATAAACAAGAGTAAAGAACACACGATATATCCTGGTTCACTTGAGTCATTCTCAAGCTAGTCCAGTCCACCCTTCCAAGGTGATTTCGCCTTGAACACAAGGACTTAATCCACTATAATCAAACCCGATTACAGATGCACGGGCTAACGCCGGTGACTAACAACCTGCACAACCGCAGTTGTGACTAACCCACAATGAACCGTTCAGGGATCCAAGTTAATGGATATAACGAACATTGACCCAATAGGTTCCAATCTCGCAAGATATCAGGATTTCACAGCTAAACGTTCAGGGATCCGATTCAATAGATATAACGTTTACTGACCATTCTTCCAGGATTTTCAATGAGTTCCATCAGTGATCTCACAAGAGTCTGGCCCACAATTGGTCCTCTTTGAGATATGACTATCATTTACCATATTTCAGGATTTCCACAATGACACCCAGCCATTGTCTTCTCAAGTATCTGATCACACTGATCACTTAAGGAATCCTAATTCACATAGAATTAGTTGTTCTGGAGATTACATTGATGCTTCTTAACAAGCAGATAATTCCTAATTTCATGTACAAATTAACACACAGTGTTCTAGCAAGATATGAGCAACAACTCCTTGTTATCTTCATATTCTACAAAGATGTATGTTGAATTGACAGTTGATGACATCTTATAGATCTTCTTCATCTTCTTTGTTGAGCAAGCTTCGTGCAACAACTCCTTGCTTCAGATCTTCAATATAGCCCAGATGATGAAGTTGGTTGATGACTTGACTGATTTGTAATGTTGTCTTATCCATCAACAGCTTCTGTTCCAATTGATTGTTGTTGTGTTGAATGATGATCTTTGAGCTTCAACAACCATGGTCGTGTGTTAATGGTGATAGCTTTAAATGTTTAGTGTAACAACGATAATTGATAGTTGCGACTATCATCACAGCGACACCTTCAGAAGCGCATATATGTTTCCTTTAAATAGCCAAGTAAAATATAGTCGTTGAAGAGTTGTTGGCTATTTGAAAAAAGTCGTTATGCAATGATGAAAGTTGTATTGCCATATCTTCTATTTACTGTAGAAGAAGTGATGGAATAGATCTTTTTAGTACTGTGTATAGTCATTGCTAACGGTAACATTTGTCTTCAAATCTTCAGAGGCTTCTGATGGTAATTAATTGAAGCATGAGTAGAGACTTTAGAATCTTCAAGTCTTCAGTCTTCAGAACTTGTCCATTAGGAATCTCTCTTCAGAACTTCAGTACTTGTCTTGAAACCCTTTATCTTCATAGCTTCAAGTCTTCGGAATCTTCAGAACCTTGTTCACTCAGAACGCTGTCTTCAGAGTCTTCAGTACTTGATCATTTGAATCTTAATCTTTAGAACACTTCAGTCTTCAGAATCTTTCTGCACTTGGTCTTCAGAGCCTTCAGCCTTCAGAACTTCAAGTCATGAAAATCTTCAGCACTTCGGTTCTCCACAAGATTATTTCTTCAGAAGCTTCACTATCTTCAGAATCATAACCACTTTCAGAGTAGCATCCACAAGAGCATTGCAACAGAAATATCGGCATCCTTGGATCTTTCTGATTATGATCAGATACAGAAGCATACTTCCTTCTTGCGACTTGTGTTACACATAGTAACTCGCATATGATCTTTTACGCACATCTTGCTGGTGTTTGTTGGATCTGATATCTTCTATGATTATGATCTGCACACAACACACATTAGAACATAAAATAGTTCTTTCATAAATACTTATTGTTATCATCAAAACATAGAGATGACTTGCAGAGACAACTCTTGCTCTTACATTAGGTTCTTCTAATTAGTTGATTTCATGGTTACTAATTAATATTAACTCCCTATTTTTATTCGGTTAGATCAAGATGATATTCATTTATTATTCAATGATTAACTAGCTATTTATACAGTTATGCGACAATTGTGTTATTACTTGTGTAACAAGCAATGTTAAAACTAACTCACAACTAACTCACTAATAAAGCTTAACAAGTTTATATAATATTAGTTCCCTTACTTCTATCGTAAGAAATCAAGTAACACTAGATAAGTTTTTCATTCCTAAGTCTTTCTTTAATTTGACAAAGGATTCAAACTTTAATGGTTGGATCATGATATCAACCAACTTGTCTTAAGTGTTGTATTGCTTCAATTCAATTATTTCATCATTGATCAAGTATATTAGAAAGTGAAATATGACATCTATGTGCTTACATCTTCCATGCATAATCAGGGTTTTTAACAGATTGATTGATGAGCTATCATCATAGAAGATGACTGGCCCTTGCTTTTGAGGTATCTTCAAATGAGCCAACACAGTTCTTAACCAAACTCCTTGGTAGGCACATGAAGCAACTTAAGTTGCATGTCACCGATACCTTAAGGGTTATTGTTTTGATTGCTTGTTTTTAAGCGTTTGGTTTTAGTTTTTATGTCATTGAGTCTCCTCATTAATGACACATTTTCAGATTGAGTTTTAGATTCGTATTTTAGCATGCATAAAACAAAGTGTTTGATTATAACTTAAGTAACATGATTGAAATAAATCTATTGAGTTTTTATATCAAGAACTATGCTTGAGAATGATTCAAGTCATGACCATTGTAGAATCTCAAAATACTTTGAACTGTTTGTGATAAATGAGAATTTACCAGTGTGACTGGAATCACACAGTTAGTATGACTGGAATCAAAGTCAACAAGAGATTAGGAATACATTTCCAGATTTCCTAATTTGAACCAAAGGAAGGTCTGATTCGAATCACAAGTCATAGTGGAAGACCAAAAAATTTCAACGGACAGCCATTGGAGAGCGAATTAAGCTTAGAGAGAATGATAACTAAACCACTATAAATCCCGATGTATCTCTCTCTCTCTCTCTTTCTTTCTCTCTCTCTCTCTCTCTCTCTCTCTCTCTCTCTCTCTCTCTCTCTCTCTCTCTCATTTTGTAGAAATTGCATGTTAGGTTGTTATTTATTTCTTTATTAGAATTGCATGTAGTTAGGTTATCTTCTGGTAGTGATTTATTTGTAAGGCCTAGGTTTTGTTGGAATCAGAACTTTAAGTTTGTCTTGTTGAAGATTAACCTGAAAACTGTGATTGTAGAATCCACAAAGTGTTGATACTGTACAAACACATATCTTGTTTAGTTTTGACATATATTCAATAGATTGCATTGGTTTGAAGAATTTGATAGATTATGTAATTAGATCTTGATTGCTTTGTGTACCGTCTAAGTGATTATGTGCAAATTCCAATCGATAAGCATAATCTCTGTTAGTTTCTTGGATTGGCTGGAATTTTGGTAAAACAAAGGTTGTTCAATGTTGATGTCAAGGTGGTGATGTTGCAACATTGAGTCTTAACACTGGGCTGTGTTAAGTAGTGAAGTTGTTCAATGTTTAATGTCATATGGGTGATGTCACAACATTGAGTCTTAACACTGGGCTGTGTTAAGTGTTTAAGTTGGATGCCTGATGTCACATGCGATGTTGTGACATCAGGTCTGCAGAATTAATAACATTAGGTTTAGTGATGTTATTAGGGTTTGCGTTTTAGCTGGAATTGTGGAGAGCAGGTAGTCTCATTGGATGCGAATATCTTGGGTTAGATATTCTCTGTTGCATAGAGATTTGTGCAGGTTTGTAGGAGATTTAAAAGGTGAAGATTTAAAAATATTTTGGGGGATAAAATCTGTTTTGAAGATTCAGTTTTAAACAACAAATCAGATCAAATATTGCAAGGAGTCCAAGCCCAATTCAGGTGGCTATATAAAGCGCATAGATCAAAGGAAGAAGGTACATAAATACAGAGAGAAGATCAAGAGCATAGGCTGAGTGTCTTGAGTATTTTGTACGAGTTTTGTATACACCATTTTAGGTTAAATTGGTGAGTTATTTTCTGTCCTCTCTTAGAAGCTATGAAGCGATAGAGAGTTGTTACTTGATCAAAGCTGTGAAGCAGGATCAAGGTTTCTCAAAGAGGGTGTTCTTTGAGAGGTTTTAGGGATTGAGTAGTGTTCTCATACCTAAGTGGTTTCTTAGGTAGAAGGTTCATTAAGTAGTGATTAAGATTAGGAGATTGTCAACTGGGTTGTTGAGTCTGTAATTTAATTCTACAAGTAGTGAATTTCATCCCTGGCTTGGTAGCCCCCAGATTAAGTTGTTTGAACTGAATTGGGTTAACAATTCTGTGTGTTCATCTGTTGTGTGTTATTGTCTATTGTTCAGAGTGTGTTGTTGTGACATCGTGTGTGACATCACACATCTGGTACCAGAATTTCAATTGGTATCAGAGCAGGCATCCTGTCTGTCTCTGGGTGAGATCTAGGGAAGTTACTTTCTGGTGTAAAGATGCACAAAGAAGTTGGAGGATTTGTCAACTGACCCCCTATTCTGGATGGCTCGAATTATGATTATTGGAAGCCAAGGATGATCACCTTTTTGAAATCCTTGGACAACAGGGCTTGGAAGGCTATCATTAAAGAATGGAAAACACCTGTTGTGTTTGAAAAAGATGATGCTGGGAAAGATAAAGAGGGCACCTCAAAGCCGAAGCCTGAAGAAGAATGGACCAAGGAAGAAGATGAGCTTGCCCTTGGTAATTCCAAAGCTTTAAATGCAATTTTCAATGGAGTGGATAAGAACATATTCAGGTTGATCAATACCTGTGAAGTTGCTAAGGAAGCTTGGGATATTTTGAAGGCTACACATGAAGGAACATCTAGAGTTAAGATGTCAAGACTTCAGCTTCTTACATCGAAGTTTGAAAGTCTGAAGATGAAGGAAGATGAGACTATCCATGACTTCCACATGAGTATTCTTGAGCTGTCCAATGCATCCAGTGCTCTTGGAGAAAAGATGTAAGAAGAAAAGCTTGTAAGGAAAATCCTTAGGTCCCTTCCTAAGAGGTACAAGATGAAGGTGACTGCTATTGAAGAAGCTCAAGACATCAGCAAGATGAGGGTTAATGAGCTCATTGGATCTCTTCAAACTTTTGAGCTTGGGTTGAATGAGGAAGAACCAGAAAAGAAGCCAAAGAGTATAACCTTGGTTTCAAATGATCAAGAAGAGAAAGGGAATAGTGCTGAATCCCAGGAGGATCTATCTCAGGCCAATGTTATGTTGGGAAGGCAGTTCAACAAGGTGTTCAAAAGAATGAACAAGAACTTCAAGACTAATGTCAAGAGCATCGCTTCTGACATCAGCAAGTCTAAGGAGAAGGATGAAGAGAAGACTGCTCAAGACAAGGGAGTTCAGTGCTTTGAGTGTGAAGGTCATGGACATGTTAAGAAAGAATGTCCCACATTCCTGAAGAAGCAGAAGAAAGGAATGACAGTTTCCTGGTCAGACTCAGAAAGTGAAAGTGAAGGAGAGTCAGCCAAACATGTCAAAGCTTTAACTGTAACAGTGGTTTCTGATGGTGACTCTAGTGATGTGGAACTGACGTTTGAGGAGTTAGCATCCACTTATCAAGAGCTTTGTCTAAAGAGTGCAGAAATCTGTCAAGAAAGTGAAAAACAGAAGAAACAGATTGTTCAGCTTGAGACTGCTAAAGCTGATTTGGAAAATGAAGTCTTATTAGTCAAAGCTCATCTTGATCATATGACCAAATCTGTTAGGATGCTGAACAGTGGTACAGACACACTTGATAAGATCCTTCAGACATAAAAGGTTGCTGGAGATAAGTCAGGCATAGGATTTGTGGTTGAGAAAAAGGTTTCTGCTGAAGCAAGCACTTCAGGAACCAAGAAGAAGATGTCTTAACAAATGTCTCAACTTCAAACAAAGAGACAGGATCCTAAACCTAAGCAGGCTGCTCATCCTCAACCTCAAATTATTGGGAAGAGGCATGCTCATGGTCCTCATCAAAGGAAGGCACATGTTTCTGGAGCTAGGCAGTATATGCCACCACAATATCATAAGAGCATGCAGGCTTCTAGGTTCAAACAGAACATGTTCCATCAAGTGTCTCAACATCAGGGAAACATGTATGGATATAATAATGTTGTGCCTTATCATCATGGAAGAAAGAAGCCTCATCACCATAGAAGACAGCTAAAAGGACAACATCCTCACCATAGAAGACAGTCAAAATATGGGAGAAGAAGACAACGTTATGGGTGGCAGCCACAACAATATCATCCTCAAGGTTGCAGAAGGTTCAACCACTTCAGAGAAGATAGAGTTAGGTGTTTTTACTGTGGCAGATTTAGACACATTCAGTTTTCTTATTTCAAGCTACATGGTTATCCCAAGTCTAACCCTCAACCCAGACAGAAGGATAACAGGCCCAAGGCTGTTAAACAGTGGGTTCCTAAGAAGAGGTTAAGTGTCTATTGGCTCACTTTTCAGATATACACTTTGCTAAGGATGGTTGGTACTTTGACAGTGGCTGTTCAAAGCACATGACTGGTTTCAAAAACAAATTGGTGAATATCAATTCTTGCTCCTCGATTGATGTGACTTTTGGAGATGGAGAGAAAGGTGTGGTGAAAGGTGTTGGAAAAGTAAAGTGTCATGGTGGACCTGAACTTGACAATGTGCTCCTTGTCAAAGGTTTGAGTGCTAACCTGATTATCATAAGTCAGTTCTGTGATGATGGATATAAGGTCAGTTACACCAAAGATGAGTGTGTGGTGACAAATGAGCAGAATGAGGTAGTGATGAAGGGAATAAGATCCATAGATAATTGCTATCAATGGGTGCCTCAAGTGGACAGCTTATCTGGTGATGTTAAGGTTGATGTTGTAACATCAGATTGTGGCAACAAGTGTGAAAGTCTGCTGAAAGGTCAAATAGGGTTAACTACTCTTAATGTGAATCCTTTTAAATTTTTAAAAGGAAAGTTAAATTGGAGGGAGAAACTCCTTGATCAGGCTTCAGACTTTAGGCTATCAGCACCTATCACTCGCTTCATCAAACACCATAACCCTAGACTGTTCGTATCCTTTTCCATCAACAGAAACAATCCTTCCCTAATCCTCAGTTGCTACACAAGTACGATGTCTAAACAAGTGTCATCACCATCAAAGAAGGTTGCGCCCAAAAGTTCCACTCATGCAAATCCTAGGGTTTCGTCAGAAGAGGTATCCATGGATGAAGCTATGGACATTGCTCCTATTTCTATGATTCCAGCCTCAGGAAATACAAGACCTGAGAAGTATCAACCTGTGAGGGCTACAAAACGTAATACCTCTAATCGATCAACTAGCAAGAAATTTGATGATAACGAGAGTAAGGCATTTGTGACTAGTGTGCTGTTTGGAGACAAACCTAAGTCTACCACCCCTCTTCCACAAACTGTTGAGGAAAGGGTAGATGTTGACAAAAGGTTAGGTCAGATTGTTGATAAGATCTTTGAGAAAGGACTTCCTATTAAGGGCATATCTAGACCCCTAAGACAAATGGCTGCTGATCATTCTACAAGAGAAATGAATGACATGCAATCCACTAATACAAATCTACACAGATTAGCTGTCTCAGTCATCGAAGATGCTGAGGAGGAAGATGAAGTTGATGCTGAAGTAGGTGTTGAAGAAGAAGATGTGCATGAGGAAGCAAATGTTGAAGAAAATGTTGGAACATCACCTGAACCTGCTTCTGGTGGTAAAGATAATGCTGATGTAATCAATGTAGTTGATTTATCAGATGATGAGGTGATAGATAGAGCTGTTCCAAGTATTGCAAAGAGGTTGAAAACAAGGAAGGGAAAGAAGGTTGAACCCTCTCCTAAGAAGTCATCTGATGATAAGAAGAAGAACATTGCTGTTGGACCAACAAAATCTTGGAGTAAAGTGGAGAGAAATCCAAGAAAGAGGAAGGTTGTGGAACATTCAGATTCTGACTATGATGTCGAAGATGATGTTCAAGACATCACACCTGTCAGGAAAACTATCCTAAAGAGAATATTAGATAAAGTTCCTGAAGTACCTATTGACAACATTTCTTTCCACTATGCCAGTAGTGCATCAATGTGGAAGTTTGTATGTCAGAGAAGACTAGCCTTGGAAAGGGAACTTGGAAAAGAAGCTTTGGAAATGGAGGAAATTATGGAACTGATAAATGCTGCTGGTCTGGTGAAGACTGTGACTGCACTTCCAAAATGCTATGAGGGCCTTGTCAAAGAATTTGTTGTCAACATTTCTGGAAATATTGCTGATAAAAAGAGCATTGACTTCATGAAAGTCTATGTGAGAGGAAAGTGCATTAATTTCTCTCCTAGTACTATCAACAAGTATCTGGGAAGAGATGATGAAGAGTATAGTGAACTTGAGATGACTGATAATGAAATATGTAAAGAGATTACAGCTGGTCAGGTAAAGGTTTGGCCATTGAAAGGGAAGTTGAAGGCCAGTAAACTTAGCATAAAGTATGCAATCCTTCACAAAATTGGAGCCGCCAACTGGGTGCCAACAAACCACAAGACAACAATAGTTGTTGGATTGGGTAGGTTTATCTATGTTGTTGGGAAGAAGATCAAGTTTGACTATGGAAGCTACATATTTGAGCAAGTGGTGAAACATGCTGAAACCAATGCTATCAAGCTACCCATCGCATTCCCACCTTTGGCTTGTGGAATCATTTTGGAACAACAACCTGGGACTTTAACAAGCTCAGATATAGCTTGCAAAAGGGAGTCAGTCTTGTCATTACATCGTAAGCTGTTTACTGGACATCATGTTCCAGATATTGTTGTGACATCAGAGGCTGGTGGTAACAGGAAGAGTACAAAGGCTGAACTGCTTGAAGAATTGAAGACCATGTGCAAAGACCTTGATGCAGTCATCAGTACCAGTCTGGTCAGAAAAGAAAAACTTGAGAAGCTGATCCAGCAGTTAGAACAAGACAATGGTGATGATGTTCCTGTTGAAAGTGCCAATGAAGAAAATGATGAATCTGATAAGGACAATGTTGATTGCTCAGAAGAAGATGATGAGGATGTTGATCATGGAGATGGATCAAGTGAAGACTAGTTTATTTGCTCTTGCTTCTAAGTAGTTTTAGTTTTATTTCTGCTGTTTTTGATTCTGCACTATTGTGCTTGGTTTGTAATTTGAATATTGTGCAAGTATATGCACCTGTTTTGTTCTATGATTTGTTATGTCGTTTTGCTGTCTGTGAGACTGACAATGAGAGCTAGGGTAGTACTAACTGTAGTTAGAGTTACTTGATGGGGTTTGTCTAATTGTGGCTAAAAAGGGGGAGAAATAGCCAAGTGAGCCAAGAGTATCAAAGAGTACAAATGTCAAATGCTGCTAAAGTGATGTGATGCAGAAGTGCAGAAATTAAGGGGGAGTAATTGCTGATCTGCTGAACAACTGTTATGCTGGTACTTGTTTTGAGGGGGAGCACCATTGTTGATTGTTGGAAATTATAGCTGTTGAAGATGGTGTTGCAACAGAGTTTTGTGTGAAGTGGAGTCTTTATGTATTGAAGATGCTGCTGCTTGAAGTTTCAAAAAAAAATATTCAAGTTTATTCCGCTGCTGAAGTCTCTGAAGGTGTAGAGATTGTTTTAGCCAAAATTAGCCAAAGGGGGAGATTGTTAGTTTCTTGGATTGGCTGGAATTTTGGTAAAACAAAGGTTGTTCAATGTTGATGTCAAGGTGGTAATGTTGCAACATTGAGTCTTAACACTGGGCTGTGTTAAGTAGTGAAGCTGTTCAATGTTTGATGTGATATGGGTGATGTCACAACATTGAGTCTTAACACTGGGCTGTGTTAAGTGTTTAAGTTGGATGTCTGATGTCACATGCGATGTTGTGACATCAGGTCTGCAGAATTAATAACATCAGGTTTAGTGATGTTGTTAGGGTTTGCGTTTTAGCTGGAATTGTGGAGAGAAGGTAGTCTAATTGGATACGAATATCTTGGGTTAGATATTCTCTGTTGCATAGAGATTTGATGCAGGTTTGTAGGAGATTTAAAAGGTGAAGATTTAAAAAGATTTTGGGGGATAAAATCTGTTTTGAAGATTCAATTTTAAATAACAAATCAGATCAAATATTGCAAGGAGTCAAAGCCCAATTCAGGTGGCTATATAAAGCGCATAGATCAAAGGAAGAAGGTACAGAAATACAGAGAGAAGATCAAGAGCATAGGCTGAGTGTCTTGAGTATTTTGTACGAGTTTTGTATACACCATTCTAGGTTGAATTGGTGAGTTGTTTTCTGTCCTCTCTTAGAAGCTGTGAAGCGATAGAGAGTTGTTACTTGATCAAAGCTGTGAAGCAGGATCAAGGTTTCTCAAAGAGGGTGTTCTTTGAGAGGTTTTAGGGATTGAGTAGTGTTCTCATACCTAAGTGGTTTCTTAGGTAGAAGGTTCATTAAGTAGTGATTAAGATTAGGAGATTGTCAACTGGGTTGTTGAGTCTGTAATTTAATTCTACAAGTAGTGAATTTCATCCCTGGCTTGGTAGCCCCCAGATTAAGTTATTTGAACTGAACTGGGTTAACAATTCTGTGTGTTCATCTGTTGTGTGTTATTGTCCATTGTTCAGAGTGTGTTGTTGTGACATCGTGTGTGACATCACACATCTGGTACCAGAATTTCAATCTCTTTTATACGTAAAAATTTATTTCTGCCGTGCAGATCATTTTGTTTTTTAAACTCTGACAAATGTTTTTCAAAACTATTTTCAACTAAAGTTTTAGTTGAGATGTCTATTCACCCCATCTAGACCATTGAATACTCCATATTCTCGCCCAATAATTGGTATCAGAGCTAGTATTTTGTTCAAGTCTAAGAAACTCAAAAGTTTGAGAATATGGGTGATGATGATCCGAAGGGAGCATATGGTAGAGTACAAATTTTCAAAGGAGGAAATTATGCTTATTGGAAGGAAAACACGTACACACACTTAATGTCAGTAGACAAGTATCTATGGGTAGCAATTTCCGACAGACCTTTTATTCCCAAATACGAAGTCGATAATTCTATTAAACTCCCAAAAGGTTGGACAGATAATGAAACCAAAATGGCATCATATGATTTAAAGGTGAGAAATATACTTATCTCCCCGTTAAACGCTAAAGTATATTACTCCATTTCAAATCATAAAAGTGCAAAAATAATGTGGAATGTTCTTTAAGTCCTTTACGAGGCAACTGAAGACGTTGAGGATTCTAGGATCATTACATTGACAGAGAAGTATGAACTTTTTCATTTGAACCCGGTGAATCTGTGGAATCTATGCAGACTCATTTTCTCCATTTAATTAACAAGTTAGACTACTTGGGAAAGTCCTTTCCTAACAAAGATTGCAATAACGAAATTTTAAGGTCTATGTGCAGGGAGTGGCAACCAAGAGGTACATCCATCAAAGAATCAAATAATTTTAATAATTTGGATATCACAAAATTGTTTGGAAAGGTGACCGAACATGAGACGAACTGAAACGACTTGCTACAAGCGAAGTAGGCTTGAAAATGAAAGAGATTGTCAAAGAAGAAAATGGGACCTTTCCTTAAAAGCTTCATGGTTAAAGACAAAGAAAGTTAAGGATGTAAGTGATAGTTCTGACAAAGACACTTCCAAAGAAGAAGAGATAGGGTTATTCGTCAAGCACTACAATCAATATATGAAGAAACATAAGCTAAAACATTTTGAAAAAAAATTGATCAATTTCAAGAAGCCTCATCCACACAAAAAGGAATATAAGAAAAATGAAGAAGATGTCACACGCTTTGAATGCAGAAAGTCAGGTCATTATTGAACAACTTGTATGAGTCTCAATAAGCGCCACAAGAAAAAGGATAAGGACTCCTACAAGATGAAGGGAAAACATGCTAAAGATCCTAGGGCCGATATCGCTTTGGAATAAGAAGATGAGAGATTCTTTTCATCTTCCAATTCAATTTCATATAAGGAATGTGCGAACCTGTGTTTGATGGTACACAAGAAAAGTGAAGACTCATAGGTATATAGTTTTGATCATGAAGTTAAACCATCTTATAAACAATTGTCTAAAGTGTTTAGTGAAATTCATGTAGACTTATTAAATGCTTTTAAGAAAATTTATATCCAAAATTTTATTAATTCAAAACTTGAAAAAGAGATTAATGATCTTAATAGTGCTTTAAATTCCTTAAAGGAAGAGAATGCATCTCTCGTTGATGAGCGTTTTAATATATCTGATAAAATAGGAAAAGTATTTCATCAAAATAACACGTCTCTAGCGTGTTGATGGCGCGTCTCCCAATTATGGTGTAATATGGCAAAAAGGCGTCCACAATAAGGTAGTTGACATCAATTTCCTTGGAGTTTGCGCCCTCGCCACATGTTGTCTCCAGGGTCACATGGACCATTACTTGTACCTGTTCTCCTATCAATCCTTTTAATGTTCCGTTGAACTTTTTGACGTCATTGGGGTTGAGTTGTAGTTTTTGGAAGGCATCCCAGGACTAGACATCATCGGAGCTACTAGGATTTATCAAAACTCACTTGATATCTCAGTTTTCATGTTACACAGTGATGACAGAGGGTCATTGTTGTGAGGATTGACTATGAGGGCGTACTCCTCAGAAAAGGTGATGTTAACTCCTGTTTTCCATCGCGCGTCCTTGGGGAAACCATAAGATATTAAATTTACTGCAAGTACATGCCTCGGGTATTTCCTCCGAGAGGAACTAGAGCTACCTCCATCAGTGAAACCTCCAACAATGGTGTTTATGTTGGAATGTAGAATCTTGTCGTCCATCTTCAGACGAAAGATGGAAATAGTTAAAGTGAAAGAGGTGTGTCCCAGGTTAGTTTTACCGGAGCCCCACGCTGGGCACCACTGTACTGGTCAAAAAGTACAGGTGTGCATGTTATCCCAGCAAAATCAGAGGCACTCAGAAGCCTTTGTAGGTGTATAACAAATAGTGGTGGTTAGGGCTTGCCCAAGGCATCTAAAAGCCATGTATGGTGGTGTTTTTGGTGGTTTAGAATACCTACTCTTGTGAAGTAAGAGGCTCTGTATTTGTGTTTAGTCTCTTGTGTATAAACGTGTGAGTTAAGATTTGTCCTTTCTCCCCCATGGAAGAAGAGTGTTTAGAGGCTTTAAGCGTAGGGTTTCCTTGGGAAAGGTTGCCGCCCACCTAGTCAATGATGGACCGTTGATTCCCTATTTCCAAAGTAGACGTGATTCAATTATTGACTTTGACTTTTCTCTGCTCAAGAAACGTCTTATCTCACGTTTCGTATGACTGGCAATAGGAAACCTTGGGGGTCAAGGCAGTACCTCCTTGAGAGAGATTTGATTGTTGCCTCCTGGGGGTGGCCTACAGTCATCACCCTAGCCATATCCTTTACAAATATAACACTACACATATTTTGGTCTAACTTATCAATAGGAATAGGTATAAGAAAATATTAAGCATGTGTTGTTTGTAGACACCTAGAAATTACTTTCTATCTTGTGGTCATGTCAAACATTACGTACATGTCTTGAACACTTGCCACTCGCCAAAATATGTTGGTCTCTAAGGAGGCAGCGCTCTTGCTAGTAAAAGTGTCAAAGGTCAAAAGCTTAAACTATACCACTAACCATCAAAAGCCATGTCAAAATTTGAGTCCATATGCCATACCTCAATGTCTCTCAATATATGATCTTGTTACACTCTAGTTTGGCTTTGAGAAATCACCAAAGCGTTCAAGAAAATGTCTATCGACAAATATAAACCCGATCCTCCTGTCATAATAAGTAAAAAAAGTCACTCTTCATTGAAGGTCTTTGAATCAAAGATCTCCACCTACCACAATTTCGTCAACCACCCATCACAACTCTTTATCAAAACCAAATAATCGTCACTTCTATGTGAATTGATCGACACATCCTTATGTTGAAAAATAATTTGACAATCCTCGTATAAGATAAAAATAAAATAATTCCACTTTGTCGATTCCATCATTACAGAAGAAGATGGATTAACTAAAAAGAAAATATGGATTAACTAAAAAGAAAATGTTACATTAAATGTTATAAAAAATGTAATTATTATTTTATTTTTATTGTCTTGGGTTTTTGGTTTATGTTGGCATTTTATTAAAGACGATATTACTCGCTTTTTCAATGATTTTCACGAGAAGTCGACTCTATTGAAGGCAATCACTTCTTCCTTCCTCACGTTGATTCCAAAGACAGACAACCCCTTGGACCTAGCTGAATTCAGATCTATTTGTCTTGTTGGATGCTTATACAAAGCTCTTTCTAAACTTCTTGCAGCTAAACTAAAAAAGGTTTTTGGTTCTATTGTTTCCTCTTGTCAAAGTACGTTTGTTCCCGGCAAGCAGTTGTTGGGTGGAGTGCTGGTAGCTAATGAAACTATGGATTATGCTGTGAAGGATAAGAAATGTTTTTTGCTTTTCAAGGTTGATTTTGAAAAGGTATACGACAAGGTAAGGTGGAACTTTCTCAAGTACATGAAGAGAAAGATGGGATTCAGGGACCTTTGTTTATAGTGGATGGAGGCAACGGCCTTTTCAAGCTATATGTCTGTTTTGGTTAATAGGAGTCCAACGAAGGAGTCTAGGGTGGGCAGGGGGCTTAGACAGGGAGACCCATTATCTCCCTTCTTGTTCATGCTCATTTCTGAAGGTTTATCTGGATTAGCGAGGAACTTTATTTCAAATGGAGATTTTTCTGGTTTCATTGTAAAGGGCAGTTGTGTAGTGGATATTTTGCAATTCGCCGACAATACTTTGTTAGTTGGAGATGGTAGTTAGAAGCATGTATGGGATCTCAAATCTGTTCTCAGAGGATTCAAAGTAATATCGAGGATGGGTGTGTTTACCTGTGAAAATGGCAAACAACTGCTAGTCTTTCAAAGTTACTAAGTATTTGGTCACTTACATGATCGAATAGATTGATCCTAGGACATGTGTTGCTAAGTTAGTTTTTGGTTTCAATGATTATGAACATTTATACAATGTTCTTTAAGTGTTTTCCAAAGTTATTAAGAAAACATTATGAATTCTTTTGAGTAAGAAAAGGAGTGTAAATTGCAGAAAGATTAAAAGATAAATTACTTGAAGATAAATAACAAGGAAATAAATTGCAAGTGAAGGTAAATGACTGAAATTTAAATGGCTTTAATTGTAAAAGAAGGCATTCAAACGTACATTCTCTCAAAAGCACTCTTTTCTCACACACAGGTACTGGGAGTAAAATGTAGAGTTTTGTACAATTGTTAAACACATATATTTTAAATGCTAAATGTCCTATTTATACTAAATAAAAAATAACCGCCATCTAACGGTTATTTCGCCAGAATGCGCCACGTTCTCCACTACATGCACTTCGTCGCCTAAAAGCCTTCCACGTGTCCCAAGAAGCGGATATGGCAAAAAGGTGGTTACCAGCCTCATTTGAACTTCATCCGTCAAACGCTTCCTTTAATGGACTTCGTCAAATTCCAATTTATGCAAAAATATTTCTAAGTCCTAGACCACAGCGCCTTCTATGCATATACTCCTTTGACTAGATATTTCCATGTTGAAACATACATTGTTTCTCTCACCAATGAGTCTTCAAACTTCGACAACCCATTTCAAGTCTTCTCTGCTGTCGAAATACCCTTGTCATTGTTTGTTGTCGAATTCATCATGTCTTTCTTCAGAATATGACCTTAAAACCTCTCATCTTACTTCCAACATTAATGAGTGTCGAAATTCCAGCCAACAAATTTCCCTCCAAAAATGTAATTTTCGATTGCAACAAGAAAAAGACATTTTTTGAAGCTTTTCGACACCATTGTATCGTTACTTCTATGACTTCATGGTCATCATGACCACGCCGTTTCAATAGTCTAATCAAGACGTGCAGAAACCCAAAAGGCAATCATCACGCCCTATTAACTAGGAAATAGTGGGCTACCACCCGCAACCGTCTCATCTCACCGTAACAGGTCGACACGTGCCCCACTATCTCAACCACTACTCATAATGGCTAAAATGAAACGTCTTGTTTTTTAACTATACGTACTCTTCTTTATTTCTTTTTCCACTTTTCCACCTTTTTTAGCCTTCTTCACTCTTTCAAGCACAAAACAATTTTTCATCTTCTCTCAAGCTAACCTCTCAGAGTACCTTCAACTTTAATCAACAATGGCGTCCAAGAAAGCAATCGTTCTTCCCAAGGAGGCTAAGAAACAACCAGTTCTCCGTCCTATTCACATAATTTTTGGTACTAACATGGTAGGCAATCAGCAATACGTTCCATAACCTCCCTTTGAGGAAGAAAAAAGACTTATCTACCAATCTCAGGTACTTATTCCCATTTTAATTGCTGGAAGAGTACATGCTCTTCCTGGTCCTTTACCAGTACTTGATACAGATCTATGAAGCTTAGGGACTTCTTCCCAACTTATCACAGGTATAGACCCATGGCAAGTAGGAAAAAACCTAAACCTTCAACTGGAACCAAAACTCCTGAACCATAAAAGGAAATTGAAACCCATGCCACGCCATCAACTGAGCCTGAAGAAAACACCATTAGCTTAGACTACACGAGCATTGCTCTTAGAGCATTCCGCTCTCGCCCCTTATCAAAAGACCCTGAGAACTATATGAATTGGCTGGCAAAGATAGAAAAGAAGAAAGCTGACTTTTGGAAAGAAATGGAGATTTTCGACATGATCCAACTGTTGAAATATGGACCTGGATATTGCCAACCTATGCTACTCACCTCCTTATACTTCTAGGACAACACTCACAACAACTTCCACTTCCCTTGTGGGATGCCAGCCTCCACTCTCTTCGACATAGCTGCCATTACTAGCCTTCGACCCATAGGAGATTCTTTTGATCCAACTCTAATGACAGAAGACATTATTGGCTTCGACGGGAATCGAGCCACCTTCACCAACAAGACACTGAAAAAGTGTCTGACGAAGAGCATATTTCTTTTTTAGCCCTTTGGTTATCTCGTTGTGTTTCTGTTCAAGGTCTCCACAGGTGGCAAAGAAATTTTTGTCCATGGCTAACCAACTTCATTCTGGTCGAAAACTCTGCCTCAACCAAATGATCCTTGGTTGCCTGTACAAATCCTTGGGGAAAGTGTGGCACTTCTAAAAAGTATTCAGAATGGGTCAAACTCAAATTTGAATCTAGCTGGCCCATTTTGGCTACTGCAGTTGTGGCTTAATGCCACCTTCAAACCCTCACCGTCGACTCGCAACACCATTGACGAAGATAGTGAAGAGATCAAGAACAGATGAGTCGAAGGGACACGTCTTGTCTATGTAACTCCAAATGACGAAGGCATAAATCTTCAGCAGGCTTATACTAAGTATTTGATGAAGTATGCCAAGTGCTACAACTTTACTCCTTACATGACCCCCTTCGCCAAAAGGACCCATGGCCCAGAATGGTTCACTCGACCCTTCCCTCCTGTGTCGAAAGACCAGGAAGCAGAATCCATAGCCATATGGGATGACTTTCTCACACCCAAGTTAATTGCCACCAAACTTTGACCCTCCCGAAACCAGATAGTCCTTCTTAGCTATCATCCAAATCTTGTTTCTCGACAATTTGTAATTATCCATATTTTACCCAAACCTCTCTTTTCAAGGAAAAGTAGAGCCATTCTTTACAACATGCATCACACAAAAGCTGAGTGTATCAAAGAGATAGCTTGTTACTCCGACTTTACTCGACTAACTCCCATTCCTTTTACACCATCTTATTATTGTTCCAAAGAATATGACACATGGTAGAGGCAATATTATCTTACAGAAATGTTTGATGTTAAAACTTTAGATCAACATCTAACTTCTGTTTTTGCTCTTATACATGACAAAACCAAGAAAGGTACTTCAATTCATATCAAGGAGATTCAAAGATTTCAAAAATACTTTGAAACTTCCTATCGACCTAATGATCTTAGTCGAACCATCTGTGAAGTAGCAGTTACCTTAAAAGAAAAGTTTATGCAAAAACTCCTAGATTTAAAAATACCTTCTTATGTTAAACCTGATCAGAGGTATGAGTTTGATTTTAACTTATATCCCCCAAGGTTCCCTCGACTGCCAATGACTGATTTCGATGTGGCTTTTAGCCTTTCGTTTCCCGACTGGTTCGTCTGTGGGGACTTTGTGAAAATCATTCCAGCTGGTGAAACAGGTGGTTCCAACTAAGCACACTTTGGACAGTTTCAAAGGGCATCTTCATATTGGCATAAATGATGTTCAAATACTCTCTCCCATATTTGAAGGTGTGGAATATAAGAACTTCTTTTAGTTTACTTTTTCCTCTAACAGTTTTCTTGACATTTCTTCTGTTTGTGGCAATTTTATTTTTACTCATACTTTTTAGCTATCGACCGAAAACAACCAGTCAAAGCTCCAGCAAAGAAAGCTGCTAGTCTAGCCAAGGATGAAGGCGATGACGAAAACATTGTTAAGGTACCCATAACAAAGGTATACTTTATGTTCCTCTTATTTTTAATTAATATATCATCCTTTCATGTTAACATCTATATTATTTCCCAAGCTAGTCGAAAACCTCCACTTACTCCAAAAAAAACGTACGGCCAAAGAACCTAAAGTCCAAGTAATCGAATCAGATGAAGAGCTCTCACCAGATACCTCTAAAATCTCTAAGAAAAAGAACAAGGCAAAAGTCTCAGATGCCACTTCTCAACCAAAATCCACCACAACAAAAAACAAACCATTGATTACTCCCAAAATAACCAATGTTATTTCTAAGCTTGTCACCAAAAACACTCCTGAACAAGATGAAAGTGATAACTCCAGCCCAGGTGCCGAAGGTCCTAAGGTAGTAGAACTTCCCTTCGAATTATTTAAATACCTTTCGACTTCTTCTTCTTTTAATTTATCATAATTCAATTTCTTTTGCATGATGGCGCATGTGGTAAATCGCAATCAAGTGCCAGGAACACAATCCCTATAGATACCAATCCCCATTCGAACCAACCCACTCCTAATGAGGAACCAAACAAAGGTTCAGCCAGTGAAGCAAATGAGCCAGCTGAAGAACAACGAGAAACTTCTCCTACTAAAGGCACCACTCAACAGAGTCAAACCACTGACCCTAACAATAAAGAAGATAAGGAAGAAGAAACTCCTGCTATCGAAATCCAAGATACTATGGACGTTGATGACCAAGAAAAGGAAGCAAATGACGCTTCACCACAAGTTTCCAATTGAAGTGAAGATGAATACGAATAGGAAGAATAAGAAGAAGAACATGATGAAGGACATTCCATGTTTGACTATGAAGCCAACCCTCTAGAAGATGAAGTCAAAGAAGAGAAACAAGAAGAAAAAGAAAAAGAAGAAGAAACAAAGCATGAGTCAAGACCAGATGAAATAATCAAAACTACTCCACCTCCTGAAGTTGTCAAGGTCCTCAAAGCTCCTTCGAATGGAACCACCACTGGCCTCTCCCAAGAAGAACCATCTAACCTGAAGAAAACAAATCCTGAAGAATATCTGAAGGTTATCCTTAGCTCAAGAGGTAGTTCAACTGAAAAGTGTTCCATTTCTCCAACAACTTCTGGAGGTCAATCTGGAAATAAATCTATTGATGATCTGCTTCAAAAGATAAAAGAGACAATGTTTGAAGTTGATCTGCTCCAGCTCCTAGAAGCCAATTCTTCTGTTGTCTTTGAAATTAAGAATCTCCTGAAACAAATTGATGTCTTGACCACTTCTCCTGAAGTTGCAGAGGTACTTATAGATCTTGGACTGCTAATTGACCATATAACTGTAGATCTAAATCATCGAAAAGATGTGGCTAACAAAATTCAAAACAAGATAAGCACCCAAACAGCTGAATGGGAAGCTGCAACTAATAACTTACTCTAACAATATTGCTGCTTGGGAGGAGCAAATTAAAGAATTGCAAGCAAAGATTAAGAAGGAAAAAGAGCTAGAATAAGAGCTTCAAGGACTCGACCGCCAAGAACTCGACAAAGAAATCCAAGTCGGAGTACACCATGTCGACATAGCTCAAACTTTGGGAGAAGAGATTGATACTCTTACTTCAAGCAAATCTTTAATTGATCGTCGTCTATTCCTCTCAAAGTTGAAGTATGAACGAATGAATGCCTTTTTGCCCTTTTGATAATCTTGCTTGCTTATTTATGATGTAATTTGTTGAATGTTATTTTGGTTTTGGATTTTGTGGCTTGTAATGGCTTAGCCATTTTGGAATTTTAATTCCAATTACCATTTTGGCTATAAATTTTGCATATAAATTATTCTGTTAATATCTTAACTTCCTGTATCATAGGCCTATATCTCTTCAGATATTTCCCATTTACTCTCAGGAGCCTTCGATCCTCAGCTAATTCTTCAACTTCGTACGCATTATTAGAAAATAATTGCACAACTTGGAACGGACCCTCCCATTTTGGGGACCACTTACCCAAAGTTCTATCTTTCTTATCCATAGGAAAAATTACTTTCCAAACTAAGTCTCCATTCGAAAAAGACTTGCCCTTTACTTTCTTATTGTATGTATTTTCTACTCTCCTTTTCTGTCTCTTCAACAGCTCCAAAGCACTTAACCTTTCTTCATCTAAATCAACCAATTCATCCAACATCATGTTCCAATAAATTTCAGATGGTAGTTCACTCTGTCTTTAGATCCTAGTTGACTGAAGATAAACTTCGACTGGTAACACTGCATCATGCCCATAAGTGAGTCGAAAAGGTGTAGCATTTGTAGCTTCTTTAGGAGATGTTCGACAAGCCCATAAAATTTGGTCTAAAGTCTTATGTCAATTTCGTATCTTTTTTCCCACATGATTTTTTATCAGTCCAATGACCACCTTATTGGCTGTCTCAACCTGACCATTCGCCTGAGCATAGTAAGGTGTTGAAGTCAACAACTTGATCCCTATATCTTTGGAAAACTCTTGGACCTTTCGGCCAGTAAACAATGATCCTTGGACAGTTGTAATTGTCTATGGAATCCCAAACCTATATATTATATGTTTTTATATAAATTCGATTACTGCATCCTGATCAACATTCACCAAAGGGATATCTTCCTTCGACTTAGTGAAATAATCAATACCTACTAAGATATACTTGTGACTTTTTAAAGATGATGGTCGAATCTCACAAACTAAATCCAATGCCCAACCCCTGAAAGGCCATGGCTTCACAATAGAGTGTAACTCGCTTGCAGGAACACGTTGTACACCAGCATGCTTTTGACATTCTTGGCATTCCTTGGCGAACTCAATGCAATCTTTCAGCATAGTAGACCAATACATTCCTTGTCGAAATAAAAGCCATTTCATTTTATGGCCTATTTGGTGAGCGCCACATGCCCCACTATGGACATTCGACAAAGCTAGATAGGCTTCATCCTCACTAAGGCACTTAAGTAAGATTTCCTCCAATCTAAGTCTACCAGGCTATCGATTGCCAAGATTTCAAAATTCTCATCATTTGCATAACCCAACTTTGTTGTTTCTAAGTCCGTTGGAGTCAACCTTGTTGCCATCACTTTCCGCCGAACTTCGATCACATCCTCTAGTTTCTCTTTTGAAACCTTATAGCCAGAAGCAATCTAAGCCAAATCATTGGCCTCCTGATTCTTCAATTAAGGAATATGCCTGATGTTCATCAAGTCAAACTTTCGTAATAATCTATTGGCCATTACAAAGTAAATTATAAAATTTTCTTTAACTCATTTATACTCCCTCGTTGCCTGTTTTACCACCAATGCAGAGTCACCGGCGATTTCGACTCTGGTTGCCCCCAACTCCAACAAAATCTCAAGACCAACTATTGATTATCTCTCATTTATACTCAGCCTCATTATTCGAATAAGGCCCTTTGATTCTGTATTTGAATCTTGTTAGAATTTTATCAGGAGAGATAATCAGTATCCCAATTCCTGATCCATCTTTGTAACTCGAACCATCGAAATATAATTTCCAAGGTTCTAGTTGAAGATAATTTTGGGGACTTTTGACTACAGAGTGGTCGACTATAAAGTCTGCTACCACTTGTCCCTTCATGGCCTTTAAAGGCACATAAGTCAACGAGTACTCTGTTAAAGCGAGTGCCCATTTTCCAATTTGACTATGAAGAATTGGCTTAGAAAGCATATGCTCAACAATATCATAATGGAAAGAAACATAAACATCCACTGGTTTTATATAATACTTCAATTTCGTACATGAGAAATACAGGCAAAGACATAACTTTTCAATCATACTATACCTAGTTTCTGCATCATTAAGGACTCTACTAAGATAGTAAATGGCCCTTTCGACGCCATTTTCATCCTCTTGAGCCAACATGCTCCATATGGTTACATCTGACACAGAAATATACAGTTTCATACTTTTATCCCTATAAGGTGGTGACAAAATTGGGGGATGAACAAGATACTCCTTGATTTTTTTGAAAGCTTCTTCCTGCATTCGCCCCCATTCGAAATCTCCATTCCTGAGTCGAAGTAGAGGAGAGAAGGCTTGCGTCTTACCGCTCAAATTTGAAATAAATCTCCTTAAGAGATTAATTTTTCCAAGCAGCGACTGCAGTTCCTTCTTTGTCGATGGTACCTTCACCTCCAAAATAGCCTTTGTCTTATTCTGGTTTATTTCAATCTCCTTATTGTGAGCTACGAAGCCTAAGAGGTCTCTAGCCTGTACACAAAACACACACTTTAGTGGATTCATCTTTAAACCATGCTTTCTCATTCTTTCGAATGCTTGACAAAGATGGTCTATGTGACTGACTCCTGAAACAGACTTAACAACAATATCATCAATATAAATCTGCATAAAAGTTTCTATGAAGTAATGAAAAATCGAATTCATTGCCATTTGATAAGTTTCCCCAGCATTTTTTAAGCCAAAAGGCATTACCACCAATTCATAGGTGCCTAAGGTTCCAGGGTATCAAAATGCCGTTTTCGGGACATCTTTGTTAGCAATAAAAATCTGATTATAACCAGAATACCCATCGAGGATACTAAGATACTCATGGCTTGCAGCGAAGTCGACAAGCATCTCTGCCACAAGCATTGGGTACTCATCCTTTAGGGCCGCAGCGTTCAGATACCTAAAGTCGATGCAAACCCTCATAGTCGCATTCTTTTTAATGACAGGGACTATGTTAGCAATCCACTCAACATATCTGGTTGTGCGAATAAACATACATTTGAGAAGCCTATCAACTTTCTGCTTGATCTTTGACAAAATTTCTGGTGCAAATCTTCTTGGATTTTGCTTAATTAGTTTTCTTCCAAGTATGATGGGCAGCTTTAGTTCGACTAGCTCCCTACTCAATCCTGGAATTTCGTCATAGTCCCAAGCAAAGCAGTCTTTATACTCCTTTAACAGCTCGATCACTTCGACCTTGAGATCTGGGCCAAGGTTAACACTTATGTACATTGGCCTTTTTTCTTTACCTTCTCCTAAATCAACTTCTTCCAAAGGATCCTGTGCTAGCATCTTTACATTGGGCACCAACGGGTCCTTTTCGAATCCCAAAGGCTCTTCGTCATAAATTGTGTCGAGCCTTCGGCCTTGTATTTCTTGTTTATCCTTATCAGGCGGCTCTGGTTCAAAGTCTCTACCAGGCCCCTTAAGGTGCTCATCATTTTCTTTGGCTTCGACAACCATGTACTTAAATTCGGCCTCTAAAGCCGCTTTTAATCTGTTTTCGGCTATGTAAGCCAAAATCTTTTCCAATGTCTTGGACTCAGTCATGATTCCCAAACTCATCTCCCCACCCAGTTGGCTAGATGTATGATGTTCCTTCAAATTTGAGGTCATCACTAACAACCTCTCTATCCCACAAGAACCCATAGGTTGGGTCTAAGTGAAGGGAGTAATAAGCAGCATCCGTTGGGTCGAATGCAAAATCTGCAGGTCGACAAAGGGCAATAGTTGCCAATTTCCTGTCGAAGTTTCTTCTATCTACATGATTCACTTCAGCTAAAAAATAACCCTGATCAGCCTCAATATTCTCCACGATGCCATCATTTCGCCATATGGTGATTCTCTGATGCATGGAGGATGGTACTGCACCAATACCATCAATCCATTCTCGACCCAATAGCAAATTATAATTAGCCTTCGACTCGACAACCATAAACATCGTCAGTCTAGTTATTGTTCCAATAGTTAACTCCAATTGAATCACACCCAGAGTGCATCCAATTTTGCCCTAATAATTTGATAGGACCATATTGTGGGGCTTAAGATCTGTATCAAACTTTCCTACCTTTTGTAACATAAAATATGGCATCAGATTAACTGTCGCTCCACCATCCACAAGAATCTTACTGACCACCACATTTTTTACCTTCCCTCGAATAAAAAGAGGTTTAAGGTGACTCCTCATAGCTTCATCTGGCCTTTCAAAGAAGGCATTTTGATCTTCAATGCAACCATTATTTATTACTTAATAACAAATTGGCTTATGCTTAGCCATTTCAGTTTCCATTACATCATCCGGTTTTTTGACCTCAGTAATATGGTCTTATTCTATGGGCAATACCGAAACCACGTTATAAATTATGTCTAACAAAGCTTCAAATTTTGTATCTAAGAAATTGTCCGTCAAAATGCCGTCATCATTCGCTATGTCCCTCGACTTACTCTTGAGATCTTCCAATTTATTTGGAAACAACTTCCTTCCCACAAGTTTCTTTTCCTCGACAGCATTTTTCTCTGAAGGCACATTAGTACTAGATCCAGCCATTGCCTTTTCTTTTGCTTCCGTCTCAGCCTTCCTCCTTCTTTGTTGTCTGCGCCATTCCGACCTCGACATAGGATTTTTTCCTTTGTAGTTTTTAGGCCAGTAAGCTTGTTGCTTCGACACCAGAAACTCCTTCCTAGAAGCCATCGAAGAACGTCTCTCTACTTCGAATCTCTGCCACTTTTCTTGGCCTCTTTCTCCTCCTCCAGTCGGCCTTACCCATTTTTATTTGGGTACATTAACAGTTGGATTAAAGGTAAGAAGGCCTCTTTGGTTGAAGACTTGGGCCTCCCCGCTCAATTCTTCGAGGGACCCCCCTCTTGTCAAAGGTGAAATTACTACGAGTATCTTTTCAGTTTCCCCTTCGACTGGCTATTCGAACCCTTTCAAGGTTCTCAGCTGCTTTCTTATCAAATACCGAACTTCACCTATGGCACAACATAACTTCAGAATTCTTCTTCTGACAACATTGAAGGAATTCCAACAAGGTTTCATCATCTTTAGGATTGGCTACCCCCATTTGTTGCTCATTTCGACGAACCCTCTCTTCGTCAGTATGACTTTCACCACTACCCTCGACCATATGGACTTCCAAGTTGGCGTCGTCATTGATCTTCAGCCCTTCTAGCTTAACCCTAAGGCCATCGGTGGCCTCATTCATTTTCTCAACTTCAAGGCCTTCAGGAGCCTCGATTTTCTCAATTTTAAGGCCCACAACAGCCTCAATCTTCTCTTCGACCTTAAAGCCATCAGTAACCTTAGTCTCAGCTTCGACCTCTAGGATATCAGTAACCTTAGTCTTAACTTCGACCTCTAGGCCATCAGTAACCTTAGTCTCGACCTTAAGGCCTTTAGTAGCCTTAGTCTCAGCTTTGACCACCAAGCCATCAATAGCCTTAGTCTCATTCACCTCTTTCTTGAAACCCTTAGTAGTTTTGAAATTCTGGCATGCAGATCACAAATATCCTAAGAGATGTCAAGACATTGATCTCTGCTAAAACTGAATAAGGACAGAAACAAGAACCTTCAATGAAACTGCAGATTCATAAAACAATGTCGTGACAGATGTTTCAACATCACTCAAGACATAAACTTCTGAACAAGAGAGCGGACTGAATTGAACAAAACAGAAAGATAAATAACATAAGGATATGATGACCCAGTTCGGTGCAAATCACCTACATCTGGGGGCTACCAAGCCATGAATGAATTCACTATTAGCAGTATTAATTTAGAGCTAAACTCCTCCATTTACAACTCCTCACTTAATCCCTACCCAGTACAATTCTATCTAGAAATCACCATCTAGATAAGAGAAACTCATCCCAATTCCTAAATCACCTCAGTGATATCTAACAGTTACAACCTCCGATAATTGCATCAATCTATTCAATTGAAAGACACCACCTTCCAATACAATATTCAGTCAAGACTCTTGACTAATAAACAATGCATGGATTTGCTTCAAAGCTTCATCCAAGAACAATACATAATTCATTACCTACATGTTTCTGAATCTGTAAAAATATGTCTACCACAATGTATCAAACGATACAAAGGGTGACTTACAACTCAAGAAAGTACACGACTCTCAAAACCCTAAACCCTTATTTTCTACTTTTACAAAAGTCTTAATAAGAATTCTTAAAAATATCTCTACCCTAGGTCTTGGTCTTCCTTTTATCCCTTCAACTATCCAGGATGCTCCAGAGATAGAGAGAGTAGAAAGTCCCGAAGTCATTTCATCCGGAAGCTTTCACTCTTCCCGTGTACAAGCTTTCACTCTTCCCGTGTACCCATTACCTATTGTTCTGGTGTACACGAGGAAGAAGATGCACACCACTCCCCCTTAAACCCATAACCAATACTTGTTACCGAAGCAACCAAACACCAACCTGAATTATCCCGTCAAGGACTCAGGGAAGCAGACTTCTACTCCGGGTAACTCAGAACACAAGACACAACTATGTTCTTAACTCAGGTCACAAGACACAAAGGAAAGACTCAGAGAAGAACCTGAGACTCAGACATGATGTTAAAACATCTCGTCTAACATCCTTGCAAAACAACTGCAAGAATGGACTCCACGCCAAAAAGGATATCAGTTGTGTGTTGTAAGGACCAACACACAACTGAGATAAATACACACCCATTCTCCCCCTTTTTAGCCAACAATTGGCAAAAATAGCCAACACAGTTCCATACCTGCATGGTACTTACCCAGACCTGGACAAAAGCCATGAAGGCACAACCCAACATAAGAAACACAACCTGAGAATCCAGAAGCAGCGACCCCCTTTAAATACCCAAGCAGTTTCTCTAGGAATTTACAGTCCATAGAAGTTACCGATGAACAATTCAATGGAGAAATAAATTTAGGTAGGTAACTTCAACATAAATGACTGTGCACCGCCCAAATAGGATTTGATTGTTTCAACATTATGATAAACCGTCAAAAGAATGCGCATTCACCGAGACACATGTTGAACACGCCTTTTCTAAGGCACACTCTCCACCGTCCAAGGAACACGTCCAAAGAAAGCAACTTGAAAACAACCACAAGTCCTAAACAATGTCCTGACACCTTGTAAGACTTTGTCCAGTCCATCTTGTAAACTCTGAAGCATAGTCACAATGCTTTCCAATGAGCCCCAAGAATACTCCTTTTAACCAGAAGTAAGAGCAACTGACCAAGATGTTAAGACATTTCTTCAAACATCGCCCAGTTAACAACAAAGACTCCCATGAACCTTATCCCATTCTGCAGAGAAAAATAAATTCTTCCAGACAATATCCAATCTTATTTCTCAGTTCTCTCCTAAGAATTAAGAACAAGGTTGATATAAGTCAATAGCCTTACCAGATCAAACCCCCAAGCAGAGCTGTTAAAGCCACAAAATCAACACCCCATGATGTCAAGACATCTTTCCTGACATCACATCTCACATAAGCATCTTTATGCTCATAAGTGAAAACAAACACCAGGATCACACTCCTTGTATCATAACCAACAAACTCTTGGATTGAGACCAGATAACACCATTTATCACTCTCCCCTTGAACATATCCACACCCTGTACAAATTCATCATGAATCTTACAACCATAGACAACCTTGTTCCTTGAGAATGAATCCAATCAAATATGGACTGCTCACATTCACGCAAGAGACATACACATTCTCTTAGCTTCTTGGTTAGACAGCATGTCATCCATTCTTGGAAGACATCAGACCCTTTCAACTTCAGCTTGATACAATCTTTTCTAGTGATACTTCCAGCAGATCCTATCACTAGAATTCACATAGTCTTGACCAATATCTCTACACCATACTCAACCATGAAAAGATATAGCTCCAAGACTGAAAGTCAACCTCAATCACCCTCCAAGAATAACCAAAACCAGGAATGATGTTCCAACATCATTTAGAACATCAGGCATAATTAGAGAAGTTATGACTTTGATTCTTGAACACTGAACTTACCATTCTCATATTTTCATTAGCAAGGAACACATGAGAATCACAACAGGTCACAACTGCAGTAGATCATAAACCATTACAGAAGACAGTATACCATAGAGAGAAATAAAATCTCACAAACCTCCAGAAGCTTCAAAAAGATCAGACATCCCAATCTAAACAGACTCCTCAGCAAGATCTGCTTTTCCTCTGTAATTTAGTCTTTTATCCCTCAAAACTCCCCCTTGCTCAGTCCCCCACGAGACACAACACATCAGTATTGGCAAAGTCTAATGTTTTAACAGAAGATGACATCACAAGCCTAGAGCAACAGGCTTGAGCAGGTAATTTCTTGAGTCACACTCATGTATCACCTTCCACCAGTAGTGACCAATCATAACACCTTCCACAGGGTCCTTGATTAGCTGAAGCTTCCAGTACGAATATATCCTTACCTCAGACAGAACTCTGGACACTCACATCCAACATCATAGATGAAACTTCAAGAAGATATAAGCAATCACCAACACCCCTAATCCAAAGATGTTGAGATAGACTTTGGCGACAACCTTAGCTGCAGAGTAACCACTCCTAAGAACACCAGCCTATACCAGATGGTACATCTCCATTGCACACAAATGACTATAACAAGAACATCCTGATGTTCAGTCCCATGTTTGAACATTTGATCTACATCAATGACTTAACTAGCCAACTGATGAAATCACACATGCCTGACTCAGCCTTGAAGATCTAACTCTTAGACTTCCAGATAATATCCCATCTCGAGTGGCCTTTCCACCATATCAGAATAAGAGTTCCATGTTTTCATAGACTTGATTCACTATTAGGCAGATTCGCCATTGTTACACGTACACGTCTCCTTCTTGGTCTCGCTTCGTTATCAATGGTTATTTTGCCACTTCTTAATCTCATACAACGAAACTACAGAAAACCAAAAAGTGAAGAACTTTCTAAATATCTTTACAAATTTTAACCAACAACACCAGTCCCACCAGGTGTGCCAATTTGTTTACCTGTGAAAATGGCAAACAACCGCTAGTCTTCCAAAGTTATTAAGTCTTTGGTCACTTACAGGAACAACTAGATTGATCCTAGGACATGTGTTGATAAGTTAGTTTTTGGTTTCAATGATTATGAATATTTATACAATGTTCTTTAAGTGTTTTCCAAAGTTATTAAGAGAACATTGTGAATTCTTTTGAGTAAGAAAAGGAGTGTAAATTGCAGTAAGATTAAAAGATAAATTACTTGAAGATAAATAACAAGGAATTAAATTGCAAGTGAGGGTAAATGACTGAAATTTAAATGGCTTTGATTGTAAAAGAAGGTATTCAAACGTACATTCTCTCAAAATCACTCTTTTCTCACACACAGGTACTGGGAGTAAAATGTAGAGTTGTGTACAATTGTTGAACACATAGATTTTAAATGCTAAATGTATTATTTATACTAAATAAAAAATAACTGTCATCTAACAGTTATTTCGCCAGAATGCGCCACGTTCTCCACTACATGCACTTCGTCGCCTAAAAGCCTTCCACGTGTACCAAGAAGCGGATAAGGCCATAAGGTGGTTACCAGCCTCATTTGAACTCCATCCTTCGAACGCTTCCTTTAATGGACTTCGTCAAATTCCAATTTATGTAAAAATCTTTCTAAGTCCTAGACCATAGCGCCTTCTATGCGTAGACTCCTTCAACTAGATCTTTCCCTATCGAAACATACATTGTTTCTCTCACCAATGGGTCTTCAAACTTCGACATCCCATTTCAAGTTTTCTATGTCGTCGAAATACCCTTGTCACTATTTGTTGTCGAATTCATCATGTCTTTCTTTAGAATATGACCTTAAAACCTCTCATCTTACTTCCAACATTAATGAGTGTTGAAATTCCAGCCAACAAGGTGTTAACTTTATGAAAAGCAAATTGATAGGTGTCAATATCAATCCTCATTTCTTGGATGTTGATGCTAACTTTTTGTCATGCAGGTTAGAAGGAACAAAATTCAACTTTCTCGACATCTCAAAAGGATTGAATCCTAGGAGAATTCTATCTTGGAATTTTCTGTTACGTAAATTGAAGGCTTACCTCTCAAATTGGAAAGAAAGACTGCTTAGCCTTGGTGGTTGCATACTCTATTGAAGTCTGTATGGAGTAGCTTACCAATCTTTCTTCTATCTTTTTACAGAGCTCCAGTGAAGATTTGCAAAGAAATCACAAAATTGCAAAATAATTTTCTTTGGGGAGAGGCAGATGAAAAAAGAAGGGTACATTAGATTGGTTGGGAACAATTATGTCCGCCTCTTATTAAAGGAGGTCTTGGATTGAAGAGGGTAGAGGAATTCCATTTAGCTTTGCTCATGAAGTGGAGGTGGCACATTTTGGAGGGTAAGGAGTCCTTGTGGATTGAGATTTTGAGAACGAGGTATGGGGACCTGTCTCATATTCTCTCTTCTGTGAACAGTTGCAAGAACAATACTCCTAGATCTGTTTGGTGGAAAGATATCATCTCGTTGGTGAAAAGACACCATGTCAAAGTTTTCAAAGGTAACTATTGTATTTCTTTGGGGGATGGTTCCTTGACTCCCTTCTGGTCCACTCATTGGTTTGGTGGAGCTAAGTTGAAAGAGGTTTTCCTGAATTTATTTCGATTAAGTTCATTGAAAAAGGAGAAGGTGGGCAGCATGGGAAAATGGATTCGAGACGGTTGGTATTTGGAAGATTTTGGAATTTCTGTTTTCACATTTCAGTCTGTGCAGACTGGAGTGCAGGAATTAAGGGTTTTGTTGCTTTCAACCATTCCATCTTGTGATGTCACAGATAGTCTCATTTGGAAACCAGACTCGCTGTTTGGCTACACAACAAAATTTGGTTATGCTTTGTTGCTTTGCATTGCATAATTCTGTTATTGATGCAAGTAGACAGAAATGCTTCGAATTATTGTGGAAAACTAAGATTTCGTTCAGAATCAAGGCATTCAGATGGAGGTGTTTTTTGGATAGACTTTCATCAAAGGACCATCTTGTGCGTAGAGGTATTATCTCATCCAATCAAAACAAGTGTTTGTTTTGTTTTGTTGAGGTGGGATCTTTACTCCACCTCTTTTTCCACTGTGATGTTTCTAAGAAGGTGTTGCGAGAAGTGTCGGTTTGGGTAGAGATTGAGGACTCACATGTTGTCGACGTTTGCAATAATTTTTTGTTTTGAGTGGCTTACTTCAAAAGGAATGGAGTTAAGGCAGGAAAGGAAGGTAGCATATGGTTAGCGTTTGTTGGAGTATTTGGAACTTGAGGAACAAAATGTCATTTAAAGAAAAATCTTGTAATGTTTTCGATCTTGTTTGGAACATTAAAATTTTTGGCTTGGAAGTGGTCATTCGTAGGAGATATTACTCATCCGAATTGTAATTTTTATGAATTTTGAAAATATCCGTTATATTATTTAGGTTAAGTTTTAATTGGTTTATAATCTATCCTAATTTGTTCGAATTTTCAGCCGTCTTTTGTAATCAGGCAAGAATACCCCTAATAATCTTTTAATTTAATCTTTGCTTAAAAAAAACCTTCCTTCCCAAGTAGTAGTAATAGAACCCCATTATAGTTTACAGTGCCATGTCAACTACTAATAATTTATGAGACCAGCATTCTTTAGATGAACAGTACCTTCTGAACTCTGAACTAAGCCTTAATATGTCAAATGGAACCCATTGCCACTCACAGTCACAGGGATCAAGTGATGACCACATTCAGTGTAATTTTTCAAAACAATCCAAAATTGTACGAATTAGAAAAAGCACGTGAAATGAATAGATGTACCCCAAAGTTGAAAGCTTAAATCCCCACTTCACATGCTTTTTTTTTATATATATTATGACAAATGAAAGTATATACAACCAACAATTGGAAAGAACTTTACCCCCCTCAACTACTATAGTGGTCACGGGTCTATATATTCTGTTCCTTCCTATTTGCATCCTAAGAAATCTACCTTAAATGAAAGTCTTATTCTTTGGTTGTGAATGAATGGTTGTTTGTGGACTTAATTTCCTAACAAATCTGAGTTTACAGCATAAAATTTTGGAGGTTTTTTCCGGCCACCCCAACTTTGACTTAACACCCGATTTGTCTAAATTTAACTAAAAAGAACCAACGAAGAAATCTCATGCTGCAATTTGAAAAATCTGATATATTTTATAATTTTTTATAATTTTAAAAAATCTGATAGTTTATTTTGATAGGAAAAAAAAATTGAAATTAACACTATTAAATATTTTTAAAAAATCCAGTAAAAACTTATATTTTCAAAAAAATTCAATAGTGTATTTTAAAAAATCCGGTAAAATTTATATTTTTTTGAAAAATTCGGTAGTATATTTTGAAAAATCCAATAAAAATGTATAGATATTTGAAAAATTGGATAATATATTTTGAAAGTTTTGGTAAAAACTCATATGTTTTTTGAAAATTTTGATAAAAATTCATAAATTTTTTAAAAATCCACTAAAAACTCATATTTTTTTAAAAAATTCGGAAAAATCATAAATTTTTTGAAAAATCCAATAACTCGTAGACCTTTTTGAAAATTTCGTAAAAACTCTTTTTTTTTTTTTTTAAATTCGATAGTGTGATTGAAAAATCCAATAAAAATTTATAGGATTTTAAAAAATTTAATAGTGTATTTGAAAAATTCGATAGTTCAATTCTGATAATTTTTTTAAAATTTTGGTAAAAATTCATAAATCCCCTAATAATTTAGTAAAAATTCGTGAAATTCTTAAAAAATCTAATAAAAACTTAAAAAATTTCAAAAAAGACATTTTTTAAAAATGTAAAATCACTAAATGTATTAGGGTAAAATAATTGGGGGTGCGAAGAAAAATTTGAGGGTAACAGAAAGAAACCTCTAAGTTTTGTTTAAATATTTAAATTTGAATGTGGGCCACGAACTGTGTACTAGACTAGTGAGAATTTTACTTGACACCAAATTTTACTAGAAGAATTTAAATATATAATGCCCTGAAACGTACAGTTTGATACCGGAAATTTCACCACATTTGAAATTCCCGGTAGTTATAATTTTAGGGTTTTATTTTTAAACGGTCGAGATTTTGCCGACAGTTTTGTATGGTTGTGATTGCACCGACACTGTGCGGTCCAGAATGGATGAAAGTTTGTATAAATAGGGGTTAGGTCTTGTGGTAAAACATATCTAAAAAAATGGCTTCTCCTGCATTTTTTATTAAGTCAGAAGTTTACTTCCAGTGAGGTTCTTGTCCTGTCGAATACATGCTTCCCGATGACACAACCTCCTTTGTCGGCCTAACTTCGAAGTTGAAGGGATTGTTTCCTGAAGGTGACAATAGAAAGGCGTCGAAGATCGAGTTTCGGGAGGATTGGGTGGATGGCAGTCTGAAATACAACCTAATTAAGCTGAAGGACGATGAAGATGTCATCAAAATGTGGAAATCATTTTGCCGTTGGCTAACAAGGGATCTGATGGAGTTTGATGTGCAGCTTTCAAGATCAGTTGATGAAATAATGGAGATGCTGAAACGCCCTGAAGCATCTGGTAGTGTTTAGGTTTTTAATGTTGCTTAATTAAGTTGTTTATGTAATGTTAAGTGTTGATTTGTTTAAGTTGTTTTTTCATATCACTGCGATGTAAGAGTTTAATCGAAGGTATAATAATAATATATTGTTCTGACATAATATACATACAACACAATAATATACATATGATACAATATATTGTTCTGACAAAATATACATATAATACAAAAATACATATACAATACTAAATAGGACCCCCACGGGCTAGGTGTGCAATCCTAGCTAATCTAGCAGAAACACTGCCATCAGGGTCTACCAAGCCCATGAGTTCATCCCCTATGACTGCAATCATCTGAAAGCGCTGTGTGTCATCATGGTGATGTGCTGGAGGAGGAGGAGTTGCGTCATGAGAAGGTACACCCCCAGAAGGTGCATCCTCAGAAGGTGTTTCCTCAGTCGGCGGTGGAGTAATGTGTGGATGTGATACGGTGAGAAACCACTCCAAGTAGCCATCCTCACACTGCGAGGGATACTGAACCGGTGCAGATCGGGCTACAATGACACGACCGGAGCTGAGGAAGTGCATCTGAAACCACCGATCAATACCTTCAGAAGGTGTATCTGGAACTGGTGGTGGTCTCCTCTGGATGTAGCCATACTGGCGCAAGCATCTCTTTGGAAGGTGTCTGGCAACCAGAGTCTCCCATCTCATATATCCGGAGTATAATGACGACTCCTCGAACTCACGGACGACTCTGTGCTCTTCGTAGGGTGTCCATATGACATCCTCTACGGTCAGCTCGTCCAGTCTCCTCCTGTACTCAAGTATGCCCCCCGGGTGTTTCTGCCTCGCTCTCCACCTCTTCACCCGTGGCTCGCCCTGGGTATATGCTGGAACCTCCTATCGCATATCATATGGAAATGCTCATAGATCCAGCACTGAGATCGCAACAAATAATAAATTAGAAATAGAATGATTTAAATAAAAATAGAAGGACAAGTAAGAACATGAATTAATATATACCTGCAACAAACTAAGGTACCCAGCAAGCTGCTTCGTCTCAAATCGGGTCGCCTCCCCGAGCGCATGATACAACTGAGTCAGGGCTGCACAACCCCAGGCCCAGTTGTGCGTCTGCAGATCGCTGAAGATGCATAGGTAGCGAGCATCAACATACGTACCAGACTTGTCCGTAAAGAGAGTACATGCTACTACATGCAGCATGTACGCCCTAGCGGCAGCCTGGAACCTCCCAGCAGCAACAAGCTCGTCGTACCTATCACAGAGCCACCGCATGCGTAGGTGAGCGCCTCGTATATCGGTGAACTCCTGATACACCACTGCCTCAGGCAGCTCCAGATCACAAACCACCAACGCATATGCCTGGGACACACTCATAATCGGGGCCGTCCAGAATCTACCGCCGATAGGGAGGTGAAACAAGGAGGCGACATCATCTAAGGTCACAGTCATCTCTCCGAATGGGAAATTAAATGATGATGTCTCCTTGTGCCACCTCTCGACGAAGGCACTCAGCAGATCTGCATCAAGCATGGTGAGAGAGCAGTTCCCAAAATGCAGGAGGTCAAACTCCTCCACGATCCTCGTCACCGCAGCGGGGAAGGGAATACGCGGGAAGTTCTTTATCTTCGCCCCGTGAGACTGGACCCTCAGTATAGGTCGTACCTGTGACACGAACCATTAAACAATTTTGTTAGTATAAAAACAATTTATGTATAAGCTAACAAAACTTAAAATGAAACGCAAAAAACATATACCTGGCCCAGCCATAATCGCAACGCCACATGCTCACTGTACTCTGTAAGCACAGACGTGTCTATCAGTCCGCCAGGGAATCCTGGCTCAGTGTGCACCGATGGCTCGATCGATGGTACTGTGACATCGGTCTCAATGGTCTCCTCAACCCCTACTGTGCCAGCGACCCCTGCTGTGCCATCAACCTCTGTTGTACCAGCTGCCTCTGCTGTACCAGCCGCCTCAACCTCAACTGCCACTGTAAAATCAATCTCCTCTACCACATCCCTAACTGTTGTCTCCTCCGGAACATCTCCAATAATAGCCTCCTTCGGCTGAAGAACAGTGACGTCCCCATCTGTGGCCTGCACTGAGGAAAAACCTCCACGTCTTCTAACAGACCGAGGTGCCTGGAAACGCGCCCGCTGCTCGGCCATCTGCCTTCGGTGTGAACCGATTGGGACCGCCCGGCCTGCCCGTACATGTGCAGACTTAGCATCAGAATCTACTGTACCTCTACCCCTACCACCTCCCGCCAAATCAAGCGCCCTCCCAGCAATGCTACCATCACGGCCTCTGGTTTTCACTGAAAAAAAATAAGATTAAAAAAAAAAAAAACAAATATTGATAAAATACCAGATATTTTGAAATTCCCGAAAAAAGTAAAAATTTACAACTACCGGATTTTTTGAAATCCCCGGAAAAAGGAAAAATTTACAACTACTGGATTTTTTGAAATCCCCGGTGGCGATTACTGGTTATTTCAAAATTCCCGGTAGGATGTTACCGGGATTTTTGAAATTACCGGTAATATTCACCGGTTATTTCAAAAAATCCGAAAATTCTTACTTGTTAATTCGAAATTCCCGGTAGGTGCTTGAAATTCCCGGTATCTTCTGAGAATTTGAAAAATTCGTGCCTCTACCAGATATTTGGAAATGGAAAAATGTTTTTTTGAGAGGGACTAATATGTCTTTTCACAAATAATGGGGGGTGCCAGGTTTAATTGTTGGGGTGGCAGATAAAATTCTCTAGACTAGTAGTAGTATCTTTTTTTTCTTCAAGTAGGACTCACACTTTTGATAGTGAAAAAAATTGATATTTTTAGTTTTGAGCTAAAGTCTCTCTATATATGTATTGTGTAAAAGCAAATATTTATTTATCCATTTTATATCAAGAAGTGTAAAGACAAAAAAATATAGGTATTATAAATATAAATATAATAAAATAAAATCACTACATTTTCTTTTATTTATTATATGTTTTTAACTTAGTTAAGTTTTGGCTTAATATCCTTTTTGGTCCTCTACCTATGACTCAGGGTCCATTTTCGTCTTCTTCTTTTTAAAAGTTTCAAGTTGGTCCCTTACGTTGTTTAACCGAAGCAAAATGGTTCTTTCCGTCAAATAAAGGCAAATGGTGTTAGTTTTGCTGACATGTAATCTGAGTTGGATGGATGGATTGCCTAAGTAGCACCTTTTTCTTCCTTCTTACTGTGAGGCTTATAAGTTCACCCCCAATTTTTGACCTAAGTGTATCATTCCCAAAAAAGCACCCAATATAAACCTAATTCATCATCTAAACATGAATTCTGGGCGCGGTTCTTCATCTTCTTTTAGTAGCCGAATTGATTCGCAAGTTTATACCAGCTTTGGAAAGCTTTTATGTGGGTATGGAGACTTTGCTGTACTTCGTAAGGCAAGAACCGCCAACAATTACGGAAAGCTTTTTTGGAGTTGTCAACATTTTAAGGTAATTTTCGTTCCCAATATATACAATTAATTTTTGTTCTTAATCATGTATTTAATTGCATTCCATTTTGCACTCATAATTTGTAAAGGGACATATAAATGCTGGATGTGGTTTTTTTGAATGGTTCAATGAAGATTCTACAGCTGAAAAGGAGGAAACCTTGAGGAATTATCAATGGAAGATAGAAGTGATGAGTCAAGAGGTGGAAGAGGCCAAAAAAGAGATGGAAGAAGCCAAAAAAAATGTGGAAGTTTTGAGGCTCAAAAATATGGAATTAGAGGAAGCTTTGAACAACACAATGAAGTGGAAGAAGATCTGAAAGATTTTGTGTTATTTTGTGTTGTTTGTTTTAGTAATTAAGATGTTGTAAAAGTTTGAAGTTTATTTTCTTGGTTTGGTGTAAAACTGGTGTAAAACTTGCAATGCAGAAAGTTAAATGTTATTGTTACATGTTTGTTCTAAGTTTATTGTGACATGTTAATTGTTAAATATTTGTTCTAAGTTGAACTTACCATTGTGCTTGTGTTAAACTTACCACTATCTGTGTATAAGTTAACATAATTTAACTTTGACAGAAAATTTGGACCATAATTTTTGTAAAAATTAACATAAGATAACTTACCATAATTTGGACCATAATTTGTGTATAACTTACCTTAATTTGACCATTGTCTGTGTCAAGATAGTTCTGTACTTAAGTTGAGTTAACATTAGATAACTTTGACATATAACTTAGCATTAGATACAAAAGTTAATTAACAGAATTTTAAGAGCATAAACCTTGTTCAAATTTGAGAGCATAACATAATTTTGGTATAACACAAAATTTCGTCAACATGTCATTGTTACAGACACTTGTTCAAAATACCATAACATGGCATTGTTAAAGACACTAACTTCAAAATAACATAACCATAGAGTGGAATAGAACATAAGATAAACCTTGTTCAAAATAATATAAACATTGTTACAGACACTTATTCAAAACAACATAACATCAGCCATTTTCTTAAAACAGAAACTACATAAATCTAAATGGACTTCTTTGTGTTGTTTCTTTTGGTATGAGTGGTCCTCCTAGTTGTAGGTCCCACTGCATTTTGTGATGCACGTAGTCTGGTGGTTAGTCCCTGTGAAACAGAAGCCATTGTAGCAGATGCTTGTCTTGGTTTCCTAAAAGGCAACTTCTATGGCCTTACTTGTGCTGGTGCTGCCCTAGGCTGAGTTGCTGGTGTTGACCTTGTTTGAGTTCCTTGAGTTATTGTTGCTGGTGTTGACTTTGATTGAGTTCTGATCTTGACGGCTCATCAGAACCTGAAGTGAACCCAGAAAGACGTCTGTGATGCTGGGTGTGTGAGATGAGGAGGGGGTGTACCTGCAAGTCACTCTGATGCTAAAGTAAGAATCGGGAGAGGAAAAACGCAAGTACAAAACCGTGTATTTCGTAGAATGAATTTGAATACCTAACTCTCTCAAATGAGAGGGTTTTTATAGCTCCCCCAGCACATGGCCAACGGTCCCTATTTTTGGGGCGAAATAATCGTTTTCCCGAAGAATAAGTAACTGCCAAAAACTAGCCGTTAGGACGGGCAGAGGTGCCCGAAACTAGCCGTTGCTACGGGCACATATGTAGTTTTGGGCACGAGCATCGTGACTGTTTCTGGATGGTAGAGTCGTGCATGACGGGCAGGAATGTCGAGGAGGAGTGGATAACCCTATGGGTCATCTGACCATATTTACCCGGTAGAGGGGCGAAAAGGTAAATGTCGCCCCACATTGGCTGGACTTAGACAATTGGGCCGTTTTGGGAGCAGAAGTGGATTGGGCCATGCCTAGTCATTGGTCCAGTCCGGAACAGAAGCCCCCCAAGTCGTTGCTCCTGAGCAGGGGAGTGATGACTTAAGGATAGTTCGTAGTGTCGGGGAGATCTGGAAGGGTCGTCGCTACTCGACGAGGTGGAGTCGTCTTATGATGCCCGGGGGAGTTAGTGCCCGCGGGATATGTAACGTTGTCTGGTGTGTCCGGCATACGGAGAGACCAACGATTGATGTGATCTAAAGAGATGGGACGCCACGTGTGCCTCGAGCCTTGTGCTGTATTAAATGTGTCATGATGGCTAGGTTAAGGTTATGATGATGCCCCTAGGCGCGCGTGCTCGTGTCTTCAGAATGCCTATAAATAGAGGGAGAAGCTTCTCATTTGCATTTTTCACTTCTCTCTCCTCCTTCACTATTCTTTTTTTAGTTCTCCAGTTCGCCGCCGTTCAGACCGTCGTTAGCCGCCGTTTCCGCCGCCGTACGAGCTTCGAGCAGCGTCTTCGACCCTCTAAAGCTTCCCCGACCACGTAAGTTGTTCATCCCTACTCTAGTTCTTAGCTTTTTTGTTCCCTGTTTCGCTAGAATGCATGCGGTTAGGATGATTCTAGGTAGTTACCGTTAGGGGTGGCAAAATGGGCCCGGCCCGTTGGGCATATCGGTTTTGCCCGCACTTTAGTGCAGGGAGGGCCAAGGGTTTAGGCCCCCACTCTCTAATGTGACCGCCCAGCCCCGCCCCATTTTCTTTGTAAGCTTTTGCGGGCACGCATATTAACATAAACTCTTGCATTTTTAGGCTTAAAAGATGTAATGCCCGCGGGCTTTCCCCGCCCCGCCCTCACTTTTTTGCGGGACGAGCCTAGATTTTAGGCTCGCATCCTCAACTTTGACCGCCCCACCCCGCCCCATTTTTCTGTGGACTTTTGCGGGGCGGGCCTAAACGGGGCGGGCATGCCCGTTTGCCACCCCTAGTTACCGTAGCGGTTTTCGGTGACTATTGGTGGTAGATGGTGGCTTGGCCATTTCCTGCTGTTGTCGTGGTCGCCGGAGCTTTAGGGAACTATAGATTTAGGTTGCTTTTAACGCCGTTGCGATGACGGTCGTGTGGGTTACCGGCGGAGCTCGTGAATTTGTCGGCGTTCTTATGAATTTTCCGGCGGGTTCATGAGTTTTTCGGTGAAGCTTCAAACGGAAATTTCGGGTAGCGAACCGGGGAGAATTCCCCGTGTGCACATGAGGGGTTGTCTCGGGCATCTCTTTATGCAGTATTCTGTGCCATTTGATTAGGGCTTAGGCCAAGGACGTCGTCCTCGGCCCTTTGTGCGCCCTTTCACTTGACTAACGGTGGAAGGGTGGATTTGATTTTGTCATCGAATTCACTTTTGTCCTCTGCTTTTCAGGTGAAAAAATAGTCCGCGAACCTGAGCGAGAGATTATAATAGACTCGTCCGAGGAGAGCTCCTCGGAGAGCAGCGACACAAAAGTTTCGATCACCCCCAGTGATGTCGGGGAGACTCCCCATGATAGGACCTCCGCGGAGGAGTGGACAATTTCAGAGCCTGCCGAACACGCCTCTATCTTTGCATCGTTCACCGGGGATGCCTTCACGACTGTGGGTCCTGAAGGAGAGTGGAAGGTGCACTTTCCAAGTGAGGATGACCGTATCTGTACGGACTACGGGGAGATGTTTCTGATGTACGAGTACGTCTTCAAAGACATTGGACTGAGGCTGCCCTTCACCGACTTCCAGAGGTCTGTCTTCGTGCACTTGGATCTAGCCATCTCACAACTGCATCCTAACTTGTTAGCGTTAATCCGTGCCTTTGAACTGACGTGTGACTTCCTAAAGATAGGAGCCACCCTCCCCTTATTTTTCATAATCTTCCATCTCCAAAGGCAAGTCTCAGGGAGAAAGTATGATTGGGTCTCGCTGAAGCAGGCGAAGAAGTTGCTTAAACTGTTCTTCGAGTATATCAGGACTTTTAAGGAGAGGTTTTACATCATTGAGCTCGTGTCAGAGAGAGCCCAGGATACTATGTATGATGGGGAAGTATCGACGAATGAGGACGGGAATGACCTTTACGACGAGAACAATAAGGTGGTGGTGGACAGAGTGCTGAAATTCCCCTTTTACTGGAGCTGGGCTCATTTCTCCCAGGGAACCGACCAATATCTTTCCCAGCCGGAGATGCTGGAAGACGATGATAAGGTCGGCTACGCAACGCTGGTGAATTATGTCGGCAGTTTTAACCTTGCGGAGTGTTGGACCAAGAAAGGGGACCCGATCTTCGAGAAGGATGGCGGGCAAAAGGTGGAAACCCGCTATATCAACACAAAGGGGCTTCTTAAGTACAAGACCCATGCTGACACCCTTAAATTTCTTGGTAGTCTTTGTTTTTTAGCTTGTTCGGATTACCCTTTTCCTCGTTTTCTAACGTGTCCTTTTTAATTTTGCAGGTGAAATGCCTTCAGCACACGAGATAATGGTGAAGAATGCCCTGGCGAAGGGCAAGGCTGGCGCAAAGAATCCAAAGACTTAGCCTACTCAGCAAGTTCCCCCTTCTCAGATGGTGTTGAGGAGCTCCTCTCCTATCCCTTCTCTTGCCCAGGGTTCTCCGTTGCCTGAGACTTCAAGGTTCAAGCGAGTTCGGCCGAACGAGCTAGTGGATCTTAGCCAGGCTGGGGAGAAGAGCAAGTTCGAGCTTCCTCCCTACCTCCACAACAAGAAATTTTTTGAAGGCTCCTCGCTGACGGTTCCTCGAGCGGAGTCTCTGAAGCTTGAGGGGATTAACCGCCTGAGTGCCCTAATTAGGGTTTTGGAGATGGCGGCGGTCTATGCCGAAGAAGATTCCTCTCAAGAGTCCGAGCTGAAGAAGGCCCAGGCGGCGATATCGGCCCTGGAGGAGAAGGTGAAGAAGGCCAATAAGGAGGCCAAGGCTGCCGATGCAGTGATGAGGAAGTCTCGGAAGGAGGTAACTAGGTTAAGAGGGGAGAATGACACCCTGGTTGCTGAGAAGAAAGCTATTGAGGACTTGGTTGAGCAGATGAGGTTTGCGGTGGCTCCAGCCGAAGACGAGCACGATGACCTGAAGACGCTGAAGACTCGGGCTGATTTAGTTGTCCGTATTATGCGGGCGAAGGACGAAGCATGCGCCATCGGAAAAGAATCTTTCAACAATGTCATGGCTCAGCTCAAACTTGCGAATCTAGGGGTTCAGTTGTCCACGGAGGGGACCAGTTTTCTGTATCACGTTGAAGATGGTAAGATTGTTATTCCCGACTTCTTCCAGATTGGTGAGGAGCATGCCCATATCCTTCAAGATGAGCCTCAGCCGACGCGGACTATCCCTGAGGAGACCGAGCAGATGGAAAAGTGATGTCTCTTTTTTGTTGTTGTTATATCTCTGGCCTGCGTGCCATGTCTTATGTAATTTATTATTTTGTATGGGGCGTGACCTCTTTTCTATGTAACAAGTACAATCGTGGTCCTCGTGACCCTTAATTATTATGAAATGTATGTGTTCGGCCATCTTGGTCGGTTTTGTATGCTTTATATTCGCGCATGGCTTCATTTGTTTTTATTTTTTCTAAGTGTAGTAACTTTGCTCGATACGTGTGTGTGCCCGTAATAAGGGTAACTTTAAATGATTTGGTTATGGTTTTGGGATTTGCTCGACTTAGATGTGCTCGACAGTGAGTGGGACTGGTCGAACGGCCTGGGTAGTGTCCGGGCATGAGAGCGGAGCTCAGGTCGCGTTTGAGGCTGAGTTCGCAGCGTGAACCTCCCATCGCGAGATGGGTGTTCTGCCTATCATGGTACTTTGGCAACGGCGAGCTCGGTTGAGGAACCGCCGTCGGGCATGGGTCCTGTTCGTTCTTGAGCGGGATCCTACCTTAGTTGGTATGCAACGCTTGTACCTAGGTGTGCATCGTAGTCGGGATGTTATGCTCGTCGTTCTGATGAAGCAAACCGACGATTATGGCCTTAGCTATAATATTGTTTTAGCTTTTCGGCGTTCCATGGTCGAGCAAGTTCTTCCCCGTTGAGGTTTTCCAGGTAGTAGGCCCCATTCTCCGTCTTTACCCGGACGCGATAGGGTCCCTCCCAGTTTGCGGCGAGTTTTCCCTCTCGAGAATCTTTGTGGTTCCTTCTTAAGACAAGGCTGCCCACTTGGAATTCTCACCGTATAATTTTGGCGTTGTGTCTAATTGCAATTTTTTGTTTTAATGAGGCTTTGCAGAGAGCCGCTCCTGATCAAACTTCTTTAACGAGGTCGAGCTCCTCTCTCAATGCCTCGTTATTGGTCTCCTTGTCCAGGGGGGATTCAGCCCGCCTGGATGGCACGTGCATCTCAATGGGAATCACTGCCTCAGTTCCGTAAGCTAGGCGAAAAGGTGTTTCCCCGATCGGAGAGTGGGGAGTAGTGCGGTAGGCCCATAGTATGTTGTGCAGTTCCTCAACCTAGGCTTTCTTCGTTTCATCCAGCCTTCGTTTGAGGCCCCGTAGGATTACTCTGTTTGCTGCTTCGGCCTGACTGTTAGTTTGGGGATGTTTGACAGACGCGAAGTGTTGTTTTGTATCTAGTTAGGCGATGAAGTCCTGAAATTTTCTGTCTGTGAACTGCATCCTGTTGTCGTTGACTATTGCTTGGGGAATGCCGAAGCGGGCAAGGATGTTCCGCTTGTAAAAGCGAAGTATGTTGTGGGCCGTTATTTTGGCCAGAGCCTCTGCTTCTATCCACTTGGTGAAGTAGTCGACGCCCACTATTAAGTGCATGTCCCCGTGCCTTTGGCATTTGTCGAATCTCTTCACGTGTTCTTTAGCGTCATGTTGCATGGTCGACCAGTAGTACCCTGCTCGCAAGGCTTTCTTAGCGAGGGATCTCCCCCCGAGGTGTTGAGCATTGATCCATTCGTGGATCTCGCGCAAGACGTGGGCGACCATCTCTTCCTCGACGCATTTGAGCAAAGGGACGGAGAACCCTTGCCTGTAGAGCTTGTTTTCGACCACGACGTATGAGTAGGCTCTCCGCTTGACTACGCTGGCCTCTTTGGGGTCGGATGAGAGTTTATCCTTCGTGAGGTAATTATAAATGGGGGTCATCCAGCAGTTGGCGTCGCCAATGACTTGCACGTCGAGGATCGGGGAGGTTTTCTCGATGTTGGGTCGAGGGAGTACTTCTTGGATGACAGATTTGTTTTCGCCCTTTTTCTTTGTGGTTGCCAGTTTTGACAACACATCTGCTCTGACATTGTGTTCGCGGGGAACATGTTTTACTTCTACTGTTGCAAACTTCGTCATTTTCTCCTTGACCAGGGATAAGTATTCGGACAGGTTGTCATTTTTGGCCTGATATTCTCCTCAAACCTGAAGGGCTACGAGTTAGGAGTCGGTGCATATGACGACTTCTTCGGCCCCTAGGTCCTCGGCTAGGCGTAGACCGACGAGGAAGGCTTCATACTCAGCTTGATTGTTAGAAGTAAGGAAAGACAAGGTAAGCGAGACTTCGACAATGATTCCCTCGTCATTTTCCAAGATAATATTTGCCCCGCTTCCTGCCGAGCTGGATGCCCCGTCGACAAAGATATTCCATTTGTGTGCCCCACAAGTGGGGGAATTGGCGAACGTCATCTCTACGAAAAAGTCGGCCAGTGCCTGGGCCTTGAGGGCCTTCCTGCTCTCATATTGAATGTCGAATTTGGATAGCTCCAACGACCATTTAAGCATTCTGTCGGCCATGTCTGGTCGTCCTAACAGTTGCTTAACGGGTTAATCTGTTCGGACCACGATCGTGTGGGCCAGAAAGTAGTGCCTTAGTCTTTGCGCAGCGTTGATGAGGGCCAGAGCCACTTTCTCTATTTGTTGGTATCTAAGCTCTAGTCCTTGCATTGCTTTGCTCATGAAGTATATGGGTTTTTTCCTGTCAGGCGTCTCACGGATGAGGGTGGCGCTGACGGCTTCAGTTGCTACGGCAAGATAAAGGTACAATGTTTCGCCGTTATCTGGCCGGGAGAATACCGGCGGCTTTGACAATGCTCGTTTTAGGTGGAGGAGAGACTGGTCGCATTCCTCCGTCCAATCAAATGCTGCTTCCTTGAGGAGGAGTTTGAAGAAGGGCAGAGCGTGCTGGGCATACTTGGCCACAAAACGAGATAATGAAGCGAGCATCCCATTGAGGGATTGGATGGATTTCTTTGAACTGGGCGTAGGAAACTCGGAGAAGGCCCTGCACTTGTTGGGGTTAGCTTCGATTCCTCACTCCGTCAGGTAGAAGCCGAGGAACTTGCCCGCTCGTACCCCGAACGTACATTTCTCTGGGTTGAAACGCATCCGGTATTTCCTGGCTTGCTCGAAGACCTTTCTTAAATGGGTCGTGTGATCGGTTTCATCGTAGGGCTTCACGATCATATCATCCATATAGACTTCGAGCATGTCGCCGATTTCTCCCCGGAAGACCTTGTTCATCATCCTTTGATAGGTCGCACTAGTGTTTTTCAAGCCGAAGGGCATTACGTTGTAGTAATAGTTGCCCGACTCAGTCATGAAGGTTGTATATTTTTTTTCGTTTTTCACCATTGGTATTTGATTGTAGCCCGAATAGGTGCCCATGAACGATAACAATTTAAAACTGGAAGAATTATCTGAAATTCTGGTATCAGATGTGTGATGTTAAGGTGTGATGTCACAACAACACACTTTGCACAATGGACAGGAATAACAGTAAAATAACACCAAGAATTGTTGACCCAGTTCAGTTACAGCCAACCTACTCTGGGGGCTACCAAGCCAGGGATGGAATTCACTACTTGTAGATATAATTTACAGACTCAACAACCCGTTGACAATCTCCTAAACTTATACTCTACTAATGACTTCCTACCTAAGAAACCACTTAGGTATGAGAACACCACTCAATCCCTTACAAACACTCAAAGAGACCACTTTGAGTACCCTTGATCTTACTTCACAGTTTCGATCAAATCACACAACTCTCTTTGCTTCACAGCTTTAGAGAGGACAGAAACTCAACACCTATTCAAACCCTAGAATAGTGTAAATACAAGCACTTTAAACAAACTCTAGACACTAAGCCTTCTGCTCTTGATCTTCTGAATGTTTTCTGTACCTTTTCCTTTGGTCTTGTGCGCTTTATATAGCTCCTTGAATTGGGCTTGGACTTGTCACAATATTTGAACAGATTTGTTAATTAAAACTGAATCTTCAAAACAGATTTTATCCCCAAAGTCTTTTTAAATCTTCAACCTTTTAATTCTCCAACAGACCTGCAATCAAATCTCCCATGTAACAGAAAATATCTATCCCAAGATATTCTCATCCAATGAGTCAACCACTCTCCACAATTCCAGCTAATACGCGTGCCCTAACAACCTGCTGTTGTTATTAATTCTGCAGGTCTGATGTTACAACATCACCTGTGTGACATCAGACATCCAACTTCAGCACTTAACTACTTAACACAACCCAGTGTTAAGACTTCAATCTTACAACATCAGCACCTTGACATCAACATTGAATAACCTTTGTTTTACCAAAATTCCAGCCAATCCAGGAACTATCAATCTCCCCCTTTGGCTAATTTTGGCTAAAACAATCTCTGCACTCTGCAAACAACTTCTGCACTCTGCCCTTCAGAGATTTCAGCAGCGGAATAATCTTCAATCAATTTGAAACTCAGCAGCAGTTTGATAATCTTCAAAGTCTTCATCACTTGATCTGCTGCAGCACCATCTTCATTATTGACAACAGCCAATTGGTGCTCCCCCTCAAAAACATGAACCGGTGCTCCCCCTCAAAAACATGAACCAGCATCACAGCTATTCAGTAGCTCATAATGTGCAGCACATTACTCCCCCTAGATGTCTACTTGGCTGCACTCTCCTCATGTCATGATATCTTCAATACTCCCCCTCAATGACTGCATCACATCAGCAGCATATGGCAATAATCCTCTTGACTATCTTGGCTATCTTGGCTATCTTGGCTATCTTCTCCCCCTTTTTAGCCATAATTAGGCAACCTTCACCTGGCAGTTGACTATACATTTTCAGAACCACCCCAACTGCCCACAACCTCTCTAGCAGATTCAGTCTTCATAAATGCAGATTCCCAATTTGCTTCTTAATCTTTCAAATTGGTTTGCATCCAAGGCTTTAGTGAATATGTCAGCCAGCTGGTTCTCGGTGGCTACATGTTCCAAGGTAAAAACTTTTTCTTCTACCAGATCCCTTATGAAATGATGCCTTATGTCTATGTGCTTTGTCCTACTGTGCTGTATAGGATTTTTAGATATATTAATTGCACTCAGATTATCGCAGTACAAAGTCATAACATCTTGTTTAACATTGTATTCATTCAACATCTGCTTCATCTAGACCAGTTGAGAGCAACTACTTCCTACTGCTATATACTCAGCTTCAGCAGTTGAGAGAGATACACAATTCTGCTTCTTGCTGAACCAAGAAATTAGATTGTTCCCTAGAAAGAAACATCCTCCTAAGGTTCTTTTTCTATCATCTGCACTTCCAGCCCAATCAGCATCACAATATCCTTTTAAAACAGTCCCAGAATCACGGCTATATAACATTCCATAGTCACTTGTGCCATTTACATATTTCAGAATCCTCTTCACTTGATTCAAGTGACTTACCTTTGGATCAGACTGATATCTAGCACAAACTCCAACAGCAAAGGAAATATCAGGTCTGCTTACTGTGAGATATAGTAAACTCCCAATCATACTTATGTACAAGCTGTGATCTACACTCACTCCATTCTCATCCTTGGACAGCTTCAAATGGGTGGGAACAGGTGTCCTTTTGTGATTTGCTTTATCTAGGCCAAACTTCTTTACTATGCTCTTAGCATATTTGCTTTGAGAAATAAAGATAGAATCCTCCATTTGTCTGACTTGCACTCCAAGAAAGTAGCTAAGTTCTCCAACCAAACTCATTTCAAATTCTGATTGCATTTGTTGTACAAACTGTTTTACCATAGCATCTGACATCCCCCCAAATACAATGTCATCCACATAAATTTGGGCTATCATTAATTTTCCTCCTTCTTCCTTGACAAACAAGGTTTTGTCAATGCCTCCTTTTCTATACCCATTTGCTACTAAGAATTCTGTCAATCGCTCATACCAGGCCCTTGGAGCTTGTTTTAAGCCATACAGTGCCTTCCTCAGTTTGAACACGTGATTGGGGAAGATTGGATATGTGAATCCTTTAGGTTGATCTACATAGACTTCTTCATTCAGATAGCCATTTAGAAATGCACTCTTCACACCCATTTGGAACAGCTTGAATCTTAGGTTACAAGCCATACCCAAAAGTAGTCTGATGGATTCTAGTCTCGCCACTGGAGCAAACGTCTCATCAAAGTCGATTCCCTCCACTTGAGTATAACCTTATGCAACAAGTCTCGCTTTGTTTCTTGTAACCACTCCAAGCTCATCTGACTTGTTTTTGTAGATCCACTTTGTTCCAATAACATTCACCCCTTCTGGTCTTGGCACCAGATCCCAGACTTCATTTCTCTTGAACTGCTCCAGTTCTTCTTGCATGGCATTTATCCAAAATTCATCTGTCAGAGCTTCCTTGACATTTTTTGGCTAAACTTTGGATACAAAGCACGAGCTAGCTATGATTTCTATGGACCTAGTTCTTACTCCAGAATTTGGATCACCTATGATCAGCTCCTTAGGATGATCCTTCTGAATTCTGATAGAAGGATCTTTCTGAGGTTGCTCAGGCTCAATGTCAGCAGTACTAGAGGATGGATTTCTTTCTTTAACTTCAATAGCTACCTCATCAGTTAATGTTCCAACATCTTCTATGACATCCTCAACTTCATGCTTTTCTTCATCATCAATCACAACATTGATTGACTCCATCATCACTTTGGTCCTGGAGTTGAAGACCCGATAAGCTCTGCTGTTGATGGAGTACCCCAAAAATATCCCTTCATCGCTTTTGGAGTCTAATTTCCTTCTCTGCTCTCTATCTGCCATGATGTAACATTTACTACCAAACACATGGAAGTACTTAACAGTAGGTTTTCTTCCCTTCCATAGTTCATATAGAGTGGATGAAGTGCCTCTTCTTAGGGTAACTCTGTTGTGAATGTAGCAGGCAGTGTTCATGGCTTCCGCCCAGAAGTGATAAATTAGTTTCTTGGCATGAATCATTGCCCTGGCCGACTCTTGTATAGTTCTGTTCTTCCTCTCAACAACTCCATTTTGCTGAGGGGTGATAGGAGATGAAAACTCATGACTTATACCTTCAGACGAGCAAAATTCTTCAAACTTGTTATTTTCAAACTCTCTTCTATGATCACTTATAATTCTGATGACCTTACTCTCCTTTTCTCTTTGGAGTTTACGACAGAGCTCTTTAAAGACATCAAACACCTCAGATTTGTCTTTGATGAAATTCACCCAGGTGTATCTTGAGTAGTCATCCACAACTACATAAGCATATTTCTTTCCACCCAGACTTTTAACCTGCATAGGTCCCATCAAATCCATATGAAAAAGTTCCAATACCTTGGAGGTGGTGTCATGTTGAAGCTTCGGATGAGACATCTTTGTCTGCTTTCCTTTTTGACAGTCTCCACACACCTTTCCTTCCTCAATCCTAAGTTTGGGAATCCCTCTGACTGCTTCTGAGGAGATAATTCTCTTCATTCCCTTTAGGTGAAGATGCCCCAGCTTCTGATGCCAGGTTTTGACATCATCTTCTTTAGCAAGCACACACGTGGAAGAATTTGAATTTTGTGGCACCCAAAGATAACAATTGTCCTTAGATCTGGCTCCCGTCATAATGACTTCTCCTTTGTCATCTTTCACATTACATTCGGACTTGGTGAAGTCTACTCTGAATCCTTGATCACAAAGTTGACTAATACTAATCAAATTAGCTGTTAGTCCTTTAACAAGAAGAACATTCTCCAGCTTGGGAGTACTGTCACAGTTTAGTCTTCCAATCCCCTTTATCTCTCCTTTGATCCCATCACCAAATGTAACATAGCCAGAAGACTGAGGTTTCACATCAACAAGAAGATTCTTTACTCCAGTCATGTGTCTTGAACACCCACTGTCAAAATACCAGTCATCTTTGGTAGAAACCCTCAAGGAAGTGTGAGCTATCAAGCAGGTAACTTTAGGTATCCATTTCTTCATCACCTTAGACCTAACTTCTTGCTGTTTGGGTTGAGGAGCAGAATTAGGATATCCGTGAAGCTTGAAGCACGAGGACTGCATGTGACCAATCCTGCCACAATAGAAGCATCTGACTCTGCCGTTTCTGAAGTGGTTGAATCTTCTCCCACTTTGATAATTCTGAGACTGCCACCCATACTGTTGTCTCCTTATTCCATAGTTGAATTTTCTTTTCCTGTATTGATGATGCTGTCTCTTAGGCTGTCTTCTATGGTGATGAGGTTTCCTTCTTCCATAAGTCACAGCATTGTTGTATGCATAACCATACCATTTTTCCTGATGTCGAAACCTCTGCTGAGATATGTTCTGCTTGAACTTGACAGCTTGCATATTCTGGTGATATTGGGGAGGCATATACTGACTAGCTCCTTGGGGCTGTATCTTCCTCTGATGAGGACCATTCTTCTTCTCAGCATTCTGGGGCTGACCAACCTTCTTTGGGGAAGGGCCCTATTTCGTAGATTGATGTTGAGACAATGGTTGAGACATCTCCCTTTTTGTTCCTGAAGCGCTAGCCACATATCCTATGCCTGATTTATCTCCAGCAGATTTCTCTAACTGAAGAATCTTATCAAGATCAGCCGTACCACTGTTCATCATCCTAATGAATTTAGTCATCTGATCCAGTTGGGACTTAACTAGCACAACTTCGTTTTCCCGATCAGCTTTTTCATTTTCAAGCTGAGCAATCAGTTGCTTATGATACTTATTTTCTTGACAGATCTCAGCACTTTTCAAACATAGCTCCCGATAAATAGAAGCTAGCTCCTCATAAGTTATTTCTTCATCACTATCAGCCACAACAGTTCATGTTAAGGCTCTGGCATGCTTTGCTGACTCACCATCACTTTCACTATCAGATTCAGACCAGGAAACTGACATGCCCTTCTTCTGCTTTTTCAAGAATGTGGGACATTCTTTCTTGACATGTCCATACCCTTCACATTCAAAGCACTTAACACCTTTATCCTGAGCAGTCTTCTCTTCATCTTTCTCTTTTGAATTTGTGATGTTAGAGGAACTATTCTTGACACTAGGCTTGTAGTTATTGTTCCATATTTTTACCACTTTGTTGAACTGCTTTCCCAACATTGTAATGGCTTGTGAAAAATCTTCCTGAGAATCTTTGACTACCTTATCTTCTGCAGGAGTGGAGACCAAAGCACTACCCTTGGGCTTCTTTTCTGGTTCTTCTTCATTTAAACCAAGTTCAAAAGTCTGAAGAGATCCAATGAGCTCATCGACTCTCATCTTGCTGATGTCTTGAGCTTCTTCAATAGCAGTCACTTTCATCTTGTACCTCTTAGGTAGGGACCTAAGGATCTTCCTCACGAGCTTTTCCTCTGACATCTTCTCACCAAGAGCACTGGATGCATTAGCCAGCTCCAGAACATTCATGTGGAAGTCATGGATGGTCTCATCATCCTTCATCTTCAGGCTTTCAAATTTTGATGTTAAAATCTGAAGTCGTGACATCTTGACTCTAGATGTTCCTTCATGAGTAGCCTGCAAGATATCCCATGCTTCTTTAGCAACTTCACAGGTATTGATTAACCTGAAGATATTCTTATCCACTCCATTGAAGATGGCGTTTAGAGCTTTGGAATTTCCAAGGGCGAGCTCATCTTCCTCTTTGGTCCAGTCTTCTTCAGGCTTTAGCTTAGAGGTGCCTTCTTTATCTTTGCCAGCATCATCCTTCTCACATATGACAAGAGCTTTCCATTCTTTAATAACAGCTTTCCAAGCCCTACTGTCCAAGGATTTTAAGAAGGTGGTCATCCTTGGCTTCCAATAATCATAATTGGATCCATCCAAAATAGGGGGTCTGTTGACGAATCCTCCAACTTCTTTGTCCATCTTTACACCAGAAAGTAACTTCCCTAGATCTCACCCAGAGACAGACAGGATGCCTGCTCTGATACCAATTAAAATTCTGGTATCAGATGTGTGATGTTAAGGTGTGATGTCACAACAACACACTCTGCACAATGGGCAGCAATAACAGTAAAATAACACCAAGAATTATTGACCCAGTTCGGTTACAACCAACCTACTCTGGGGGCTACCAAGCCAGGGATGGAATTCACTACTTGTAGATATAATTTACAGACTCAACAACCCGTTGACAATCTCCTAAACTTATACTCTACTAATAACTTCCTACCTAAGAAACCACTTAGGTATGAGAACACCACTCAATCCCTTACAAACACTCAAAGAGACCACTTTGAGTACCCTTGATCTTACTTCACAGTTTCGATCAAATCACACAACTCTCTTTGCTTCACAGCTTTAGAGAGGACAGAAACTCAACACCTATTCAAACCCTAGAATAGTGTAAATACAAGCACTTTAAACAAACTCTAGACACTAAGCCTTCTGCTCTTGATCTTCTGAATGTTTTATGTACCTTTTCCTTTGGTCTTGTGCGCTTTATATAGCTCCTTGAATTGGGCTTGGACTTGTCACAATATTTGAACAGATTTGTTAATTAAAACTGAATCTTCAAAACAGATTTTATCCCCAAAATCTTTTTAAATCTTCAACCTTTTAATTCTCCAACAGACCTGCAATCAAATCTCCCATGTAACAGAAAATATCTATCCCAAGATATTCTCATCCAATGAGTCAACCACTCTCCACAATTCCAGCTAATACGCGTGCCCTAACAACCTGCTGTTGTTATTAATTCTGCAGGTCTGATGTTACAACATCACCTGTGTGACAACAGACATCCAACTTCAGCACTTAACTACTTAACACAGCCCAGTGTTAAGACTTCAATGTTACAACATCAGCACCTTGACATCAACATTGAATAACCTTTGTTTTACCAAAATTCCAGCCAATCCAGGAACTATCATTATCAATAAGTTTATCTATATTGGGGAGGGGGTAAGCATCTTTAGGGCATGCCCTATTGAGATCAGTATAATCAACACACATACGCCACTTTCCATTAGATTTTTTGACGAGTACAACATTGGACAGCGAAGTAGTGTACTTGGCCTCCGAAATAAAGTTTGCCTCGAGGAGGTCTTTTACAGCTTGTTCTGCAGCCTCCATTTTCTTCAGAGACTGCTTCCTCCTATGTTGTGCTACAGCCTTGGCGGCGGTGTCAATTGTGAGCTGATGGCAGGCGATAGCAGGGTCTAAGTTGGGCATTTCTGCGGCGCTCCCGGCGAACAAATCTGCGTTTTCTCGGAGGCAAGCTTTGAGCTGTTTCCTCTCTATGTCGGGGAGTCCAGTCCTTATCTTCACTCCTCGCTGAGGGTCATCGCCGAACAGGACGAATTTAAACTCGCCATCCAAAATTGGGCGCATCGGATGGGAGCTCTTGCTGGTGCTGGTCGAAGTCGACGAGCTGCTCGGGAAAGTCTGGGTCTCCTTTTGATCATCTTCGGAGAAGCGGTTGTCGAGGTCGATAAAGTCGACGCGGGGCAGTGGTCTGGCTTCCTCGGAGCTGCTGGGCAGGGCCGGCTTGTTGGAAGTCTTTGGCTTGGCAACAATGGTGTTGAGTCCCTTGGTGGCTACTTTGAAGCATCTCCTCGCTGCCTCGATGTCCCCGTGTAAAGTGGCGACCGGACCCTTATAAGTGTAATACTTCATTTTGAGATGCACCATTGAGGGTACGACCACCAATTCAGCCAAGGTTGGCCGCCCAAAGATGCACTGATAGAGAGACGGGCAGTCGATAACCAGGAATTGGACCTTAATAGACCTGGCTGTCTCTGTAGATCCAAAAGTCACGATTAACTTGACATATCCTCAGGGCTTTGTGACCGACCCGTTGAAGCCCTATAGGTCAGAACCCACATAGGGAGTCAGGTGCGATTCATCTAGTTGGAGGGTTGAAAATAGCTGCGAGTACATGATGTCGACCGAGTTGCCTTGGTCGACTAAGATTCGACAAACATCAAAATTTGCCATCTGGGCTCTTACGAGCAGTGGAATGCTTGAGTTCGGAGCCCCAACGAGGAGTTCCTCAAGGTAGAAAGAAATGGGGACCAATTCTCCCCGGACTTTGTCGAGCGTTGTACTCCTGTTGGAACTCGTGCTGAGGAGGTGCTCGAATTTCCTTTTCACGGAGCCCACGGTGCTTTGTTGAAGTCCCCTCCGGAGACGACCATGGCGGAGGGGAAATTTTTCCACGGGCTATGTGTTGCGAAGTAGGGGGAACGCTGAGCACTTCAGGAACATAGAAGTCCTCAGGCCGCGATATGCTCATGGCGACCTGAAGGTTTGTCTCCTCCAAAGAAGGTACCTCTTCCTCGACTTTCTTCGACTCCTGGGCGTCTTGCCGGGGAGTCTCCCTCTTCTTTGTAAACTGCTTCAGGTAGCCATCCCTGATCAGTATCTCTATGGCATCCTTTAGGTGGATGCAGTCGTCAGTTGTGTGGCTGTGACTTTTATGGAAACGGCAGTATTTCGACTTGTCAGCGTTCGGCTTGGTCGGTATCTGCTTAGGGAATTGAAGCCCTGCTTGTTTGAACTCTGAGCTGGCGCATTCGGAGAGAATTTTCTCCCTGGAGACGGTCAGGGAAGTATACTCATGGAAGTGACCGGAGGGTCCTTTGTTGTCCCGGGACTCCCTGGGGAGATCTTCACGTCTTCTGTCTCCCCGGCGGAATATCGAGGGTTCATCGTTCTTGGAGGCACGGGTACTTTCCTGGTGGCGTGAGACCCGGGCGGAGCTGGCCACTTCTTTCTCATCGTACTGAATATATGCTTGCGCCTTGAGGAGGAAGACGTCCAGAGTCCTGGGAGGTGCAATACCAACAGCTTTGGCAAACTCCGTGCGGGGACGAAGCCTCCGCTCTAGCAAGAACTTCTTCATGTCATTGGTGGTTGGGACATGTACCGCCTCTTTGTTGAACCTCTCAATGTACGCTCAGAGAGGCTCATCCTTCCCTTGAATTATGGCCTCAGGGGAGGCTTCGGTCTTCGGGTGGCGGCGGGATGCCGTGAAGTGTCTGGAAAACATTCTCCCCAACTGTCTCCATGAGGTGATGGACTCGTCGGGGAGTTGCTTATACCAGGTCATCGCTTCTTTCCTGACCGTAGTAGGGAACATACGACATTTGATAGCGCCCAGAACGCCACGATAGTCGAGCAGCGCATCGATATTTTTGATGTGCTCGTCAGGGTCCGTTGTTCCGTCATAAGTGCCCAAAGATGGTGGTTTCTCCAATCCCTTGGGGAGGCGCATAGCCATAATTTCCTGAGACAACGGGCCGTGAGGCTCGTCGTCGCTATTGCTACTGGTCCATGATGAGGAGCGGGTGCCTCGCTTAGGGATAGGGCGGTGACTTTTGCGGGGAGACGGGGAGCGTGCCCGACCCTTTGATCTGAAATAGGGTGAATGCTAGCCTCTCCTAGTCCTCTTTTTTCCTGGGGAGTACTGGTTCCGCAGGGAAATATGGTCACACTTCTGGACGGCATGGGACTCTGGCTCTTGATGTACCCGACGGCCACTCTCATGTCGAGGAGGTCAGCTTCTGGATCGTCGGTGTTCTTTCCTCGTCTGAGGGGATCTTGGTCGGGCAGATTCCTCCAAGGATCTAATCCTCTCGTTTTATTGGAGGATTAAGAGGTAGGTTTTGTTGAGAGCTTCAAGAAGGGGCACCACGGCCGGGTCGGCGTTGGGCGGAATTGGAACAAGCTAGAGGTCCAGAGAGGGATGGTTTTCGACATGATCAGTGCAAGTGGAAGAGGGATACGCAGTGGATCCATCTCTCAGATGATGGTCGTCTCCTCTGAGGAAGGTTGCAGATCCGTCAGCATCAGTTTTCTCTGACGAGGAGAAAAGCAGGGTTGCGAGTGTCACGAATGTGATCTTGGCTTGCCATGATCGGACTCTTGGACAGCGAGATGTTTTGGTCTTGAATCTACGGTGGATGTCAGACGGGGATAACAAGATTCCCACAGATGGCACCACTGATCTTGATGGCTGATCAGAACCTGAAGTGGGCCAAGAAAGACGTCTGTGATGCTGGGTGTGTGAGATGAGGAGGGGGTGAACCTGCAAGGCACTCCGATGCTAAAGTAAGAATCGGGAGACGAAAAAGGCAAGTACAAAAGTGTGTATTTCGTAGAATGAATTTGAATACCTGACCCTCTCAAATGTGAGGGTTTTTATAGTGCCCCCGGCGCGTGGCCAACGATCCCTGTTTTCGGGACGAAATAACCGTTTTCCCGAAGAATAGGTAACTACCAAAAACTAGTCGTTAGGCCGAAACTAGCCGTTGCTACGGGCACATATGTAGTTTCGGGCAAGAGCGTCATGGCTGTTTCTGGATGGTAGAGTCGTGCATGACGGGCAGGAATGCCGAAGAGGAGCGGATGACCCTGTGGGTCATCTGACCATTTTGGCTGGTAGAGGGGCAGAAAGGTAAATGCCGCCCCACATTGGCTGGACTTAGGCAATCGGGTCGTTCTAGGAGCAGAAGTGGATTGGGCCATGCCTAGTCATTGGTCCAGTTCGGAACAAGTTCCTTTAGTTGCCCTTGTCTTTTGTCCTTTTGTTGGAGTTGGTGTTGCCCTTAATTGAGTTGTGATTGGTGTTGCCCTTGTGCATTGAGTTATGGTTGGTGTTGCCCTTGATTGAGTTGTGGTTGGTGTTGCCCTTGTGCCTTGAGTTGTGGTTGGTGTTGCCATTGTTACTTGAGTTGTTGCTGGTGTTGCCCTTGGTTGGCTTCCTTGAGTTGGTGTGGTTGTTAGTGGCTAAGTCCTCTTACAAGTGGATTTATTATGTCCAGTCTGTCTGCACCTTGTACACCTCATTATCATGCCAGCTTTTCTCATTTTTCTATCTGACCCATCAAGTTCACCCTGCTCACGGTTCCTCTTCTTCTTTGGTCTTTTTGACATTTTTTTTATTTTGGAGGCTGTACATCTGGATACTTTATTCTGACCCATAAATTTGTACCATTAACAGGAAAAATTATAGGTTCATAAACAGAAATATATCTTGCCTTCTTATAACAGCTAGGGATGTAATCATAAACATTTAGATTTCTACTCTTCATTGCAGATAGAGCATGAACACAAGGTAGAGCAGTCAATTGCCATTTTCTGCATGAACAATCTTGTTCCTTCAAGTTGACAGCAAAAATATCACCTTGATTCTCAATGTGTCTTACCTCAAATATAAACTCAGATGACATCCTACAAATTAGTAAAAAAAGTCACATAAAAATGAGAATTTAAAGGTAAATAGCCCTAGCATCCCTCCAAATTATCTCCTTTAACATTTTTCCTGGATACTTCTTCCTGAAATTATTGTATAAGTGTCTACCACAAAATCTTTGTTCAACATTGGATAGTAATTCATCCATTGCAGGAAGAAGACCCTGCAAAAATAAACCAAATGTTGGTGACTACATATATTTACTAGACACATCATACTATAACTGAAAATATTAAATAAATAGAGTGGTACCTTTTGCTGATTAGAAATGAATGTATATGTTCTACATTCTTCCCTACCACCTAGATCATCAATGAGGAGTTCCAAGGACCACGACCAGCTTTCTTTAGTTTCCCCTTCCATTACAACAAAAGCTATAGGTAACATCTGGTCAATGGGATTTATACCAATAGCTGCCAAAATCTGACCTCCACAAATCCTCTTTAAGAAGCATCCATCAAGACCAATAATAGGCCTACACAACTTGAAACTCTTTTTGCAAGCAGCATAGCAAATATGCAACCTTTTGAAATAAGGTCTTCTATCCTCAACACTTTCTTGGAATGGTGTGACATTTAACTTGACATTTGAACCAGGATTTGTCCTTAGGATTTCATGACAGTAATCATATATCCTTGTGTAATCCCCTAAAAATGAGCCATCAACCATATCCCTAGCTGCAAATCTGTCCCTAATTGCCTTTGTCTTATTAACCCCCACATTCCATTTCTTTTGAGCCTTTTCCTTTATATCATTTAGCTTCAACTTAGGATTATTTTTCAAAGAATTTTGCAACCTCTTGCAAAGCCATTTTTTACTCATCATCTTTACATTATATTCCCTTGAGCAATTGTGGTTATCAACTACTTTCCTCAGTTGCCAAGTTTCCTCATTAGGCAACTTTCCACAATATGCCTCCCACATGCAGCCTTCCTTACACACCCCCTTCAATCTCTTTTTGTCATTTTTCAAAAACTTAAGACCTCTACCAGATTGGACAACATGCGTTCTAATTTCCTCCTTAAAGTCACCTTTTGAGTTAAAATAAGTTCCCAACTCCCATTTATAATTAGCCATATCTTTCAATAACTTAAAAATGGGATACTTCTTCTTCATTGGTTCAACACTCTCCTCACTATCACATCCACTATCCAACTCCTCACTATCAAATAAACTCCCATTCTCCTCTCCACTGTCTCCTTCCCACTTCTTTTTCTTCTTTTTACTTGTCTCTTCATGGTTTCCATCATATTCAACAAGATTGGATAAGTGTTTTTTTAGAAAAATTCACACATATCTGAATCACTAAATGTAACTTCCAAAGCACTATCATACAAGTAACTCTCATCCTCACTATCATCAGAGCTTGTTACCACATTCAACAAACCAACATTAGAATCTATAACATCATGAACCTCACCATCATTGTTCAAACTCTCACTTACATTCATACCCTCAACACCATCATTGTTCACCCCCTCACCTATATTCATACCCTTAACACCATTATTGTTCACCCCCTCACCTACATTCATACCCTCAACACCATTATTGTTCACACCATCACCATCAGTACCTACATTCATTTCCTTTACTACTTCTTGATAAAGATCTTCAATGATGGTTTCTACTTCCGGATTAACCATATTTAATGGTTCTTCATCTATGGCTTCTTCCTCCATCATGTCTATAGGATTTTCAACATATTCAGGTTGAGATAATGGATGTTCTATGTAAATGTCTACTTTCAAATGTACCCTACAGAGGTCAGCTACCTCTAACGCACCCTTATCATCCTTAAGAACATTCAAACCATATGTGGGATCATTGTAATATATAGTGTCTACCTCAGTGTAACCTAAATCTTTCAGAACACCAACCAATTCATAGTAGGACCACCTATCCACATCTATCGCTAACTCATTACATTTACCCCCCACATAATCGATTTTTGCATAGTCGATAAACTCACCAATATGATGAATTTTCAAACACAACATTTCTTCCATTTCTACCTAATACAATAAAACGCAACATTAAATACAACAACACATACATACCAAAAAAACCTAGATACTTAATCAGCACAAGAAAACTCAAAAAAATCATACATACCAAAAACGCAACAACATTGCAGATTTCAAAAGGGGGGAAAATTCTAGCTACCTAATTAGAACAAGAAAACGCCAAAAAACCATACATACTAAAAAACGCAACAACATTGCAGATTTCAAAAGGGGGGAAAACCCTAGATTTCAAAAGGGGGAGATTTCAAAAGACCCTAGACAGTGAAACATTTGCACATAATGATAACAGAAAGAAATTGGAAACTAACCGTCGTATTAACTTCGTCTTTGTATTCCACTTCTCTTCGTTCCCACTTATGACTTCTTTGCCAGGGTTCTTTCTATTTTAGAAACTAAACGTGTTAATGACTTAGACAAAAATGTTGTAATGAGAAGTTAAATGAAAAATAACTTATTCATCATGCCACATGTTGTAAGGCTTTTAACACATCAGCACTGAGCTTAGTCAGCGTGCCACATTGCCATTCCTTCCTTTATATATAAGCTAAAACATAACACGTCAGCAAGAGTTTTAATGAAAAACTAACGTTTCTAACAGACAGGACTAACATGATACCATTTTAATAACGTAAGGGACTAACTTGGTACTTTTAAAAGAAAGAGAACCAAATTGGACCTCGAGGCATAGGTAGAGGACCAAAAAGGGTATTAACCCTTAAGTTTTTAAATACTATCATCATTGTGTGACAGCTAAAGTTTTTTTGAATAAAAAATTGAAGAAAAGGAAAATTTTATATTAATTCAAAGGATATTAATTGTTATTTTACAACTGTCTTTAAAAAAAATTTATTATTGAGTTAAAAGTATTTTATTGTGAAATTGTAAATATATTAATACAAAGTGTTGAACCACATTAAATTATATGGCTTAAATAATGTTTTCGTCCCTGTAAGTTGGCGAGTTTTTGGTTTTCGTCCCTGTATCTTTTTTTTTTGGGTTTTAGTCCCCATATCTTACTTTTTGTTGGTGTTTAGTCCCTAAAGCCAAAATCCGCAAGAAAATCCGAAGGCTTCCTGCGGATTTTCCTAAAAACTAAAATCCGCATGAAAATCCGCAGAAAACCTCTTGTAGGGACCAAACACCAACAAAAAGTAAGATATAGGGAGTAAAACCCAAAAAAAAAGATACAGGGACGAAAACCAAAAACTCGCCAACTTACAGGGACGAAAATATTATTTAAGGCAAATTATATTTATGAGATCTGATTTGCTTCTTGTGTAAGTATGGAGTCTCTAGGTAGTTTCTTATCTTCTACAGAAGGAGTAGTTTGTAAAGTATAGATTAAAATAAGTAGACTTTTATAAACTTTTACTAGAGATAAAAAAGTGTATGAAAAAGAGATTAAAGCAAGTGGAATCAAAGTACGTAACTGTGTCATATATAATAAAAGTTGAATTATTTGAGAAAGGGTAATGCTGACTTGTGTTCTAGAAACACAAATTAAGGAAATTTTTATCCATATAACCATGTTTCCTTATAATATTATCCAGTATATTATTATAAAAGGGTACAACTTTACTTTTGATTCAAATTTTTTCATATACGAAAAAAATAATATTGTTATAAATGGGAAAAACTTTAATTTTGATTCAAAATATTTTATATACGCAAAAAAATATCATTGTTATAAACGGGACAACTTTAATTTTGATTCAAATATTTTTATATACGAAAAAAATACTATTGTTATAAACGGGCACAACTTTAATTTTGATTCAAATTTTTTTATATACGAAAAATAATACTATTGTTATAAACGGGCACAACTTTATTTTTTATTCAAAATTTTTTATATACGAAAAAAATATTACTGTTATAAACAGAGACAACTTTAATTTTGATTAAAAATGTTTTATATACGCAAAAAATATCATTGTTATAAACGGACACAACTTTAATTTTGATCCAAATTTTTTTATATACAAAAAAATACTATTGTTATAAATGGGTACAACTTTACTTTTGATTCAAATTTTTTTATATACGAAAAAAAATACTATTGTTATAAACGGGGACAACTTTAATCTTGATTCAAATTTTTATATACAAAAATATACTATTGTTATAAACGGACACAACTTTACTTTTGATTCAAAAAAATTTATATACGGAAACAACTTTTCTGTTCATTCCATTTTTTGTATAAATAGTGTCAAAACAAAACTAATATTTATATATGAGAAAAAATACATTGTTGATTAAAATATTTATATATACGGAAACAATTACTATTGTTATAAACGAAATCAATTTTACTATTGGTACAAATATTGAATAATAGAAATTTATCGACTATTATATTCTCTCTTATAATATAATTGTCTTATTTGTTAAAAAAACTAAACAATTAATTTATTTATTTCAACTTAAATTTACTATTATTCTTAAGTTTATTTTCTATTGACAGTCTGCAAACAAATGCGCGCCCAAAACCGTATTGACTTCCTTTTTTCACATTCCTTAACTATTGTTACATATATATCACCACTTATAGTGTAAAGTGTATAACATCAATTCTAACAAATAATATTTTTATCTAACACAATTAATTCTTAATTTTATTTAATTTCAATCTAATTTTAGTTTCATTTGTTTTTGGTCTACCTATTAATTAATATTTTCAATCATCATTGCATTATTTGAATTTATATCAATAATTAATTTAATTCCTTCTTTTACAACACACAACAATTTCTTATACTTATCAATACAAATTTTTAATTTCAATTAGGGGTGGGAATAGGCCAGACCGGCCTACAGGGGCCTATAGCCTAGCCTACTTAAGGCCAGGCCAAGCCAGGCTTTTTTAATAAAAAAGCCATGCTTAGGCTTTTTTAAAAGCCTATTTAATTAAATAGGTCAGGCTTAGGCTATTAAAAAAGCCTATGAAGCCTTATAGGCCGGCCTATATGTTCATATATATTAAAAATATGCTAAATAGGTTGTCCTGTATATACATATATATTAGAAAAAAGGATACTTATATATGCATATATATTAGAACAAAGGCTAAATAGGTCGACCTATATATGTATATATAGGTCAGCCTATAAAGCTTCTTAAGTAATATGGAAAAATTGAGAACCATAATGAGAATAGGGCTTGTAAATAGGCTTTCAGGCCAGACCAGGATTTTAAAAATGCCAGACCAGGCCAAAAAAAGAGAGCCTATAATAGGCCATAGGCCAGGTCAGGCCTTTTAAGTTTATCGTAGGCCAAGCCCAGGCCTTATAAAGCCTAGCCTAGCCTAGCCTATTTCCACCTTTAATTTCAAGCATATCTATTTTTATATTTTTTGTTAAATATGTAATTCATTGTTTTAGAAAGATTAGATTTGATTTAGATAGATCAAATTTGATTTAGAAAGATTAGATTAGATATTTTTGGGCTTTTATAGTTTGGGCTTTAGCTTGAGATGCAAGTTAACCTAGATCTATAAATAGGAAGAAACCCTTATCATTGTAATAATCAAGTTTGATAATTCACAATTTGTAGTTGCAAGTGAATATTGAAAGTTTTCATAGTTTGTGGGCAGAAAGAATACTGCAGATTTTCATCTTCTTCTCCAACACTACTATTTCTATTTTCTCTTTCTTTTTTCTTTCTCAACCTTTTTCTTTTCATTGCCATTGTGTGATTGTTAACAATCTTGAGATCAAGATTGAATAAGAGAATTCTCCATAGGTTGTGATGAATTTCCAACATCTGGTATCTAGAGCTCCGGTTGCGATTCGAGAAAGAAAACTGTGATGGCGATGAATCATTCAAACGGGCACTCTCCGGCGAGCCTTCTGATTCTTAAGAAAGAAAATTATGAGAATTGGTGCAAACAGATTAAGGTGGTTTTCTGTTATCAAGATCTTTGGGATCTTGTGAAGGAAGGAGTAGCACCGCTTGCAGAAGACACGGCAGATCAAGAAAAGGCTCCACACAAAGAATTGAAGAAGAAAGATTATAAATATCTCTTTATAATCCATCAATGTGTTGATCCAGATAATTTTGAAAAGGTCAGTGATGCAGAATTAGCAAAAGAAGCTTGGGAGATTCTTTAAAATTCGTTTGGAGGCGCAGAGAAGGTGAAAGAGGCGAGGTTACAAACTCACAAAAGGACTTATGAATTGCTTCAGATGGAAGACAATGAAAGCATATCAGATTTCTTCACTAGGGTTACAAAGCTGGTGAATCAAATCAAGGTATGTGGAGAAGTGTTGACATCAAGATCAGTTGTGTCAAAGATCTTGAGGTCATTGGCTCCAAAATTCGACCACGTGGTAGTAGCCATAGAAAAGTCGAAAGACTTGTCAGTATTGACGAAGGAAGAGCTTCAAGGGAAGCTTGAGTCTTATGAACAAAGGATGGATGAAAGAGCTACAGGAAAATCAAAGAGTGATATGGCTTTACAGGCGCAGTTAGAAAAAGAAAGGAAAGGCAAAGGAAGTTGGAATGTCAACAAAGGTAGAGAAGGCTACACCAATTCGACTGGTCGAAATCAGCAGGAAAGAAACTGGTCAAATCAGAGAAAACCCTGGAACCAAGGCAGCCAAAGAGGTGGTGCTTCAAGTAGAGGAAGAGTTGGTGGCTGAAAGCCTGACAAAAGTCACATTCAGTGTTTCAATTGTCATAAGTATGGTCACTATTTTAGTGATTATCCAGAAAAGAAGAATCAAGAAACTGATGCAAAGCTGGTGAAACATGAAGAAGAAGAGATGTTGCTGATAGTCACAATAAGAGACGAAGAGAGATTCCAAGACCAGTGGTACTTGGACTCAGGATGCCCATCACACATGACTGGAAGGAAAGATTGGTTTGTCAACATAAAGCACTCGTTGAAGAACACAATGAAGTTTGCAAATGACAACACTCTAGCAACTGAAGGTGTTGGTGATGTTCTGATTATGAGGAAAGATGGCAAGATGTCAACAATTTCCAATGTGTTGTATATACCAGGTTGTTGGCTGGAAGATTTTGACTGAGAAGAGTTGATGGAAAGGCCAACATGTAGGTCGACTTCAGAGGGAAAAGATGCTGAGGAAGCCAAAGCGCAGGTCGACACCCATAGAAGATGCGTCGGAGGTCGACCCAAAGGCTCTGCTGTCGAAGGGTTTCAACTGATAGCCGACGAAACCAACACGAAGCTGGGGAGCCTTTGGGCGGGAAGAGATTTGAAATGCTGAGAACGTGGGGAAGTTACAAAAATGGTGGAGCGACACGTGTCACAACCAGGGCCAACATTGAGAGAAAAACAGTTATTTTCTTTCCCTATTTAAAGCAATATCCATTTTCATTTTAGGGGTCGCATTTGTAACATTGTAAAGGAATACACTCGAAGTACCAAGCGTTAAGAGAAAAGAGTTTATTTCCTCAAGATGTATGATAGCGTCCACGTTTCTTTTTAAAGCAATTTACATACCAAATTTTAAGATATCATGCCATTTACTTATTTGCTTGTTTATTTATCAATTCGCATACACGTATTCTTCAAGTTAGTTCCAACTTCCTCTAAGTCAGAACCATCCTACCAACATCACATATACTCCAACCAATTGTCCTGGGATTTCGTGGCCTGTCCCGCAAGTAAACCTGCGACAGGAGGCCAGAGGTTGTTCACGCGAAAACCGTGTGTGAACAAATTGGCACGCCCAGTGGGACCCGTTTGAGTTGAGTGTATGCATTTACATAGTGGTAAGATGGTGACACCATGTCCGAACGAAGAACCGTCTTCGACGGAAAGTACAGTTGTGACGCAAACAACTGATGTTGGCTCTGGTACTGTGTCTGCGGTTTCAACCGTCCATAATGGGCCATCCACAACACCACGATGGTCTAAACCTAAGCCGACAATGACATGGACTGTGGGGAAGCATGTGCCTAGTTTCACAATGCCCGTGCCTCGAGCCTTTAGGATGCCAATAGAGTTCATGTCGAGTCTACATTCCAGTGGTCTGGTGTTTGGGGAAAGTTCGTCGTCAGTTTTCTCACCATACCAAGGATTAGGGCCTTTGGCAAACCAAGTTAATCGACCCCCAGGTTTCAGTCTTCTATCTCAATCAGTTTAGACTTTCACCTCAAGTTATGTCGCAGTCATGAGACAGCAGATGGACGAGAGTAACCACAAAATGGTTCACATGTTGACTCAGCAAATGGGCACCATATTATGACCATTAATACAAGATTCAACCTAGAGTTACCAGCAACTGGCAACTCAAATGACACAGATAGGTGATTTCCTAGGCGCTCCTAGGACACCGGGTCGACAAACTCCTCCACCTCGACCGAAGACACTAGTTCGTCAAGATGAAGTCTTCGACAAAACAATTGACCAACCCCATGAGGTTGAACACCCACCTAGGGTGGCACAAAGGCCTCCTGTTGTGTTAGTTCATAGGAACTAAGATCCAGACTACTGGTCAGGCAAGTTCGACACGATGCCATGGCTGGCGAATCAAACTTGGAAGCTATGGTGGAACAGATCATGGTGCGAAATGGAGCGAACCCAGGCCTTCGACGACCAACATATACGTCCCCACTACCAGATTTTGTTTTGCAAACAGAACTCCCTAGGGGATGGAAGGTTCTGAAATTTACTAAATTCGCCAGAGAGACCGAAGAGTCCACCGTCGAACACATTGCCAGATAGCAAACTGAAGCTGGTGACATAGCAAATAATGAGGACTTGTAAATGGAATACTTTCCAAGCTCCCTCACAAAAAATGCGTTTACTTGGTTCACCACGTTACCCCCCAGTCTGTCCATACATGAGCACAATTGGAAAGATTGTTTCATGAATAGTTTTACATGGGACAGTCAAAAATTAGTTTGAAAGAATTGGCCAGTGTAAAACGGAATGCCACTGAGTCGGTGGACAAATATCTCAACAGGTTTAGACTTTTGAAAGCACGATGCTTCACTTAAGCCCCTGAACATGAGCTAGTCGAGAATGCTGCGGGCGGCCTAGATTATTTAATAAGGAAAAAGTTGGACATGCAATATCTCAGAGATATGGCGTAGTTAGCCGATAGGGCCCGACATGTCGAACGTTTGAAAGCTGAAAAAACTAAAACTAGCAGACACCATAAGAAAGAGAAAGTTTTGTATGTAGCCGCCGAAGAATACTCTTCTGGCGATGAAGATCTCATCGACGAAAGTGAGGTTAACGTGGTTGAACTCAAGCCAGGGCCTCCGTACACGTGTAAATTATTCAAACCATCAAGCGGGAAAAATCCCATCGAAACTGAAAAAACAGATAAATACATTGCTAAAACTTATACTTTTGATGTATCTAAGTGTGACGAAATATTTGATTTATTAGTTAAAGATGGTCAGATTATCGTTCCTCCTGGTTTGAAAGATCCCCCATTAGAGAAAAAGAAGTAAAGGGGATTTTGTAAGTTTCATAATTTCCCTGGTCATAAAACAGCTCAATGTGTTCTTTTCAGGGATCTGGTGCAGAAAGCTTTGAAGGAAGGTCGACTTCAATTTGGCAAAAGGCCGAAAATGCAAGTTGACACGGACCCTCTGAAGGTCGAAAATGCCTTATACTCTGAGCTTTATGATTTCATGATGGTCGAGACTACTAAAGGTCTCGTCAAACCTTTAACAATTGAATCTTTTGAATGCATGATGGTCGAAACTACTGATGGTTCCGACAAAAAGACTGAAGAAGAAGAACTAGAGGCAGTATACCCTCAAGCTGGCGAAAGCCTGACAGATTTCCAGGAGAAATGCAGGGTGAGTAGGTCTAAGGTTGTGTTATGCCCAAGGTGCAATTCTGTTTTTGACGAAAAAACTGTTGAGAAATACGAAGCTGGCAAGAAAAAGACATTGCGAAATGATAAGTCGCCTATCCTAAGATTCGTGTTTGACCAGAGCGGTGCCCCTCGACGAAATGAGGAGTACAGGAAGCTGTTCCAGCAAACACGACCCAGGACCTTTGTGCCACCGTTAGAAGGTGTTGGATCTCGAGAAAGAAGCTAAGACCTCCGCCAAAAGGGTCGAATCCAGGGGCTATGTGGTGTCTCCCAATTACAAAGGGAATAATCCTATGACAAGAACTCAATGAAGGCATTACCAGCGAAATAAAAAGGCTGGAAAATAGGCTTCGACTTCACAATTGAAACCTGTCGAGACCTCTGGACAGAAAAGGCAATACCCGAAAGGAAGGTGGGTCGAGAAGGAAAAATTCATGACGAATCAAACAATGGCAGTGACTATTGAAGCTTAATGAGAAAAAGGGTGGTATCAACCCAATGCTCGAAGTGCACATCCGTGGTAGAGAGCAAGAAAGAGCCAGAGTACACTCCCCAGTCGGATGAGGAAGAACCAAAGTATTCTCCCCAGTCAGATTTAGACGGAGATATGTATGATGATACCAATGATGACACGTACGGTGAAGATTTCGTCGTAAACTGTGGTATTGTGTTGATACTAACAGCGAAGTATGATATGGTGTCAGAAGTCTCTGAAGCAGACGAAGACTTCGTGCCAAATGAAACTGTGGAAGACAAACCGCTATGTTACTATGTTATGAACAATGGTGTGGTAGAAGAGCAGAGGGCCGTGTTTGAGAGGCCTAGTCCCGGAATGATGTACCATCTGAAACCATTATTCATAAAAGCAAAGGTCGAAGGAGTGGAAGTCAACAAAGTGTTGGTGGATGGAGGGGCAGCCGTCAATTTAATGCCTTATACTTTATTTAAGAGGATTGGGAAGACTGACGCTGACCTCTGACAGAATAATATGGTTCTATCTAATTATGAGGGGAAAACTAGCAACATTTTTGGGGTTGTCCAAGTCGACCTAGCTGTAGGTACAACCACTAGATCAACACTCTTCATGGTCATAAATTCGAAGGACAAGTTCAACTTGTTGTTGGGTCGAGAATGGATCCATGGGATACAGGCAGTGCCTTCAACTTTACATCAGAGATTAAGTATCTGGAAGAAAGATGGCATTGTTGAGAATATTGAGGCTGATCAGAGCTATTACAAGATTGACAAAGCGAAGGGTACGAAGAAGTCCTTTGACCAACACCTGGCTAATATGGCACCTTGTGACGATGGATCGGGGTCTTATACATCTGTCGATACGGGTTGAGTCTTGAATTTGGATCTCGATTATGGGTTCATTTGGGATACTGCTGACGAAACAATGGAGCCTACAGAAGAAAATCCACATGTGGGATGGCCAGTAGTCAATGAAAATGACTAATGGGTCAGAAAGTTTGATTCGAATTTTGGCCTATTTGGCTTAAAACAAAAGAAGGTCGGCACTAGAAGCGGAGAAGCAATAAAATTTAACTGGTAAAGCCGACATAATGCATAAGTAAATGGCCAACAAGGCCAAACAACAGCTTTAGAAAGCCGGAGGCTTGATTGCATCTACGACAATGAGCCTTTGGGGTTTGAAAAAGACCCATCCAATGAGCTGCAGAGAATGCAAGCACAAGACCCACTCGAGGAGATAGACCTAGGAGATGGGATTACAAAAAGACCCACCTACATGAGCACTAAAATTGGGTCGAAGATGAAGGCCAAGCTTATCCAGGTATTTAAAGAATACAAAGATTGATTCGCCTGGGATTATGGTGAAATGCCTGGTTTGAGTCGAAGCGTAGTGGAACATCAACTGCTAGTTCAGCCAGGAAAAAGGCCAGTAAAGCAGCAGCCTCGACGATTCGCTCCAGAAATTACTCTAAAGATTAAGCAGGAGATCGAGAGACTGCTTAAAAGCCGGTTTATCAGAACTGCAAGGTACGTCGAATGGATAACGAACATAGTACTTGTCATCAAGAAAAATGGGACCCTTCGAGTCTGTATAGATTTTAGGGATCTGAATAACGCTACCCCAAAAGACAAATATTCGATGCCTGTGGCAGAAATGCTAGTCAATTCAGCTGCAGGTTTCGAATATTTGAGTATGCTCGACGATTATTCTGGCTATAATCAAATTCTCATAGCCGAAGATGATGTCCCCAAAACTGCGTTCTGATTCCCTGGGGCTTTGGGAACATGCGAATGGGTTGTAATGCCATTTGGGTTAAAGAACGCTGGGGCAACCTATCAAAAAGCCATGAACGCTATATTCCATGATTTTATTGAGAAATTTATGCAGGTGTATATTGATGACATTGTGATTAAATCCTCATCGGAGAATGGTCATTTAGACCACCTTCTATGTTCGTTTGAAAGAATGAGAAAATATGGATTAAAAATGAATCCACTAAAATGTGCTTTTGGTGTTCACGCAGGAGACTTCCTGGGATTTGTGGTCCACAAGAAAGGCATCGAGGTAAACCAAAACAAGACAAAAGTAATTTTGGATCTCAAGCCTCCTTCGACAAAGAAACAACTCCAATCTTTGTTGGGGAAGATAAACTTCTTGAGAAGGTTTATATCAAATCTAAGTGGCAAGACGAAGGTGTTCTCACCATTGCTCAAGGCCAAGAAGGAAAGTGATTTTCACTGGAAACGGGAGCAGCATGAGGCTTTCGACGCCATCAAAGAATACCTCACAAGGCCTCCCATTTTATTGCCACCTAGTATAAATAAGAGCATGAAGTTGTACATTGTTGCGTTGGATACGACCATAAGAAGCATGTTAGTACAAGAGGATAATAGTAGCGTCAAAAGACCCATTTATTACCTTAGTCGAATGTTAATAGATGCTGAAACTTGGTACACTATGATTGAAAAGTTGTGCCTATGCTTGTACTTCTCATGTATGAAATTAAAGCAATATATCAAACCAGTTGATGTTTATCACTACTACAAAACGGCCAAACAACAACGCCAGGTTTACAACGGCATCCTATACACCGTTCTTATAGTGCGTACTGGATGCGCGCGCATTATTTTAATTAGAAATCTCAAGGGTATAATAACGGTTTTTATGAAAACCGTGGTGATACAATCTAGCTATCATGGGTTCGAACCTCATCGCCCTTAAATAGTTTATCCCTTTGATGTAAATTCTCCCTTTTTAAGTTTTATTAATATTTAACTAAAAAATAATAAGGATATCATGACGGATATTTATCAAAACCGTTGTTACAAATTGAAGCTTCTTTTTATGTATTTTAAACACCAAGTATATATATCAATTTATCCATTGAAACAACCCTAACACCAACGTCGTCACCATTGTCGGGAAGAAAACAACAACAACAACAAAGTGTTCTACTTTAAGGTGATGCAATGTCATATTTGAAGACAAAATCATCCAAAGGTGTTTCTACGTCTTGTTCCAGTGTAAAATCTCGATCTGGAAATTTTTGTGGTTGTGATGGTCGTATGGTTTCGTATCAATGCAAGAAGAGACAAAATAAAGGAAGGCTTTTTTGGAGATGTCCATTTTGGAGGAGCGATGAAACATGTAATTTGTTCATATGGGATGAAGACGTGGGAGAAAGAGATGGAAATGACGATGAGAGCATTATGAAGTCAGAGTTGGAAGTTGTGGGCTATCTGAAGGTTATGTATGAGGATTTAAAGAAAAAGAACAAGAGGGTTATCACTACGGTTCTTCTGGTTAACCGTAGTGATATATTTATAATAAATAAATATCTATGTATACGGTTTTTATTTATTTTAAAATTCACAGATAAAAGGGCTATCACTACGGTTATTCTGGTAAACCGTAGTGATATATTTATAATAAATAAATACATATCTATACGGTTGTTATTGTTAACCGTTGTGAAATAGTTTACCCATATATAAGCGAAAAAACCTTCACTTAATTGACAGTAACGCCTTGCCTTCAAAGTGAAACCCTAGAACCCATTTTTTCTCTTCGTTTTCACCATTAGCCGTGAATCTTGTGCTTTATACATTAAGGTATTCTTCTTCTTCCATCTATTGTTAGATATTTCCCATTATCTCGTTTGTTGCATGTTGTTTTTGTTGATTGTTCTCATTTTTTCAGATTCGTTTTCACTACCTTAACAAAGACCATACTTTGGAAACTCCGTAATGTTTGTGTTGCTATGGAAAAATGTATAAGAAGCATGACGCTATGATGGAAACTTCATCCACCTTGTATTTTTTTTTCATAGCATCACGAACAAGATGTTAGTAAATGAAGAAACAACAGTGTAAGCAAACTTTATCTAGTTTTAGAAGCAATGAAAAGAAATATAAGAAGTATGAAGCTTTTGTGTAAGCTTCTTCCTCCTTATATTTCTTTTTCATGGCTTCCCAAACTAGTTCAACATCATAATTGATTCCTGTTCCGTGATTAGTTTCATTAAAAGGTGCGTTATTCCTGTTCCTCTCTTTACTCATCACTGGATTATGGTTTTAGGGTTTGTTTTCAACTGAGGATGCTCATTTTTGAAGTTTGCTTTGTTTCCTTTCAGGTTAAGGAGATGATACAGGGTGATGATGCTGGTGGAAGAAAACGTATTATATCAGTTTATAATTTCTGGATCTGGTATAGAATGTTGTTTGAGTTTATCATATTCTATTTACATTGTTTGTTTAACTAACCCTCACTTAAAGTTTGCTGGTGGTAGCAAGCGTATTATATGAGTTTATAATATCTGGATCTGGTATAGAATTTTGTTTGAGTTTATTATATTTTATGTAGATTGTTTGTTTCACTAACCCTCACTTAAAATACATTCAGTTAATTTGACATAGATACTTATAATCTGCAAATTAAGTTGTATTTGAAAACCAACTTAAACAAACTAATGTTGTTTTATGATTGCATGCCTCTCATCATTTATCTCACGTTCTTTTATATATAGATTATGGTATAATGATCTCGCTCCTTAGATGCATCGCCATCTTCCAATATAGTTAAATCAAAGATGAGGCATATTATCCAATGTCTTGTTTATCTTATGGAAATTTAACTATAATCGAAGATAGCGATATATCGAAGGAGTTAGATCAATAAACCACAATATATGTAAAAGAGCGTGAAATGCACAATGAGACGAATGCAATCAGAAAACAACATTGGTTTGTTTAAGTTGGTTTTCAAGAACAGTTTAATTTGCAGATTATAGACATCTTCATCAAATTTAATCCATGTATATTTATTTAGTGAGGTGTTTGGAAAACAAGCAATCTACATTTAATATAATAAACTTAGGGTACTTACAACAACAGTTATATATTGTAACCGATATCATAAGTAATTTATGTTTTATATAAATTCGCTACTGATGGGTTTCGAACCCAGAACCTAAGTTTATGTATCGCAATGGTTTATTATCATAACCGTTGTGATATATGGCGCGCGTCCTGCCTTTCAACAACGGTTTCCAGACCATTGTAGAAACAGCGAACTTACAACGACAATCGACATAACAACGCCTTCGCCCGCGTCATTATATGTCATTCCCAACCATTGTTAAATGTGTTTTTCGTAGTAGTGTATGTTTCGCCGCATTTGGATATTATTAAGCATATGTTGTCTAAACCCATTCTACATAGTCGAATTGGGAAATGGGCACTAGCATTAACTGAATTCTCCTTGACGTATGTCCCTCTAAGGGATATGAAAGGTTAGATATTGGCAGACTTTATTGTCGATCACGCACTGGTCGAACCGTCGCTATGTATGGTTGACGTGGAAGTTATACTTCGACGGGTCGAGCCATAAAAATGGGACAGGTGTTGGGATCTTAGTAATGTCCCCGCAGGGCATTCCGACTAAGTTCAAATGTAAGGTCAACGGAAAATGTTCCAATAATGAAGCAGAATATGAAGACTTAATCACTAGCCTAAAAATACTCAAGGATTTGGGGGCCAAGAAAGTTGAAATAAAGGGTGATTCTGAACTGGTGATTAAACAGATCACGAGAGAATATAAATGCGTCAAAGAACATCTTTTGATGTACTTCGCAATGGCGAAGCAACTGTTGGAACACTTCGAGGTTGTCAGGATTACGCACGTGCCCAGAATAGAAAATCAAGAGGCAAATGATTTAGCGCAGATTGCCTCCGGGTACAAAGTGTCAGAAGGGAAGTTGAAAAACTTCAATGAGATTAAAGAGAAGATGGTGTCAAACATGATACCCTCACCAAACTTATCAATACCAAAAGCTGGAGGGGCAAGTGTCCCGATAGAGAGTTTAATCGAAAACTTTGGAAATTATGAAGTTTTGGCTATCAACAATCTATTGCCGTCAGATTGGAGAAGACTAATCATCGAGTATCTGGAGAATCCGGTGGGAAGTGCTGATAGAAAGACTAAATACAGAGCTCTAAGTTACGTTCTAATGGGAAATAAGTTGCTGAAAAAGACTCTAGAAGGAGTGTTGCTTAAGTGTCTGGGAGACACAGATGCATACCTAACAATTTCTGAAGTCCATATTGGGACATGTGGAGCTCACCAAGCTAGCCGTAAGATGAAGTGGTTGTTATTTCGACAAGGTGTCTATTGGCTAAGCATGCTCAAGGATTGCATAGACTTTGCAAAAAGATGCCAAGACTGTCAAAGAAATGCAAACATTCAGCATGTACCAGCCAACAAATTACATGCAATTATCAAGCCATGGCCCTTTCGAGGATGGGCGTTGGATGTCGTAGGCGAAATTCGACCGGCCTCGTCGAAATAACAGAAATTCATCCTGGTGGGTATAGACTATTTCACAAAATAGATAGAGGTTGTACCCCTAGTAAAAGTGGACCAGGAAGCTGTGATCGAATTCATCCAAAATCATATTTTATATAGGTTCGGGAACCCTGAAACCATCACTACAGATCAAGATTCCGTATTCGTTGGCCAGAAAATGCAAGAATTCGCAGTAGAAATGGGTTTTAAGTTAGTTACTTCGACACCATATTATGCTCAAGCAAACGGTCAAGTGGAAGCAACCAATAAAGTAATTATTAGACTCATCAAGAAACACGTTGCTAGGAAACCTAAAATTTGGCACAAGACATTAGATCAGATCTTATGGGCTTGTTGAACATCCCCTAAAGAATCAACTAACTCGACACCCTTCCGTTTGACATTCGGTCACGACGCTGTATTGCCAGTAGAGATTTGTCTACAGTCAATTAGGGTGCAACGTCAACATGAGATTCCGTCGGAGCAATACTGGAGCATGATGCTAGACGAAACCGTGGACTTAGACGAAGAAAGGATGGTAGCGTTAAATGTATTATTACGCCAGAATGCACGAGTTACGAAGGCATATAATAAGAATGTTAGAGAGAAGACCTTTGAAGTTAATGATTATGTATGGAAAGCAGTGTTGCCTATGGATCGACGAGATCTAGCGCTAGGGAAATGGTCACCAAATTGGGAGGGACCATTCCAAGTAATCCAAGTGTTTAGCAACAATGCATACGAGATTCAAGTAATAGGTATGGACCAACGAATCTTAAGAGTAAATGGGAAATATTTGAAAAAATATAAACCTATGTTACAGGAGATTCGAATCAAAAGGTAACTTTTCATTGATAATTAGCCAAAATGGATTAAAGGCCAAGATGGCTTACAAAAATCTCTAAACGGAGTTACGAAAGTTCGACAACTTAAAATGTAAGTTAAAATTAAGCAGGGAATTGGGATTGAAGTCTTCAAAAAGAGTCTTCTCATAAGCGACCTTGCTGTCAAAAAGGGTCTTCTTTTTCCGCATTTGGTTGATTGTATCCTTTAGCGCAAAGGTCGTTTCGACATGGGCAATTCCTTGGGTGACCTCTTGATCAATAAATTCTTGAGCTGGTAGAGGTTCAACGGAATCCAAAGAGGCTTTTTGTTTCTCGACCTCAGCAATTTTCCTTGTAAGTTTAACTATTTGAGCCTGGTAGTCAGAGATATGCTGGTCAAAGACACGGTGCTTATCATAATGCTCCTGTTTTTTGGCCTCAAAATCTCCAAGCTTCTTTTCGCAAAGTGAACTAAGGTACCACTCACGCTTCATCTCATTAGTCTTTGTCTTGATCTGAGCGTTAGCCTATTGACAAACAGTCAGATCTTTAGCCAGTTGGGTAAAGAAGGCCTCGAATTCAATCAAGTACTTTGCCATGGGAGCAGGAACTTGGAACTGGGAAAGTTCATCCAATATCTTGAAAACATCATAAGCTACAGCGGTCTCCTCTGCGACGACATCCAGAAATTCGTCCTCAAATAGGTACATTTTCAACTGTTGGAGCTTGAGGGTGAAGGAAGCATCCATTTCTGGATCAGGAATGGCCGTCGAACTAGCAGGTTGAATGTCCATGGACTCCTGGCAAAGCTTGTGCAATGCCTTCAAGGTTTCTGCTGGATTAGTCTGCTTCGTCGCCAAGATCTCCTCCGGAGTAAGAGTTTTATTGGCATTTGGTGTAGGCATGTTAGGGCCACCTTTAGTAGAGGTTTGGGGAATCAGGTTGCCCTTAGCAGTTCTGATACCAGTAGCAACAGTCAAAAGGTTTTTACCACCACTAGTGGTTTCCCCATCCTTGCCAGCCTCAGTTGAAGTGTGTTGAATTTGAGGTGTCTTCGCCACTAGATCATCTTCTGTCGACGCTCCTTGGAATTTATCAACTTTTTGAGGACTAAAAAGGGTTGTCGTCTCAGGCGGGTTTCCAGCGTTAGCCATTGCATTATTATCATTCTCAACAGTGGTCGAATCAGCCACAGTTTCCTGCATGAGGGGGGTTCAGTGAGAAAATGCCCAAGTAATATATGAGCCAAGAGAATAAGGACGATGGATACCTTAGTAGTGCATTGTAGGTGAGGTGCTTCAGAGCCGCCATGTTTGAAGACCTCAGCAAGATTTCCAGGAACAGTGGGTTTCACAGTCAAAGTGACCATTTTGGAGGGCGTCTTCTTGACTGGGATTTTTCTTTTCTTTACTAATGGAGTAGCCGGAGGGGATGCCGAGGCTTCAGAGGGAAAAATCCTAGATTGGGTGCTTTCATCCAACACGTCGCCCTCAGGAGATGATATTTTCTCAGAGGTCTAGCAAACAACAGAGTAAGATAACAGTGGGAATAGGTGCAAAGGGACATCGAAACATGTCATACCTGTGGTTTTAGGACTTTCGACTTCTTTGCATTCCTTGTTGAGGTCGACGCAACAAGTGGTCCCGTTTTTGACCCTGGGAAATAAGCATAAACATTTAGCTAATGACAATTGATGAAATAAAAGTAGAGTTTCGGAGTTACCTTCTTTGGTGGGTCTTCTTTGGCATCAACCCCCTGGTTGTTCTCGACAGGCACAACAACTGTTAGAGTAGGAGCTTTGCCAGCAAGGGCAGCAAAAGCATCAACCATGTTTTCCAGAAAGAGGTCACGTTGAAAACATTGAGTTTGATATTCTGACCACCAGACATCAAAGTCTTCTGTAGTGAAGAAGGATGGTTGGAAAGTAAAAACGAGCAACTCAAGGCGTTGAGTCACCCTAGAAAATTTGAGGCAGTTTTTTTGGCCTGTCAAGTTTAGCCGTCGACCAGCCCAAACAATATCAAAAGAATGTCGCACTAAGGACTAAGGCAGCATCTAGCTCATGCCAAATTGACGTGCCACCAAGTTGGGTTGGTAGTTCATAAACCCATAACCTGTATTCTCTGTCTCAATTCGGAAGGATAACATGGTGAGAGTTAAAAACGCCCTCCATATAGAATTCGACTGCGCTGCTGCTTTGGGAGAAACACCAGGGAACGGATTTCTGAACCACGTCAGACCAAACTTTCGATCCACAAAGGGTGTCATACTTGGGACAAAAGACGTGGCTTCCACGAACATGTTGAGGTACTTCATGAAGAGAGTTTTATTGGGAGTTTCCTGAGTAGTCATCAGGGCAAGTCAAACACCTTCTATGGGACGTTCTTCATTTAAATGTTTTATTGTTGCAGATGCAGGATAACCCAGCTGGTGTTCGAATGTGGCATTAAGCCAATGTTGCAACAACCACATAGGTCCTGAAATATTAAAGTCCTTGGTAGTCTCATGGAGGAGTTTCAGTCGTAAGGCTGATAGCCCAAGGGAGTGATAGAGGGAGGCTAACAAGAGCTTACCCAAAGATACCTGTCGACCCTCATGAATTTGGATCGCCAGGTTGATGTAGCTTTTAGCTATTTGTAGAGAGCTAGGACACAAGAGATAGTACGATAGCCAAAGAGTCAGAAAAGCAATGTGTTCTTTGTCCGGCACTTCGTTGGAATCTTTATCATGATGGTCTTCTATATAGTTTTGAAAGTCGGCATGGTCAAAGTTGAAGGTGTTGGTCATGTCCAGAGTCGGGTCGAAAGTTTCGCCCAAAGGTGAGAGGCCAGTAATGGTCGCCACGTCGAAGAGTGTCGGCGTCAACATACCACAGGGGAAGTGGAATGTGTTAGTCGAACCTTCCCAGAAATACTTTGACGCCAGCAGTAGACAAGGGTTAACCTTGTGAGTGTTCCTAGAGAGTTGGATGGCGTTGAAGATGCCAGCTGTTTTCCATTGCTCCTGATGTTTGCCTTGGACTTTGTTGAGCCAAGAGATGTAGTCCTTGTTGCTAGGTGTAGGCATCGACCAAAAGACCCTGGCCTTAATCCCCATGAACTTGAGGTCGAGGGTGCCACCTTTATTAAAAGCAGGTGGTATAGTAGGAGCATACCATGGAAAGAACGACTAGAGTTCTTGGTGATTCGGCTTCTTATCAGGATATGGCCCATGGAAAGCATGCAGTTTGCCAGCCACCGCGAAGGGAATGATCATCTGGTGTTGCCAAATTGCTATCACCGCATCATCAGCAGATGTTGGTTGAGGAAGGGGTCTGAGAGACTCACTTTCAGAAAGGACGTAGGCAATGGGGTTGTTTCCAGTGGTGTGAGTAGCGGAAGCGGTGAGTGTTGCAGAAGAAGCCATTGAAATGGAAGCAAAGGTCAAGAGAACTTTGGGAGCAAGAAAGTTGGGAAGAAGAGGAAAGTGTGAGAAAATTTGGAAAAGAAAGCCAGACGCGGGTGAAGAGTATTTATAGGCAAATTGCATGCAACTGAAAGGTCAAGAAAAACAAATGTTCCGATTCTGCAGTTAGTGGGAGTAGTTTCAAGCCCATAACTTAGAACGAGACTAGCCATAATGACATGAGCCGAACATAGTGATGGTCACAACAAGAGATGAAGAAAGAATCCAGAACCAGTGGTACTTGGACTTAGGATGCTCATCACACATGACTGGAAGGAAAGATTGGTTTGTCAACATGAAGCCCTCGTCGAAGAACACAGTGAAGTTTGCAAATGACAACACTCTAGCAGCTGAAGGTGTTGGTGATGTTCTGATTATGAGGAAAGATGGCAAGAGGTCAACAATTTCCAATGTGTTTTATATACCAGGCTGTTGGCTGGAAGATTTCGACTGAGAAGAGTTTATGGAAAGGCCAACATGTAGGTCGACTTCAGAGGGAAAGGATGGTGAGGAAGCCAAAGCGCAGGTCGACACCCATAGAAGATGCATCGGAGGTCGACCCAAAGGCTATGTTGTCGAAGGGTTTCGAGTGATGGCTGACGAAACCGATACGAAGCTGGGGAGCCTTTGGGCGGGAAGAGATTTGAAATGCTGAGAACATGGGGAAGTTACAAAGATGGGGGAGCGACACGTGTCACAACAAGGGCCAACATTGAGAGAAAAACAGTTATTTTCTTTCCCTATTTAAAGCAATGTCCATTTTCATTTTAGGGGTCGCATTTGTAACATTGTAAAGGAATACACTCGAAGTACCAAGCGTTAAGAGAAAAGAGTTCATTTCCTCAAGATGTATGATAGCGTTCACATTTCTTTTTAAAGCAATTTACATTACCAAATTTTAAGATATCTTTCCATTTACTTATTCGCTTATTTATTTATCAATTCGCATACACGTATTCTTCAAGTTAGTTCCAACTTCCTCTAAATCAGAACCATCCTACAAACATCACATATACTCTAACCAATTGTCCTGGGATTTCGTGGCCGGTCCCGCAAGTAAACCTGCGACAGGAGGCCAGAGGTTGTTCGCGCGAAAACCGTGTGCGTGTTAGATGTCAAACATGCGATATATTTGTACTCGATACTTGGCATTTTTCATTACTTTCTTGTCTTAATTGTGGCTTTTAGTGGTAAATTGTTGTTGTTCTGCATGCATTACATCTATACCCTTGGTGCTTGTAATTTGTGTACTATTGTGTAGGAAAATGCACTAAAAACATCAAAGATAGAAGACACAAAGAATTGTTGCAAGCTGCCAAAGAAAGGGGAAAACAACAGAAGGTTTGTTGTGCGAACCCTGGCGAAGTCCCCAGCGAATGTTCGCTTTCCGAACATTGGCGAAGCTCTCAGCGAACAAAACAGGGGGAAAAGGACCCAAAATTCGCTTTGCAAATGTTTTGGCGAGTGGTTCGCTTTGCGAATGAAGTGTTCGCTTTGTGAACCCACGAAAATAGCCAGGGGCAGTTTAACTTTCAGAGGCACTTAAGGTTCCATTTTCTTTCTTTTGCTAGGCGAATGATTCATTCGCACTGCGAATGTTACTGATCTCAAGTGTATTATAAATAGATTTTTATGTTTTCTGGGGATCATAACTTGATATTTTCACACCAAAACATACTTTTCTGTGTTTTGATCATCCAAGAGTGAATTTTCACATAGAGAAGCTGAAGTCACATCCGATCTCGATTATTCGTCGCGGATGTTCTTTCATCTCCTCTTGAAACTTGTGATGCAAACTACCATGGAAATGTGTAGCTAAACCTCTTGTGTTAATATTAGAGGTAGTTAATCTTGCTTATATGTATTTCTTTTGATCTTTTGTATATGAACAAGGTTGATGATCAATATAGATGAAGTTGTTTGTTCTTAATGATGTATTTGTGGTTTGAATCACTCTAGACATAGATTTTCCAAATCTTGACCTAATATCTTCATCTCTTAAAAACCAAACTCTAGACATAGATTTGGGGTTTATTATTCGCTTTGTATTGATCTTAAAGGTTGTTGTTTCGATTGTTAGTGTGAGACATCATCTAACGGTCTAAACAACGATACTCACGAATTTGCTTTAGACATAAACTTATTCAAGAGGATACGCGGTTGTATTGGTAGGAACTAAGTTTATATGCTTGATTAATCAGATATGTATGAAAAAGATTAGCGAAATATAATCTTGACATGCTTTTATAAAACTTACAACATCCTTGTTATAGTTTACTTCTTTGCTACCAAAATTGATGTTACAAAACAAAGAACAATTTGAAAACCCCTTACTTAAAACGTTTCGACTATTGAACGACAAGCATCAAAATATCGTACAATCCCTGCGAATACGATAAAAACACCCCCCGAAATACTCTTTTAACAAAATGGCGCCGTTGCTGGGGATTGTTGTTTGATATTGCAAGCATTGCAATAGTTGTTTTGTTTTAAGCTTGTTAACTTTTTCTTGAGCTTGTTGATTTGTTTGGTTTAGTGTGCAGACTTTGTTTTATGCGAGGGAAGCTACCTGCAGACGAACTTCTTTTTGATCCTGAAATCGAAGAACTGCGTGTAAATTAAATAGCAGAACAAGGCGGAGGAGGCAGCTTGCCAAAGAAAGACGAGAGCGAGACGAAAGTTCAACTTCGAAGCAAATACCATAGTTACCGCAAACTATGGCTGCACCACCACCACCACCACCTGCTTCAAGACCTTGTACAAATAGTCCAAGACACACTGCACAATTTTCGTGCAATGCTCATAACGGTCGACATTTCAAAATGAAAACTGGTATCCTCTCGATTATATATCAGAGTCCTTTCACTGGTATGGATCATGAGGATCCTTTTACACACTTGAATAAGTTCTATGAGATTGCGGGAGCAACTGATGCACCCGAAGCTGAAGAAGAATCACTGTTTAAGAGACTATTCCCGCATTCCCTCATTGGGAAGGACAGGGAATGATATCTTGACCAATCTACGGCAATCATGACGGACTAAAATGTACTTGAGGAAAAGTTTTTGGAACAATTTTTTCCACACAATCGTTTCATGGAGGCTAAAAGAGCAATAACAGTTTTCACTCAAGGTGGAAATGAATCTCTCAACGAAGCTTGGGAGAGATTCAAATCCATGTTGAGAAAGTGTAAAGGGCATGGTTTCGATGATCTTTCTCAAATTCATATTTTCCGAAATGGCCTTCAGTTGGTTCATAAAACACTGTTGGATGCCACCGCGGGTGGATCCTTAATGAGCAAAAGTGCCGAAGAAGCCATTGCCATCATTGACAAAATGGCTTTAAACGACCATCAGAGGAACCATAACCGTGGCCCTTCGCAAAAGAAAGCGGGACTTCTTGATTTGGGAACTAATGACACAATTCTTGCGCAAAATAAACTGTTATCACAACAAGTGGAGTTGTTGACACAACATATGGCAAAACTCCCACAACAAATAAAAGAGATGCATGAAGTTCCCAACAAAAACCAAATAATAGCGAGTTGTGAGCTTTGTAGAGGAGATCATCTTATCGGTAGTGGAAGAGGTAAATTATGCTGGAAACCAAAATCAAGGATACCAACCTCGACCTCCTTACCAACAAGGCAACCAAGGTTACCAACCTAGAGGTAATAAAGGTTATCAACAACCATGGAGACCGCAAGAAGCCAGACCTTCAAATTGCCAACAATACCAAAATTACACTCAACCTCCACAAGTTCCAGTTGGAAATACAAAAATGCAAGACACTCTCACGCAATTTATGCAAATGTCAATGTCAAATTAAAAGAATACCGATGCGGCCATAAAGAATCTTGAAACGCAAGTCGGATAATTATCAAAACAATTGGCCGACCAACACAAATGAAATTTTACGGTGAATACTCTACCAAATCCAAAAGAGCATTGTAAAGCTATTCTAACAAGAAGTGGAAGAGAGATTAACATGGGCATAGGTGAAGTTGTAGTGGAGGAGGAGAAAGTAGTTGAAAAAGAAAAAGATAGTGATGAGATTGAAGTAGACAAAAATGTTGAGGGAGATTTAGTTGAAAATGAAATGAAAAAAAGTGAGGAAGAAGAAAAAAGAAAGAGAGAAGAAAAATTGAAAAAAAAACTAGGAAGGGGAAGGAACCGTTGAATACTATTTCGATCCAACATTTGCCATATCCTCATGCTCCGTCAAAGAAAGATAGTGCGAGGCACTATGCTCGGTTTATGGATATTTTCAAACAATTGCAAATAAATATTCCATTTTCCGAGGCTTTGGAGCAAATGCCGAAATATGCAAATTTTATGAAGGATATTCTCACAAAAAAAGAAGAGGTATACGAATCAAGAGACTATCATGGTGGATTCTAGTTGTAGCGCTATCATTCAACATACTCTCCCGAGGAAAGAAAGTGATCCGGAACGAGTCACTTTGCCGGTTACAATAGGAAATATCTATGTTGGAAACGGGTTGATTGATTTGGGCTCTAGTATCAATTTGATACCTTTGTCGATTATGAAACGGTTGGGACAGATGGAATTGAGAACCACTCAAATGACATTACAACTTGCCGATAAATCCACTACCCGTCCTCACGGTGTAGCAGAAGATGTATTGGTTAAAGTGGACAAATTCTTATTTCCTATCGACTTTGTGGTGATTGAAATGGAGGAAGATGAAGACGCTCCATTGATTCTTGGAAGACCGTTTATGAAAACGGCTAGAATGGCAATTGATATGGACGACGGTCTTATGAAGGTTAGAGTCCAAGATGAGGAGGTTTGTTTCAATCTATTTGAGGCCATGAAGCACAAGAAGGACAAAGGAGATTGTTTTAGAATAGAAGCAACGGAGAAGGCAATTGAAGAAGTAAAGGAGCAATTACAAGTTCCAACCCCTTTGCAAAAAGTTCTCATGAATGCTCTTCAAAGTATCGATGAAGCCGAAGAAAAAGAGATCGAAAAGTGTTTGCAAGAACTAGAAGAATTAGATGAAATTCCTCCTTTGAAAGAAAGAGTGGAAATCTTGAAGAAGGAAAATAATGAGGAAATAAAACTTGAATTGAAGTTGTTGCCGTCTCATCTTAAGTATGTTTTTCTTGATGATGAGGGGCATAAACCAGTGATAATAAGCACGAAGCTAACCACGATGGAGGAGAAAAAATTAATGTATGTTTTGAAGAAAAATCAAGAGGCAATGGGATGGACTCTTTCCGATCTAAAAGGAATAAGTACCTCTTATTGTATGCATCGAATATTCATGGAAGAAGATTTCAAACCGGTCGCTCAACCGCAACGCCGCTTAAATCCTACCATGAAAGAGGTGGTTAGGAATGAAGTGGTAAAATGTTAGATGCCGGAATGATTTATCCCATTTCTGATAGCCCATGGGTTAGTCCAGTACAAGTGGTGCCGAAAAAAGGCGGATTGACGGTTATCCAAAACGAGAAAAATGAGTTAATCCCAATGAGAACCGTAACCGGGTGGAGAATGTGCATAGATTACCGTAGACTCAACCAAGCTACGAGGAAAGATCATTTCCCTCTCCCTTTTATAGATCAAATTCTTGAACAACTTTTCGATCAACAAGTCTACTGTTTTTTAGATGGTTATTCAGGTTACAACCAAATTATCGTGAACCCAGAGGACCATGAAAAACTCGCTTTTACATGCCCTTTTGGAATCTTTGCTTATAGAAGGATGTCGTTTGGGTTGTGTAATGCACCGACGACTTTTCAAAGGTGTATATAAGCGATATTCTCATATTTGATCGAAAAGACAGTTGAGGTTTTCATGGATGATTTCTCTGTTTTTGGGCAATCGTTTGATATTTGTCTGAAAAATTTGGATGCGGTTTTGGAACGGTGCGTGGAAACCAATTTGGTACTCAATTGGGAAAAATGTAACTTCATGGTGACCGAAGGAATTGTGCTTGGCCACAAAGTTTCTTCAAAGGGCCTTGAAGTCGATCAAGCCAAGGTTGATGTTATTAAGAAATTGCCACCACCGTTGAATGTAAAAGGTATAAGGAGCTTTCTCGGACATGCGGGATTTTATCGGAGGTTCATCAAGGATTTCACGAAGATAGCAAAGCCTTTGAGCAATTTGCTCAACAAAGATAAGTCCTTTGATTTTGATGAATCTTGTATGTTCGCTTTTAATTCTTTAAAGCAAAGTTTGACTACCTCACCCATAATCATCGCTCCCAATTGGAAAATGGATTTTGAACTCATGTGTGACGCGAACGATTATGCGGTGGGTGCGGTTTTGGGTCAACGAAAAACAAAATTTTTTCATGCTATACACTATGCGAGCAAAGTCTTAAATGAAGCTCAAATAAACTATGCAACAACTGAAAAAGAGTTTCTTGCGATAGCGTACGCATTGGAAAAATTGCGTTCTTATTTAATTGGGTCTCGAGTAGTTGTTTACACGGATCACACGGCGATTAAGTATTTGCTCACCAAGCCCGATTCTAAACAAAGGCTTATTCGCTGGATCCTCTTGTTACAAGAATTTGATTTGGAAATTCGTGACAAGAAATTATCTGAGAATTTGGTGGCGGATCACTTATCCCGCCTTGTAAATGTTGAATTGACCAAAAATGAATTAGAGGTCAAGGAGGAATTTCTGGATGAAAAGTTGTATATGGTGCAAGTTAGACCATGGTTCATAAACATGGCTAATCACAAAGCCACCGGATTAATACCGGATGGTCTAACTCACCATCAGAAAAAGAAATTTTTGTCGGACGCCAAGTCTTTTGTTTGGCATGAACCATATTTATTTAAGCTTGGTGTCGATAACCTTTTGAGAAGATGTGTGTCAATAGATAAAGCCATTAGCATACTTTGGCATTGTCACAACTCTCCTTATGGAGGACATTTTAACGGAATAAGAACGGCAACGAAAGTCCTTCAATCGGGCCTTTATTGGCATTCTTTATTCAAAGACGCACATTCACATGCGCAAAGTTGTGACAAGTGTCAAAGGAGTGGTGGAATTTCAAAGCGGCATGAAATGCCTTTACAAAACATGTTGGAAATTGAAGTGTTTGATTGTTGGGGAATCGACTTTGTTGGACCTTTTCCATCATCGTTTTCCAATGAGTATATTTTGGTCGCAGTTGATTACGTATCCAAATGGGTAGAGCCAATAGCATGTGCTAAGGCTGACGGAAAAACTGTGATAAAAGTTTTGAAAAGAAACATTTTTGCTCGATTTGGTACTCCACGGGTGTTGATAAGTGACGGAGGATCCCACTTTTGCAACACTCAGCTTGAAAAAGCCTTGGAGCAATATGGTGTGAAGCACAAAGTTGCAACACCATATCATCCACAGGCCAACGGGCAAGCGGAGGTATCATATCGGGAAATTAAAAGAATTTTGGAAAAAATGGTGTCATCCTCAAGGAAGGATTGGTCAAATAAGTTAGACGATGCTTTGTGGGCTTATCGAACAGCTTTTAAAGCTCCGATTGGTCTCACACCTTTTAAATTGGTCTATGGTAAGAATTGTCATTTACCGGTGGAGTTGGAACATAAGGCGTTTTGGGCCTTCAAATTTCTGAATTTGGATCCAACTTTAAGTTGAGACAGAAGAAAGATGCAATTGCATGAATTGGAGGAATTACGCCTCCAAGCGTATGATTCTAATAAGTTATATAAAGATCGAGTCAAAACTTACCATGATAAAAAGATCTTGACCAAACAGTTTGAAGTGGGGCAGCTGGTCCTACTTTTCAATTCTCGATTGAAACTATTCCCTGGTAAATTAAAGTCTAAGTGGTCTGGTCCATTTCGGATTCGTGAAATCAAGCAATATGGGGCAATAGTCATTGAAGACAAATGAGAATTGGACTGTTAATGGTCAGAGGTTGAGAATTTATCTCGGTGGTGATTTCGAGCGGAATCCCTCCGTTGTGCCGTTTTGCGATCCTTGAGGTTGCATTAGACCGTCGAGCTTAGCCGACGTTAAACAAGCGCTTGTTGGGAGGCACCCAAACATTGTAAGTATTTATTGCTTTATTTGTTGTGTAAGTGATATTTGATGTTTAGAATGGTAAGAAGTGGCAGCTGTGCAAGAGAAAAAATTTGCAAAACCTGTCATGTTCGCTGGCGTTCGCTTTGCGAACCTAGGGCGAGCATTCGCCAGCCAGTTCGCTTTGCGAATCCAGCGAGACAGGGGACGTCTGTTTCTGCCACCTCAAGTTAAAAAGGGTTTTAAATTTTTGGGTGGGCCAACACTTGGGCCCAACACCCATATCATTTTCTGAAAGTGAGAGGCAACAAACCCTACTCCCACTTTTTCCTATCTCATTCAAACACAACACACTCTCTCAAGAACGAAAAAATTCTCACGTGCTCTTGTACTCAAATTTCACCAAATTTTCTCCAATTTCAATTGCAACCACAGGTTTGCATCTCTTTTTCTTGCTAATTTCTGTTAGATAATATGGTTAGGGTTGTAGTATGTGCATTAGAGACATTATGATTCTAGGGTTTTCACTTCTGTTTTGAAGTTTCTCTGCTGTTGCATGTTGAATTGGTTGTAAACCTTAGAATGGAAATGAATTTGTGAATGAAACTCTGATGAAAGGAAGAATGGATGTTGTTTTTCTGAATTTTCGCGCATTTGCTGGCCAGTTCGCTGTGCAAACTTTGGCGAGCATTCGCCAGGCTTCGTTGTGCGAATATTTCAGCGAACAAACCAGAATGCTGAAATTTTTTTTATTTATGTCTGGTTTGTGATTATGTTTATGCTTCAATGCTAATGGTTTGTGTTGCCTCTTTTTGCTATTTTGTATGTCGATGTGTGCAGATGGGTCCAAAGACTAACCCAGCCAAGAAAAGGAAGTCCTCCACATTTCGACAAGTGCCAATCCAATTTGATGACACTCGATTTAGGGGGGCCAAACAGGCAGCGAGATATCTGAACTTAGAAAAAATAAGCATTTTAGCAAAAAAGAGATTCAACCTAAGTGACCGAGGGAGTTATCGGTCTGTGGCTGCGCTTTTGGAAGAGAAAAAGTGGGGACGGCTGATAACTCCGGTTGATAGCTATAATGTAAAGCTTGTCCAAGAATTTTAGGCGAACGCCCTTCCTGATGATGGCGACCAGTTTTGTTGAACAATATTTGTTGGGGGGAAGGTCGTGAGATTTGACCGTAGAGCCATTAGTATTCTTCTGGGAAGTCCTCTGCCTTTAAGGGCTAGTGAGATTGATGATTACCATAGGGACCTACACCTTCACCGAGATATCCCAAAAATGACTAGAGATCTCCTTCGTCCGGGAAAAACAGTTGAACTTAACCCATTTGGGGTTGCTATTAGATACCGGTGGAAGGACATGCAACCTTTGGCCCAGATCATATTGCTTTTGGTTGTAACAAATATCAAGCTAAAATCGCATTCCTCAACCATCCCTATACCATTAGCTCACCTTGTCCACAGTATCTTGACAAACGTGCAGATTGATGTGGCTCGTATAATTGCCGATGAGATAAGGGCAATTGTGGAGAGTGGCCTTGGGGGTGCCGCTTCTCAGAAAAACGCCCCTCTTGTATTTCCTTGTCTTATCATGTCATTGTGTGCGGATGCTGGGGTTGATATTCCCACACGCCGCCAGGTCACTATCCCGTCGGCTATTGATGATCGATATGTCGACAAATTCTGCAAACCAAAGGGGACAAGGGGTGAGACGTCGGGTGCTAGTGCTGAGGCTAGCATAATGGGTGGAGATGCTTCTGGTTCTGGATCTCAGAGTTATTACCCTTATCAGCAGGAGATATGCCAGTACAACTGGGATTGGATGGCGGCTTCTAAGTGTGCCATAACTGATTTGCACGACTCCATGCAGGTACTACAGCTACAGATTCGCGATCCCGCCACTGAGCATATGATGATGTCAAGGGAGCAGTTCCTTGCACATGCTGGTTGGCCTAAGGCCAGGCCAGTATTCGGAGGGGGAGAGGACTTTGCTGGTGCTGATGATGATGCTGATGAGGAGGGTGATGGTGATGAGGTAGAGGTATCTGGTTCAGGTTCTGGTTCAGAGGAGGAGGAGGCAGAGGTGTATGCTACAAAGTCCGAGGAGGACTGATTTTTTTGTGCTGAAGATTTTGTACTTCCTTTGGGCATCAAAGTGAAGTTTTCTTGTATTTTGTTTTTTATTTCAGTTTTTATTGATGTACTCTATCCACTTTGTGGATTATTTTGGATATTTGGATGTACTTGTACCCTTCGAGGTATTTTTGACTTTGTAGGTGTGTTCACACCGGTACATTTTTATTATTATTATTATTAGTAATATTTGTTGTTTTTCAGTAAAAAATTTCTGTTTTTAATTTTACTAATATTTTGGTTTTAATTAGTGTTATTAAGTGTTGAGTTCTTCAGTTTACGAATGCCCAACACTTAAATTGTTGGTATGCTTTTGTGTTAAGAGTTGAACTCTTCAGTTCACGAATGTTCAACTCTTAAAATGTTAATATGCTTTTTATTGTTTTATGTTGGTATGCTTGTGGAAGTTAATATTTCCAACTTTTAGATGTTTTGTGGAAGAAACTTAGGTTGGTGCTGATTGTGCATCAAAGAAGATTCCTCCAAGATTGGATGGCTATAATAGTACTTTTAGCATGATGTTGTGGCAAGGTACATAGTTACTGTTCTGGACTGGGCCGTGGTTTCCTACAATCAAATAGGCCCAATCCATACAACTTGAAGAAGCCCAATAAAGTCCTAGAGAAGGACACATGACTGCCATACGCGAGGCCAAAGGTATGTCGGGCAGCTGACACCTTGACAGTGTCGAGCATCCGAGGACAAACAGGAAAGGAAGACATCACACCCTGATGAAATAGACCTCCTCGACAGATTAACTTCTCCCCGCGAGAATACTCCTAATCTCGTTGACTCATAGGTCCTCCACAAGCATGGTTCTCCTCCGTTAGGTCATGTCCAGACCACGACCACCATATTTCCTCGACATTGTAGACTCTCCCCCGAGGAGTCTAATAACGGTATTATCTACACAGATACGTTTCATGTAACCGTCTACTAATGGCATTAAAGGGACGATTACACTAGGGTGTTGACCACGAGCTGGTCATTATTACTACACGTAAGCCCTAGCAGTTACTTGGAACGGGTCACACGCTGGTCCCACCCGTTGCAAGTAACCGTTGGCCACGCGCTGGGGGTCTCCTATAAATACCTTCTCACTTGAGAGGGTCAGGATAGTTAACTTCTTACTTTCTCTGTATTTGTTGTACCCTCACTGACTTAAGCATCGGAGTGCCCTGCAGGTATACCCCCCCCGATCGTCTTTCATCATCATTAAAGTAGCAACAATTCCAGACGTCATTGGCCATCTTCAAACTGTCTGATCCAGGTATGATCAGTGGCGCCGTCTGTGGGAATTTCATAAGCTTCCCCATTTTCCTCGCGATAAACCAAACTTTCCTCATTCAACTACCAGCAATGGCCAACCTGTCGGCGAATCCAGCTATAGACAATGTCATTACACAACTTGGTGGTAACATCCATGGCGACAACAATGCTCCTCAGCCTGTCGTGGAGAATGATGTCAGAGATGGAATCACCGCCTCCCCATCTTCCAATGAGGTAGACTACGAGACTGCTCAACAAGATGGACAGGAAGCAATCTTCCAGCCCACCTACCATCCTGTGGATCCACCACCAAATGCAGATCCGAACACTGCTGCCTTATTTGCGTTGGTCAATCAGACCAATAAAATGATCTTCAACCAAAGCTTATGGATCGAGAAGCTAGAAAAAGGTCGTGGTCGAACTTCCCCACGAAGACACCGACCACCTCCTTCTCCCGGACATCCACAATCTCCAGTGGAATCTCGCAGCCCCTCCCCAGTAAATAGAGGTCGCAGGCCACGTTTAGAGCGTAACCAGACCGAGCATCCACAGAAGCGTCATCGCTCCCCGCCACCAAAAGGGCCCACTCGTCCCTTGAAGACTAAGAAGAGTAAGCCTGATGTCGAGGAGCCAAGAGGCCGTCATAAGGAAAACTCCCCGAGACGTCACTATGTTCGTGGTCATAATTCTCCTTCTGTATCCCCGGAAGGCAGCAATGATGATGACTACCGGACTCCTCTATCCAGACAAATAATGGAAGCTCCTATTCCTAAAGGGTTGGAGAGACCTCCATCCTTGGGGACTTACGATGGAACATCTGATCCGGACGACCATGTCGAGAGCTTCGAGGCTCTTCTCGACTTTAGAAACGTCTCCGGCGCTATCAAATGTCGATTATTCCCCACGACTCTTCGGAAAGGGGCCATGGCTTGGTATAAAAACCTGGCACCTGAATCAATAGCGTCGTGGAAAGCTCTGAGGGAACGTTTCAGGAAACATTTTACAGCTTCTCGAAGACATCCAAAAACTATATCCTCCTTGGAGGCCATCTTCCAAGAAAAGAAAGAATCTCTCCGGAGCTACATAGAGAGATTCAACAAAGAAGCGGTCGAGGTCCATACGACCGACCATATAAAATTATATCTCATCATCAAAGGACTGCGGGTTGGCTCCAAGTTCGCAGAGTCTGTCAGATTACACTGTCCTCGCAGCTTCGAAGGTTTCCTCGAACGAGCTCAATCACACATTGAGTTCGAGGAAGCAGAAGCAGCCCAAATTGCCCTTGATTTAAGAAACAGAGAAAAATTCACGTGAAGGAAAGCTGGCCGCAAACTGGGAGGGCCCCTACCGCGTCATTGCGAAGACGGGGACAGGTGCTTAGTACCTCGAAAGCCTCCAAGGTGAACAACTTGCTCGACCATGGAATGCTGAGAAGCTCAAACAATATTGCAGTTAAACACTGCATGTAACTATACCAAAGTTTCCGTTACGGGGAGCATACCATGGTACAGGCATGACACCTCTACATGCTAACGAAGGTCAAAAGTCACGTTGTGTGTGCGTTGAACTTTTGGCCCGGCGAGGAGTACACTATCGAGCTCCGTCGTCGACGTACCTTGTAGGCAGAACACCCAGCTCGCGATGGGAAGTTCACGCCATGAAACTAAGACCTCGATCAACCTCTTAGCTTAGTTGAAGGTCGGGGTACAACCCCTGACCACTCGACCAGTTCTCTTCGCAGTCGAGGATCACTAGAGTCGAGCAAACTCCCAAGTATCCAGCAATTTCAAAATAACTTAGATAAAAATAAGTAAAATACCACACACAGAACAGATAAAGAGGCAAAATGGGAATATTAAGTCGGGCAAGCCCATTGTAAAAATATTACATAAAGCCCTGGCATTTCCCCGACACGATTATTGACCCTCAAGTCATTACTCTGACACCTCAAAGCAACGACTTGGGGGGGTTCCTGTTCTGGACTGGGTCGTGGTTTCCTACAATCAAACAGGCCCAATCCATACAACTTGAAGAAGCCCAATAAAGTCCTAGAGAAGGACACATGACTGCCATACGCGAGGCCAAAGGTATGTCGGGCAGCTGACACCTTGACAGTGTCGAGCATCTGAGGACAAACAGGAAAGGAAGACATCACACCCTGATGAAATGGACCTCCTCGACAGATTAACTTCTCCTCGCGAGAATACTCCTAATCTCGTTGACTCATAGGTCCTCAACAAGCATGGTTCTCCTCCATTAGGTCATGTCCAGACCATGACCACCATATTTCCTCGACATTGTAGACTCTCCCCCGAGGAGTCTACTAACGGTCTTATCTACACAGATACGTTTCATGTAACCGTCTACTAATGGCATTAAAGGGACGATTACACTAGGGTGTTGACCACGAGCTGGTCATTATTACTACACGTAAGCCCTAGCAGTTACTTGGAACGGGTCACACGCTGGTCCCACCCGTTGCAAGTAACCGTTGGCCATGCGCTGGGGGTCTCCTATAAATACCCTCTCACTTGAGAGGGTCAGGATAGTTAACTTCTTACTCTCACTCACTTTCTCTGTATTTGCTGTGCCCTTACTGACTTAAGCATCGGAGTGCCCTGCAGGTATACCCCCCCCGGTCATCTTTCATCATCATTAAAGTAGCAACAATTCCAGACGTCGTTGGCCATCTTCAAACTGTCTGATCCAGGTACGATCAGTTACCTAGTTCTAGAATTTAGAATGTATTGGAACTTTGTTGTCTTTGTACAAATGAAAATGTTGTTTCTTGGTACAACTCTATTTGATTGCTTGTGTCATTTAGGTCCAAAAATCACAAAAGTGAGAAACCTCCATGTTATACCAAATGCTTTGGATTGATGATGAATGTTGTTTATACTTTTAATTCATACTTTATCTTGCTTGTTGTTTTGAAATTATGGAAGCGTAGAAATGATCAAGGCAATGTTTGTGCACTTTGAGTATAACCACCATTCCAAAAACACTTCAAGTCACCTTGTGAGTGTGCGCGTATTTGAAACCTCTTTTGAGCCGAAATGAAATTTTTGTTGAATCATGAACCCGATTTTAACCCGTTTGAAGAGCATTTAAGCTAAGATTATGGCAATGTTGAAGTTGGGGAGAATGGTTTATCTTGAAAAGAGAAAAAGGAGTTGGTGATACAATGCATTCTAAGAAAGAAATTGAAAAAAAAAAAGAGAAGAAAGAAAAAGAACAAAAAGAAAAGAAAAAGAAAAGAATAGAATGCATTGTGAAAGAAAGAATTAAGGATTGAACAAGATTGAAAATTTTGAAAAAAGAAATGCTCTTCAAAGTCTTTACCCTTTCTTGTTTCAATGGCCGTGTACATATGCCCTTTGTTTTAACCCCGACCAAATTACAACCGATAAAAGCCCTTAGTGATCTTTTGCTTCTATAATTTCTTGCGATCGATTATATATTGTATGAATTGCTTAGTATTTGCTTCATTTTTCATTTGAGCGAAATTGCCCCGCGGTTGCAAACGCGTTAATTTCCTTCAATCCTTGTTCGAAGAGGAGTGTTAGAGTGACATAAGCATGATTGTTTAGTTATTTCTGGAAACATTGTCTGAGATTTGTTTTAAGAATCAAGTTCCTTTCCATTGTCGATTCTAGGATTGTGTAATTGTACTTTGTTACAATTGTTGTTTTATTTGAGCTGTTTATCCTTTCTTGGATTAAATCAAATGCTCGAGCAAATCCTCTTGTTTTCAATGAGAGGCATACTTTGCTTGAGGACAAACAAAGACTTAGTTGGGGAGAGTTGTTAGATGTCAAACATGCGATATATTTGTACTCGATACTTGGCATTTTTCATTACTTTCTTGTCTTAATTGTGGCTTTTAGTGGTAAAATGTTGTTGTTCTGCATGCATTACATCTATACCCTTGGTGCTTGTAATTTGTGTGCTATTTTGAAGGAAAATGCACTAAAAACATCAAAGATAGAAGACACAAAGAATTGTTGCAAGCTGCCAAAGAAACGGGAAAACAACAGAAGGTTCGCTGTGCGAACCCTGGCGAAGTCCCCAGCGAATGTTCGCTTTGCGAACATTGGCGAAGCTCTCAGCGAACAAAACAGGGGAAAAATGACCCAAAATTTGCTTTGCGAATGTTTTGACGAGTGGTTCGCTTTGCGAATGAAGTGTTTGCTTTGCGAACCCACGAAAACAGCCAGGGTCGGTTTAACTTTCAGAGGCACTTAAGGTGCCATTTTCTTTCATTCGCTAGGCGAATGATTCATTCGCAGTGCGAATGTTGCAGATCTCAAGTGTATTATAAATAGATTTTTATGTTTTCTTGGGATCATAACTTGATATTTTCACACCAAAACATACTTTTCTGAGTTCTGATCATCCAAGAGTGAATTTTCACATAGAGAAGCTAAAGTCACATCCGATCTCGATTATTCATCGCGGATGTTCTTTCATCTCCTCTTGAAACTTGTGATGCAAGCTACCATGGAAATGTGTAGCTAAACCTCTTGTGTTAAGATTAGAGGTAGTTAATCTTGCTTATATGTATTTCTTTTGATCTTTTGTATATGAACAAGGTTGATGATCAATATAGATGAAGTTGTTTGTTCTTAATGATGTATTTGTGGTTTGAATCACTCTAGACATAGATTTTCCAAATCTTGACCTAATATCTTCATCTCTTAAAAACCAAACTCTAGACATAGATTTGGGGTTTATTATTTTCTTTGTATTGATCTTAACGGCTGTTGTTTCGATTGTTAGCATGTGACATCATCTAATGGTCTAAACAACGATACTCACGAATTTGATTTAGATATAAACTTATTCAAGAGGATACACAATTGTATTGGTCGGAACTAAGTTCATATGCTTGATTAATCAGATATGTATGAAAAGGATTAGCGAAATCTAATCTTGACATGCTTTTATAAAACTTACAACATCCTTGTTATAGTTTACTTCTTTGCTACCAAAATTGATGTTACAAAACAAAGAACAATTTGAAAACCCCTTACTTAAAACGTTTCGACTATTGAACGGCAAGCATCAAAATATTGCACAATCCCTGCGGATACGATAAAAACACCCCCCGAAACACTCTTTCAACAGTGCGAACACATGCATGAAGAGTAATTTGCTTAGTATAGGACAGCTTGTCGAAAAGAACTACAAGGTAGTTGTCGAAGACAAGATGATGAGAGTCCTTGACGCGGGTGGTAGGTTGATCTTCAAGGCTCCAATGTATCAAAATAGGACCTTCAAGATTGATCTCAATGTGATGGAGCACAAGTGCCTAGCAACTGCAGCCAGCAGAGATGAGTGGTTATGCCATTTTCGACTAGGTCATTTCAACTTCAATGACATCAGAGAGATAAAGAGGAGAAATATGGCTTCAGGATTACCTGAAATCGACATTCTAAGTGAAGTCTGTGAAGAGTGTGTTCAGTCGAAACAACACAAGAATAACTTTAGCAAGGATGCTGGAAGGAAGTCGAAGGCAATTCTGGAAGTCATATACTCTAATGTATGTGGTCCAATCTAGGTGGATTCGATTGCAGGCAACATATACTTTGTCACGTTCATAGATGATTACAGTCGAAAGTTGTGGACTTACCTCATCAAAAAGAAAAGTGATGTTATCGAGGTATTTGACAGATTCAAATCTATGGTCGAAAGACAAAGTGGTCGAAAGCTGAAAATTCTGAGGACTGATGGTGGTGGAGAGTATGTGTCGAAAGAGTTTGATGCATTATGTGCAAAGGAAGGGATTGTGCATGAGGTGGTGCCACCCTACACTCCACAGCAAAATGGAATTGCAGAAAGAAAGAACAGAATCATCATGAACATGGTGAGAAGTATGTTGAATGGAAAGCATCTACCCAAAGAATTATGGGGAGAAGCAGTTTCGACAGCAACATACATATTAAACAGATGTTTGACGAAGAATCTTGAAGGAATCACACCAGAAGAATGTTGGTATGGTGTCAAGCCTAGCCTCAGACACTTGAAGGTGTTTGGATCTATAGCACATAGACATGTGCCAGATCAGTTGAGAAGGAAGCTTGATGACAAGTCAAATTAGATGATCTTGATAGGATATCATTCGACTGGATGTTACAAGTTGTTCGACCCAGTAAATAAGCAGGTAGTGATCAGTAGAGACGTGATCATAGATGAGCTTAAAGAATGGGATTGTACTGAGAATGTTAAGAAGGATTCAGTGAGAATCTCTTGTGAAGAACCAGCCACTGAAGTCGAAAGAGAAGTTCGAGGAACAAGTCAGAGATGAAACCAGCACAAGAAGACCTCGACGAACGAGACACATGCCTGCAAGGTTACAAGAATGCGTGATTACATCAGATGATGTGGTCGATGAAGAGAGTGAGCTAGTACATTATGCTTTATGCGCAGATGTCAAACCAGTCAATGCAGCTGAGGTATTGAAAGATTCGAAGTGGGTAAAAGCAATGAATGAGGAGTTAGACTCCATCGAAGTCAACAACACCTGGTCACTTGTCGAATTGCCTCAAGGCAAGAAGGCAATTGATGTGAAATGGGTTTACAAGGTGAAGGTGAATCCTAAAGGAGAAGTAACTCGACATAAAGCGATACTTGTGGCGAAAGGATTTCTTCAGAAGGAAGGAATCGACTTCGACGAAGTGTTTGCACCTGTTGTTAGGATCAAAACAATCAGGTAGGTTGTTGGTCTAGCAAACATGAATAATTGGCACACATGTCAGATGGACGTGAAGTGTGCATTCCTTAATGGCCTCTTAGATGAAGAATTTTATGTCGCACAACTAGCTGGGTATGTGAAACGAGGCGAAGAAAGAAAGGTGTACAGGCTGCAGAAATCCTGGTATGGACTTAAGCAAGCTCCAAGAGTTTGGAATAAGAAAATTGATAGCTTTCTAAGGGAGAAGGAATTTGTGAAGTGCACGACTGAGCATGGAGTGTATGTAAGAAGAAGTAGTAGTGAATTGCTTATTCTATGCCTTTATGTCGATGACCTGTTGATAACAGGAAGTTGCAAGAAGGAGATCAAAGATTTCAAACATGACCTAAGTGAGGAGTTTGAAATGTCAGACTTAGGAAATCTCTCATATTTCCTTGGCATCAAATTCTACAAGACTAGTAGAGGTTTGATGATGCACCAAAGAAGATATGCAGGCGAAATACTCAAGAGATTTGAGATGCAAGATTGCAACCTAACTTCGACTCCAGCTGCAACAAGATTGCAACTGTCAAAGCAGTCAGATGAAGATGATGCTGACCCAACCCAATATAGAAGACATATTGGGTCACTTAGATACCTTTGTCATACAAGGCCTGACTTAGCATACAGTGTGGGTATGGTAAGTAGATTCATTCAGAAGTCAAAGGTATCACACCTAGCAACAATGAAGATGATACTGAGGTATCTGAAAGGAACTCTCGACTACAGCATTTTGTTTCCTGCAGCTGATGAAGGAAAATAATGCAAGTTAGTGGGATACACCGACTCTAGTTGGTGTAGTGATGTTGAGGATCAAAAATCCACAGCTGGCTATGTGTTTATGTTAGGTGGTGCACCAGTTGCTTGGAGTTCGAGAAAGGAGCCAGTAGTGGCATTGTCATCATGCGAAGCAGAGTACATAGTTGCTTCTCTTTGTGCATGTCAAGCAACATGGATGGTGAACCTGGTCGAAGAGATTACAGGGAAGAGTCATGGAGCAATTACCATGAAGATCGACAACATGTCAGCTATCAACTTGGCGAAGAATCCAATAGCACACGGTCGAAGCAAGCACATCGAAATGAGGTTCCAATATCTTCGAGAGCAGGTAGCAGAAGGGAAGATGAACTTGGAACACTGCAGAACTGAGAGTCAGATTGCAGATATCATGACGAAGGGAATGCAGGTCGAAGTTTTCAAGAAGCTAAGGTCTATGATGAATGTAGATAGTTTAGACACAATGAATTAAGTGGTGTGTTAAATATGTAATTCATTGTTTTAGAAAGATTAGATTTGATTTAGATAGATCAGATTTGATTTAAAAAGATTAGATTAGATATTTTTGGGCTTTTATAGTTTGGGTTTTAGCTTGAGATGCAAGTTAACCTAAATCTATAAATATGGAGGAGCCATTATCATTGTAATAATCAAGTTTGATAATTCACAGTTTGCAGTTGCAAGTGAATATTGAAAGTTTCCACAGTTTGTGTGCAGAAAGAATTCTGCAGTTTTTCATCTTCTCCAACGATACTATTTCTCTTTTCTCTTTCTTTTTTCTTTCTCAACCTTTTTCTTTTCATTGTCATTGTGTGATTGTTAACAATCTTGAGATCAAGATTGAATTGGAGAATTCTCCATAGGTTGTGGTGAATTTCCAACAAATTTTACCATTTTTTTCAATTTGATTAACAATTACGCGTCCATAACATAAAATTCTCGAACAAACATGCTCGTGCGAACACAACGGGTTAGTTACTAGTTTTTTTTGAAAAATTCATAAATTTTTTTAAATCTGCTAAAAACTCATACTTTTTTAAAAAAATTCGGTAAACTCAGATTTTTTTTGAAAAACCAATAAAAACTCGTAGATTTTTTGAAAATTTCATAGAAACTCATTTTTTTAAAAATCCGATAGTGTATTTGAAAAATCCGATAATTCAAATTTGGTAATATTTTTAAAAATTCGGTAAAAGTTTATAAATCCTTTAAAAATCTGGTAAAAGCTTGTGAAATTCTTTAAAATATCTAGTAAAAACTCAAAAAAAATTTTAAAAAAAAACACATTTAAAAAAAAAATGTAATATCACAAAATGTATTAGGATAAAATTGTATGGGATTGGGGTTGTGAAGAAAAATTTGAGGGTAGCAGAAAGAAACCTCTCAGTTTTGTTTAAATATTTAAATTTGAATGTGGGCTACGAACTATGTATTACTAGTAGTATCTTTTTCTTCTTCAAGTAGGACTCACACTTTTGAGAGTGAAAAAATTTGATAATTTTAGTCTTGAGCTCAAGTCTCTCTATATATGAATTGTGTAAAAGCGAATATTTATTGATCCAATTTTATATTAAGAAGTGTAAAGACAAAAAAATAAAGGTATTATAAATATAATCTATTTAATATTTTAATAATAATGAAAATAACACTAATAATTGATAAATATAATAAAATAAAATCACTACATTTTCTTTTATTTATTATATGTTTTTAACATAGTTAAATTTTTAAATACTACCATTATTGTGTGACAACTAATGTTTTTCTTTAATAAAAAATTGACGAAGAGGAAAATTTATATTAATTCAAATGATATTAATTGTTATTTTACAATTGTCTTTAAAAAAAATTTACATCAGTTTTTTTTAGATTATAACTTAAAAAATTAAAATTTTATTATTGAGTTAAAAATATTTTATTGTGAAATTATAGATATATTAATACAAAGTGTTGAACCACGTTAAATTATATTTACGAGATCTAATTTGCTTCTTGTGTAAGTATGGAGTCTCAAAACCGTAGGTAGTTTCTTATCTTGTACAGAAGTAGTTTATAAAGTATAGATTAAAATATGTAGACTTTTTATAAACTTTTACTAGAGTTAAAAAAGTGTATGAAGAAGAGATTAAAGCAAGTGGAATCAAAGTACATTATTGTAAAAAACATGCTATATTTGACAGAATTATTTGAGAATTTATATATATATATATATATATATATAATTTAATTGGTATGCACTGGCAGTGTAAAAATATTTTACATTATCAACCAATCACCTTCATGCCTCCCACCACATCAAACTGTAAAATTTAAATTAATTATATGACATGGCAGATTAATATATTTCTGTTGGTTGACAGTGTAAAATTATTTTACACTGTCAGTGCATACCAATTAAATATATATATATATATATATATATATATATATATATATATATATATATATATATATATATATATATATCCTAACATTCACTACAAATTATTGTAAAAAAAAAAGTCTGCAATTTCATATCCATATCCATCGTGCCAGTGTACGTCCTTATCAACAATAAACAAAAGCATGGTATGTACATTAATTATAATTTTATTTTTATTAAATTACTAGTATATTAAGATATGAGAAATAAAAATAAGAAGGAAGACATCAAACAAAATATTTTATAGGGTTAATAGTCATTTACCCCCTGTAATATTGACGAGTTTTGATTTATCCTCCTTTAAAAAAATAATTTTGGATTACCTCTTGAAATTTTGGGGTACCACCCTAAGCGTGTAAAAACCAGAGGGGTAAATAAATTTTTTTTTTTACAGAGGGTAATTTTTCTACCTAGGGGACAAAAGACTTAGAATTTTAAAATTTTAGAGGGGTAATCCAAAATTATTTTTTTAAAGGGGGATAAATCAAAAGTCGTCTATATTGCAGGGGGATAAATGACTATTAACCCTATTTTATAATACGTTTGAATGAAATAATTAAATTTTTTTAAAAAATTAAAATTTAAAATAATTTAAATAATTTCATTAAAATATATTTATTTGTGCAAAACAATAAAATTGATTCTTTTATTTCGAATTTTCTCAAAATATTTTTATGCTTATTAAAATTCTTTATTAAAACATGCTGTTAATTTTTGTAACAAAGTTGATTTCATTAAAACAAGTTTTAAAAGCACACTAGTAAGATATTTGTGCGTCCGCACAGTTAACTTTATTTTATATAATATAAAATGTCTGATTAAATATGTTTGTAATCTTCTTAAATATTTTAAAATTTATTTTTAATTCTTCAAAATATTTCATTTAAAGAAGGATCCTCTTAAAGTTTTTAACCACACTTTTGGTCCTTTCTACAACTTAGCGATGATTTTGACAACTTAACGATATAATTAGTGATAGTTTTAGCGACAGTTTATTACTTAGCGACTGAATTAGCGATAATTTAGTGACGGTTTTAGTATTAGGAATCAAAAGTGTGGATGAAAAATTTTAGAAGGACCATTTTTTTAAAGAAAAATATGTTGAGGGAATAAAAACGAAATTTGAGATGTTTAGGAGAACCACAGACATATTTAATCCAAAAATGTATTTAGATGCACATGTAATTTTGAAATAAATTGCTTAATTGTAAAATGATTAATAATGATATAAATTCAATTGTCCTAAATAACCATACAAAACGAAGAAGTAAAGGAACCGCGAGATGGAGAAATAAAAAAATGACATTTAAAAATAAGGATTTTGTCTCTCAAATAAAGACAATTATTGATTAAAATAAAACATATATTACGTGATAATTGAAGGTTGAGAAACACAAGAAATGGTGGGTTTGAATTGGGTTTCACATTTCGTCCCCATTTGCGGAATTTAAATCAATTGCGTTAACAAGTAAATAAAATAAATGAACACAATTATTTTATCCTGGTTCACTGCTAACGAAGTTACTCCAGTCCACCCCTCAAGGTGATTTCGCCTTATCACAAGGACTTAATCCACTAATTATCAACATGATTGCAACCACTATGGATACCCTCCATTACCTTCTTGAGAATCCTGACATTCATTCGCCTCTCAATGAATCATCCACTAAGCTGTTAGAAACACGCTTAGTCTTCTCAAGCCTTCTGGTCTTCACTCGACCGCTCAATGAACCAACCTCCAAGCCGCTCAACCACGACTTGACCCTCTCGAGCATTCTAGTCATAATTCGACCGCTCAAGGAACATTACCTTTTTCAAGGATTTTCGTTGTGCACTATATATGCTTCTTACAAGCTGATTACACAAATGAAGTACAATAGCAAATTGTGAGCAACGACTCATTGCTTTCTAATACAGAAACTATCTAAAAATAAATCTCTAAGAGATTATAAAGCTCCCTAGTTCTGTATTTTCTTAAAAGTTTTCTTATGAGAACTGCGACTTCTTATCATTAGCTTTAAGCTCCTATACTCCTTTCTGAGTAAGTAATGCTTCTTCCAACTTAACTATCAAGATCAACTAAGTTACTATGCATTATTGTGCATTCTTCATCATTCTACTTCAGCTTCTTCTCCATTGAGCATTCTTCGTTTAAGCTTCAGTTTTCAGCATCTTGTACTCCTTTCTTGAGCATATAATGCTTTTTACAATTCAACCATCAAGTTTAACTAAGCTACTATTCTTCACTTATAATGTCTCACTTGAGTAGTTTCATATGGTGTTAGCATAATCCTTGTTTGTGCAATCTTGTAGTAGCAGCTTCATCTTTGCTTGCTACATGTTGATTTGTTTGCTGTGTTGAATAATCCTTTGTATGAACAACAACCAAAAATCTTTTTATTTTCTCTCTTTGTAATCAGCGGCTGCTTCAGCAATAAGCTATGAGCTTCTAGCCATGAGCAACATTTCTTCAAGCTTCCAAGTCTTCAATTTATAGAGCAGGAGAGAATAGATCCGTTGAAGGGTATTCTTGGAAACATATTCCAACAGCAATATCCCAACGTTCACATGAAGGAATGGTCAACATCACTATACAAAAAGCTGCTTCTGCGCCACCTTCTCGAGGTAGAGGATACAGAGTTTTAATACTACTATATTAAGCTTAAAACCATTCTGATCTTCAGTCTTCTAGCATCTTCACAGGCTTCAGATATTAACTTGATGAAGCGTGTTGTAGAAGAGTCATTCTTTGTGTAGACTTCAGAAACTCAGTCTTCAGAATTCCAAGATCTTTGTTCAGCATAATCTATCTTGAGAATCTTCAGCACTTGTTCTTTTAGAAGAATTATCTTCAGAGTCTTCAGAACCTGTTCCTTCAGAACCTTGTCTTCAGATTTCATTGAGCACATTCTTTGTCTTCAGAGTCTTCTGCACTTCGTCTAATCAGAACCTTGTCTTCAGAAACTCTTCAGAACTTGATCTTCATAAATTGTGTCTTCAGAATCTTCAGAGCATTGTTCACCTGAACCACGTCTTCAGAATCTTTAGAACATGAAACATTAGAAGCGCATCTCATTAGAAAGTCTTGTAGACCTTTCTCATAAAGTCTTAATTAGAATGTCCAGAACTAACATTCATTTGACCCGTTGTATTAGAAACATTCATGAATCTTGACTTTAACTTGTACACACACATATATTTTCTTCCAGAGTGTTGATATTGGAGTCTAATGACGTCACACGTCTTCTTATCAGAGTCTGAATCATATTGACAACATTCACACACTAGACAGAAACCATATCATACAAAATTGTTCTCTTAGATAACATGTGCGGTTATCATCAAAACTTAATGACCAGATGTAGAACCAAATCTTGTTCTTACAATAATGACTTGTGACATGAAGCATTTTATTATCGTATTTATATGTTAATTCATCGTCCGTATTATTCACCAACCATCTAAGAGTGTACAAATAGACAATGTTGGTTAGTCCTTTTGGGTATAAGACAATTTGACTTCTATAATTGACTTCAGTGTTATATCAATAATTATGTTTATATGGTTATCTTATCTCTCTGATGGAAGTGTAAATTAAGAGATAAAATGAAAAGAGAAAATATAAGATGTATAATGCTGAAGTTATAAAAAAATGAAGAGAGGTAAAAAAAATTTATAGAGACATGTTACATATCCAATCCATATTTGATCAAACAAACTTTGTGTGTTTGGTGAAGATCAAATAACTAGTGTTGGAAATTAAAAATAAATAAATAAATGAGGAAAAATGGGATCTAGGGTTCCTTTGATAAACGAAGAAGAAAAAGGTAGAAAGAAGATGAAACTAGAAGATGAAAATGTCTGAAAATAAAAATGGAGACATATTTTAAGAAGAGATTTGGAAAGAGAAATGGAGAATATTTTTGAAAATAATGAAAAACTAAGGGAGAAAATTGGAGAGAAAATCAAAGGAGAAAAATATGAAGGAAATGAGAGAGTGATAGTAAAAGAGTAAGAATGAGGGGAAACCAGATTTTGTAAAAAGCATGGTATGTACATTAATTATAATTTTATTTTTATTAAATCACTAGTATATTAAGATATGAGAAATAAAAATGAAGAGGAAAGACATCAAACAAAATATTTTATAATAAGTTTGAATGAAATAATTGAATTTAAAAAAAAATTAAACTAATTTAAATAATTCAATTAAAATATATCTATTTGTGCAAAACATTAAAATTGATCCTTTTATTTCGAATTTTCTCAAAATATTAAAATTGATCCTTTTATTTCGAATTTTCTCAAAATATTTTTCTGCTCATTAAAACTCTTTACCAAAACACGCTCTTAATTTTTGTAACAAAGTTGATTTCGTTAAAAAAAAATTTAAAAGAAAACCAATAAGATATTAGTGCGTCCACACGGTTAAGTTTATTTGATACAATATAAAATGTATGTATGATTAAATATGTTTGTGATCCTGCTAAATATCTCAAATTTCATTTTTAATTCCTCAAAATATTTCATTTAAAGAAGGATCCTCTTAAAGTTTTTAACCACACTTTTGGTCCTTCCTGCAACTTAGCGACGGTTTTTACAAGTTAGCGATATAATTAGTGACAGTTTTAGCAACATTTTATTACTTAGCGACTGAATTAACGACAATTTAGTGACGGTTTTAGTATTAGGAATCAAAAGTGTGGATGAAAAATTTTAGAAGGACCATTTTTTAAAGAAAAATATTTTGAGGGACTAAAAACGAAATTTGAGATGTTTAGAAGGACCACAGACATATTTAATCCAAAAATGTATTTAGATGCACATGTAATTTTGAAATAAATATATAAATTGTAAAATGATTAATAATGATATAAATTCAGTTGTCCTAAATAACCATACAAAACGAAGAAGAAAAGGAACCACGGGATGGAGAAATAAAAAAAATTGACATTTGAAAATAAGGATTTTGTCTCTCAAATAAAGATAATGATTGATTAAAATAAAACATATATTACGTTGATAATGACTTGTGACATGAAGCATTTTATTATCGTATTTATATGTTAATTCATCGTCGGTATTATTCACCAATCGTCTAAGAGTGTACAAATAGACAATGTTGTTTAGTCCTTTTGGGTATAAGACAATTTGACTTCTATAATTGACTTCAGTATTATATCCATAATTATGTTTATATGGTTATCTTATCTCTCTGATGGAAGTGTAAATTGAGAGATAAAATGGAAAGAGAAAATATAAGATATATGATGTTGAAGTTATAAAAAATGAAGAGAGGTAAAAAAATTATAGAGACATGTTACATATCCAATCCATATTTAATCAAACAAACTTTGTGTGTTTGGTGATGATCAAATAACCAGTGTTTGAAATTAAAAATAAATAAATAAATGAGGAAAAAATGGGATCTAGGGTTCCTTTGATAGATGAAGAAGAAAATGGTAGAAAAAAGATGAAGCTAGAAGAAGATGAAAATGTCTGAAAATAAAAATGGAGACATATTTTAAGAGGAGATTTGGAAAGAGCAATGGAGAATATTTTTGAAAATAATGAAAAAATAAAGGGAGAAAATTGGAGAGAAAATCAAAGGAAAAAAAGATGAAGGAAATGAGAGAGTGATAGTGAAATAGTAAGAATGAGGGGAAACCAGATTTTGTAAAAAGGAGAACCGGTGTAAGAAACTCATTGCAAGAGAGTGAATAATTTGGATACATTTTATGATTATTCATTTATTCTTTTTGTAGTGCAATTAATTTGAACGAGAAGGACAATAATGATAGTTTGGCATAGTGAAATATGAAATTAGTGTAGAAAGAGATTTTTTTTGTTTAAATTTAAAGATAAAATAGATGAAAATAATATAGAAATACATAAATAAAAGATAATGACTGTAAATTGAGTTTTAAATGATATAATATAATGAAATTTGAAATTTGTGAAGAGAAAAATCTTTTTGAATTTGAAGATAAAATGAATGAGGTAGCAATTGATTGATTGTGACAAGTAAATGAATGAATGTTCTTGCTTTTCTAAAATTTAAGTATTTAATATTTACTTTTTAAACCTTTAGTAAATACAAATTTTTTATAACAAAAAAGTCATATTTGGAAAAAAAATTATAACAGGTTTTCGGTGATTGAGCTATGCTAGGGTTTACATGATCATCTCTCTCTTAGGGTTTGCATCTAGAAACCAAAATTCAATGCAAAACAATGTCGATATGTGCGATCGAAACTCCAAGTAAGTAAAAAACAAAATTGATGAAGATGAGCCCACTCTCTTTGTCCCCTTGAAAAGTCTGTCGCCATTCTTGGAAAGGCTCAAATCCAATCTTGCGTTATCCTTCAAAAAGATTATTACATGTGAATCTTCTATCCCTTTGATGGATGAACTCTCTGAGGCTGAAAATGAAGACCAAGAAGGATTAAAGATTGAAGAAAAGAAGGTGGGGGATTATGAATGCTCCAAATTTATACTGTCAGCGAAGGAAGAAAAACACATTGTGAAACCATGGAGAAAAGGTGTGATAGTGAATATGCTAGGATGCAGAATCAGGTTCAAAGCGTTGAAAAACATATTGAATTAAATATGGTCGAAGCGAGGTAACCTGAATATCACTGATTTAGGCCAAGATTATTACTTTGTCACATTCACAAACGAAGAAGATCAGAACGTTGCTCTAACGGAATAACCGTGTCTCATTTACGATCACTACCTCTCTATGAGACATTTGTGTGAAATTTTTTCCCAAACAACGCCGCTATAGAGCACCTCGCAATGTGGGTGATGATTTCAGGATTACATATTAAATACTACAACAATGAGGTGTTATCTTACATCAGTGATCGTATCAGGAAAACATGCAAGGTGGATAAAAATACCCTAACTACGGGGCAAGGTAAGTACACGAGCTTGTATGTTCAAGTTAACATAACTAAAGCTCTCTTACCCATGTTCTATACAAAGGAAAATACTACAAATTCGAGTATGAAGGCTTGCACCACATGTGTCTCTCCTGTGGCAAGTTTGACCATGCTACGGTTAGCTCTAGGGGAGAAACACAGGTAGGCATGAAGCACACAATCGGGGAAGCAAGTGGTGAGAAAGCCCAAAGCATTGCCAAAACTTATGCTCAAGTGAAGGTCAATGGGCCTTGGTCAGTTGTCTAAAAACCTAAATGAACGCGGAAGAATAAGGTGGGGCTCAATGAGGCAAAGGAACATGTGGAGAAGAAATATGTGGAACCCCAAGGAGTGGAAAAAAAGGCAAAAACAAAGAGAGTATAAGTGCCTCACGAATCACCAAGTTAATGGAAGATATGGAATATGAAATTGAAGCAAAGGTCAACAATGAGAAATCCCCAAAGTAGCCATAACGCCTAATGAAGGGTAAAAAAGATAAGAGCAACGAAGATTCAAATGAAGCCGTGATAGAAAGAGAAATGATGATCAACGGGAATGGAATAGACATAAAATAAAAAGGTAAAATGGAAAGCAAGCAAGCGAGGCTGAAAATTGTGTCCAAAGAGGTTAAAAAAAGACAAAGTCAAAAGTATGAATACTGGTGGTGGAGGAAGGAAAACCCTAGAGAAATTAATTGATGAGCAAGGCATTTTTGACCTTGTTAGAGGATTAATTTCTCCAGAGAAACACAATAATGGAGAAAAGACAAGAATATATCCAACCTCTGGCCTAATAATATCCACAACTCGGACAAATTGGGCCCAAAGGAACTAAAAGCCCAAGGAGAGAACGATGGGATTGAGACAACAGACACAATCATCCTTTGCAACATCAGTGATGTAATTATGTTCCTCGGGAGATATATGTAGAAATCGATGCTTCGATAACTAGTTTGAAAAGATACGCCAGAACTACTACAATACTTGATGGAGCAGAAAAGGAATAAATAACACAATCAATTGTTTACCGAGTTAGGTGAAACCAAACCTACGTCTGGGGGGCTGAGTCCACAACCCAAGAAATGAAAATCACTATTAGTAGCTTAGTACAATTAAACTTACAAGCAACAAAAAACCATATGTTGTTCAATACCTCTTCCTAACACTACAAGGTACAACCACAAAATTTTTTGAAAATATTTTTTATCTTCAGCTGTAACTGGTTACGATGATGTGTTAACTTGTTATCACTGAACGTTTCTAAACTTGGTCTTTGAATCATGGCAATGCTTGATGATTTTAGACTGTTTCAAAATGGTATTTTTCACATTATAAATAGCCAATATTTCTGAACTTTAAAAAAAAAACACCTTCTATAAAAATTCAAATTCAAAAACTCTCAATTTTCAACTAAGTGACTTGAGTCATAATCTTTGTGAAACTTTATGCATACACTTCTACATCATCATTAAAGTTTCACTCATAAAAATTATGAGCCTTTAAGTATAACTCTTGTATATTGTATACTTGAAGGAAATATCAATTCTAAAAAATTTCACAAGTTCAAATCTTCTTCATTATAACATTTTGTTTTATGGATAACAAAGTGTTAAATGATCATTGTTTGATATAAAAAATGGGGTGCTTTTTATTTAAGCGTAAAAGAAAGTGGTGTACTTTCTTGTGTATGTTAGATAAGTGTATGAGTGACCTTGGTGTGAGGATTGTACAAGTTCTAACATATTGAAAATCTCTCACGAGGTGTGAGGGGACTAGACGTACACTTGTTTGGAAATGGGAACTAGTATACATCTTGGTGTATTTTATTTTTCTACACTTACTTTATGCATTTTTACCGTTCGTGACGTTTGTGTAAAAATAAGAACACTTTATCGTTCATAAAATGAGAAAACTTCAAAAAGATCAATTGATCTAATTCACCCCCTCTCTCTTAGATTACATTTCATACTTACATTGTGAAGTATTTTAACCATATCTAAAGCTTTGTAACTTTGTTTGAGATGCGATCGGCAAAAAATGAAAGCTAGTATCAATTGCTACAACTTCCATGATGAAGTCAAACTATATATCAGAATATAAATGGACAAAAAGAGTGAGAAAATTCTAATGCTATTACAATGGTGAATTGTGGAATTGGATTTTCTCTCAACCTAAAAGTCCATTATCAACCCCTAAAAGTCCATTATCTACCCCTAAAAGTCAACTATTACAATGTTTAATTATGGACTTGGATTTTGAAAGTAAAGATTGAAGACTTTACACAGTTGAAGACCAAGTTTCATCTTTAAACCATGTATTATTCCTTAAAACTTTTGCCTATGAATAATTGTGTTATGAGTAGCTAAATTCTCTTTGATTATGCCTTTAGATGATTTTATTTTGAGATATTTGAATTATGTAAGCAACATCATTAATATCTCAAGTTCATGATATTTCTACCAAACAAAAGAAAGATTTATGTCATATATGTCAGCCTAACATCGATGATAAAGTGTCAAACTAAGGACGTAAAAAAGCACTTCATGGGAGACAGCTCATGAGAGGTATTCTTATCTTGTTTTAATTTGTGTTTTACTTTATTAATTCTATGTAGGATATTATAGTTTCATTTTTTTTATGTTATTATATTTTTGATTTAGTTATTTAAATTCCAATTTCTTTTATATTATCACAATCTGTAAATGAATTTCTAATGAATTTTTTCAGATCAATGATACAACAAATTTGTTTATATCTTTTTGATAATTTAATGTAAAAATAATGATTATCTAGATACTAATTGAAGATGCTATTTTATGTTCTTATGCATGACAACTTTAGATTAATGTTTAACATAGTTCTTAACAATATCTAATGTAATATTATTGAGCTAAACTACCGATTGAACAAGTTCATTGTAAATGATTATGAAGCTACGTCAAGCTTGATGTATTATTTAGGTTGTTTGTCCCAAATCTTACATGGTGAATGACATAAAAAGTTAACCACTATATTCATGATTTGAGAGCATTTCGGTATGCATTCATTATTTAGAACGTGCGTACATTTTTAATTGATTTCATTTATACTGAACCAAGTTTTTATGAAAGCCCAAAGTATTTCAAGATAATATTTTTTTTATCCTTTACATAATCCCTTTGAACTATTTTTTGTTTCTTTTTTGTTTTATTTTAATAACCTTAATTAATAACTCTTAACCTAAATACATTTCTACCCTAATTGGAGTTAGAAATATTAAGTCCCATATATATGTTCTAATGTATATTTGGGGTTGCTGTTGGAATAACAACCAATACATTTGGAATATTAATTTAGAAAGTGAGAAAATTAAGTTAATACCAGTACATTCTAAAATCTAAGTGAATCGAAGAATCAACTGACTTAAAAAAGGTGAGTAGTAAAGAAAAAATTGAAAAAAAATCAACTAAAAAAGAGTGAAAGAAAAAGAGAAAAAGAAAGAAATAATAAAGAAGTAAAAAGTTGAATAATTCATCTAAGCCAAAAAGAAAAAATATACTCGTAGAAGAAAGAAGTATCCTAGATTTTTTTTTTCAAATTAGACATAATCAATGAGAATAGTTCTCTAACTCCAAGATCTAACCTACCTTCGAAATATATCATACCAAACCCCATTAGAACCTAAAAAGATGTGTGTGTGTGTGTGTGTGTGTGTGTGTGTGTGTGTGTGTGTGTGTGTGTGTGTGTGTGTGTGTGTGTGTGTGCGTGCGCGTGTGTGTGTATGCGCGTGCGTGCGTGTGTGCGTGTGTGTGTGTGTGTGTGTGTGCGTGCGTGCGTGTGTGTGCGCACGTGTATGTGTGTGTGTCACTTATGTTATGTAAAGTCCACTTTTATGAAAGGGAAGTCTAAACACATATGTACATGATATAACCTAAGTTGATGGTTTGTATATACATTGAGGTCATATATACATGAGGGGGGAGTCCTAATTGAAGGTAAAGACCTATCTAAGACTTCATGGGGATGACAAAAGTCCATACATTCTAAAGTAAACATATACACTTACAAGTGTACCTAAAATAAAATCTACAACTATGTACAAGTCTAAGTCATGGGGAAATGATCTTAATATGTTAAAACAAACCTATACAAAACCTAAAAGGTAAGGGAAATCAAAGGTTATAACCCTAAAAATCAAAACTATTCTAAATAACCCTAAAAGAAACCTATATTTCACATATGAACAAAAGCCCTAAAAATAAATATTTTTGGAGTTTTTTTATGTCATAAAAAAATATGCAAAAGGAGGAAAAGAATACAAAAATTCTAATGTATGAGGAAGTTATAAATTGATGAAGTTTGTAAAGAAAACATGACAACTTATTACTAAAAAGAAAGGGGAATGGTCCTGGTGGGATTTGAACCCACGCCCTAGGTCTCAATGTTAAAACAAATGACCAGCTGCGCTGGTTGTGTAGCTTGTAAACTATAAACCTTTAGAAAAATAAATAAGAAACTTCTTACTGAATGCTAAAACCAAAATGCGCGTGCAAAATGGACAAAAGGGTTGATATCAGAATCAAACCCAAGACATGAGAGTGGTAAGGCAAGGTAAAGGCAAAGGTTGCGCCACTGGGGTGGCCAATAGATCCAGTACTAAAACCTAACCTAATTAATAATATATGAAAACAAGCTACTAGGCCCAGAATGGCGCCATGGCAAAGGTTTGACCTGGTTTATGACCTAAAAGGGTCAGTTGTAAAAGCAACTCTAACTCCCTCAAAAATCCATGAAAATGGAAATTGTAAAGACCAAAATTGTGTGATTTTTCACAAGGAATCTAATGGTCCAAGTAGTTTTTTTCTAAAGAGGTCCCTAACTCAAAACACGATGGGGGTCCCTAAATATGCTCAATCTTGCATTTTCTAATACACAGTTCAATACATTCATGCTAAGTCACAATCAATGAGTCAAACACAATATAAACAACATATTTAAACTATCCATGCTCAGTGTACCTCAAAAATCAACATGCTTCTAAAATTCAGACTGGAAATTACATACCTCTTGAAGCTCAAGCTTGCAGTTTTCACAATAGATGTTCCAGCAAGAGATTAATGGTCTGGACAGCTCCTAAGCACCTCCTTGATCCTTTCTAAGTGCTTGAAAACCAAAGAAGTTGGTTGGACTGGTGTATGCCTCCTTCTTGCACAAATGACCAAAGTTTCCAAAAGTGAACTTAGGGTAAATAGTGTTACAGTTAGTGAATCAAGTTTGGAACACTTCAAACATGGTTTATGGAAGGTATTTGAAGTGTTAGGATGTTTGGAAATGGAAGGAACAAGGACTGGTCTTAAAAGATGCAGAAAGTTAACCTTTCTTAGGTTTAAGAGTTGACTTTCTGATCTATGGTGTTTTTCGATGATTGTGAGGGTTTGAACAGGTTCAATAGATGTTTTATGGTTTGTGTGAATGATTTGTTTAAAGGTTTGAGGGATGGAACTGAGTGTGGACAAGTTTATGCAAATGAGAGGTTTTTGGTTCACAAGGGTGGATGAATGCAAGAGGCTGGTTTCAACGCTTGTTCAGGTATTTTCCTCAGGTTTTGTTATGTGTTTTGAAGTGTAGAATGAGGCTCTATTTATAGGCAAAAGGTGAGAGGGATCGATTGCAGAAGTGCAACTGATATGGTTCTTGGTTTGGTTGAAACTTAGTTGAAATGCAAGTGGATGGTTTGCAAAAATTCATGGTTCCAAAGTGTTGTACTGACCTTTCTAGAGTGGTTAGGAATTCAGTCACTTGCTTCTATGCAAAGCAAAATTTCTGGTGCAGAAGGAGCAGTTTGGAGGCTCAAGAAGCTGACTTTGTGCATAAAGTCACCTTTTCCAAAATGGAAGTCGAGCCTTTATGCCATAAATGGAAAGAACACTTGGTTAATGCCTCAACTTGATGGATAATGCTTCCAATTTTCGTGTAAACCTCTGAAAAAATGAAGATTTGCAAGTAATAGCTTCTGAAATGCAAGATTATGTAGCAAGGAATTGGATTTGCAACAAGTTCCCCAAGTGCATAACCTTGAAATTCAAGTTTCAAACCCTCAACTTCAAGGCTTCGATTCTCTCAGCTCACACATTGGATTGGGGTGTTCTAATACTTTTTGGAAAGCCCCAAGTATTCTCTACAATGTTCATGTTCACTCCAAGTTCTGAATCCAAAGGGATCATAATGAAAAAAGTGGTTGAAGTTGGCTGCAAACTAGGGTAAAAAAGGTGAAATTTCACTAAGTCCTAACTTGATTTGAACTTCCAAACCTCATAACTTAAAAATCAAGCCTCTTTTGGGAAGGATACTCTAATACACTTTAAATTTCATGACGAGAGCTTCAAATTGAGCTTTGGATCACAAAAAATGGATGCATGGTTTTAAAGTTATGACTCTTCAAAGTTCACACAAGGACTAGGTTCTTTATACACTTAGAAAGTTTCAAAGACCAAACTTTGCCCTTTTGGCAAAAAACCTCTTAAATCTTGATTTCTCATGCTCTAATTCAAAGATAAAACATATCTTGATCGAATATGGCTTGAATACTTCATTTTAGACACAAAATGTAACACCCTTTTCTACCCCACAAATATTGCAGCAGATTAAATCAAATATCAGAGTAAAATCAGAACCCCCTCAAAGGGGTGCACATTTCTCAATTAATTTAATCAAACAAAATTGCTCCGTAAACAACGGGTTTTCCTCAGAATAATTCAAAAACCATCAAACAGCAGCGCAACCACCATAATCACAATAATCCAAATCCAAAAGGTTTTAAAATAAAATCATAGTCATCAAATAACAAAAAAATGTCAACATAATATGTTTCGACTCAACGACCCAACCTGATGTTACACTATTAGAGCAAGACCCTCTACATCGACCAAAAGCAAAATAAACTCCAAAAGTCCTCGAAGGCATCCACGACTAATCCTGATCACCTGCACGTTACCCACGCGGAGGCAACATTCAAATAGGCAAGGTGAGTAATCACAATTCATTATAATCAATATAAAAACAGGATATGCATAAAATGGCGTCATAAAATGGCGTCATTATCATATACAATATCATCAGGGTCATCACAAAGGAAAACATCAAAATCAAGATATCATAAATCACATCAATGCCAAATAAATGCAATGCACAACAAGACTCATGCATGTGGTACCAATCGTCACAATCAATATAACTCATGGTCATTCACATCGTCATTTAATCATCGAACATCACATATACGCAGTTCATAACGTCAATATACATCATGGTAATTCATATCATCAATTAACCTTCAAAATCATGTATAAACGGTTCATAATCATCAATAAACTCATAGTAATTCAGATCATCAATTATTCATCAAAACATCACGACATCATCGTCTCATAATCATCAATAACATCATGGTAAATCATCATAATAATCACAGTTCAAACGTCAAGACAACACAAGAAACATAAAACAAAGTTCGCGAACAGCAGCCGTTCGCTACAAAGTTTGTTGTGCGAACTAGTTCGCTGGGATGTTCGCTTTGCAAGCTTCCAGCGAATCCCAGAATCACATACAAAAACTAGAGAACACTACTCTGTCTCCCTCGCTACCTCTGTTCGCTTTGCGAAGCCATTCGCTGGGAAGTTCGTCGTACAAACTAAAAATCACAAATAGAGTTCATCTCAGTATCATTAAACAAAATCATCGCGCATTCGCTGCGCTGGTCGCTTTGCGAGTCTGGGGCGAAGGTTCACCTTGCGAAGGATTAGTTCGTTGTGCGAACGTGCGATTTCCTGCAATCGGAGCTATGCATCAGTAGCACTTCAGACCACCAAATTCTTACGGGTCCAACCTTAATTCACCCCAAAACATTCCTAAGGCATCATGGAAATCAAAGGCATAAAACCTACGACTATTAGGTCGAATAATTTCACTATCCTAACTCAAAATCACCTAAACCTTCACAAACTCTCAAGATTCTCATAAACCCCATAAATTCCTTTCTCCACAAAATCCACATATCATCAACAGAAGGTTTAGCCTTGAAGGCCTACTTTTATCCGATTCAATTCAACCCTTAATAATCAATCCACAAAAAATGCCCTAAAGCACCAATTTACTCAAAAACCCACAACCCATATAAACCTCAAAAATCAGCTTTAAACACATCGAATTCTTATATTGAAAATAATGAAAGGCAATACTCCCCATACCTTAGATTGTCGATTAAGAGCTTTCTCTATTGAGTCTTTGGAAACCTTCTCGAATCCTCGCCTTTTCCTTTTTCCTCAGAGCTCTCGTCTTCTTTCCTTCTTTTCACGGTCTAACAAAATGAATCCCATTCTCAAACTCTCCTTTTTGTTAAACCTACTCTTGGGGTTCTAAAACGGGCTTTTCCCACTTTACCCTCACTAATCCCCCTCAAAAGTCCACCTTACCCTTAATTCATCTAATATTATTCAAATTAATAATAATACTAATATATTCCATATTATATACTATTATTTAAATAAATAACCAAAATTCCACACATAGCCCAAACCACCAAAATTCACCAAAAATCACGAATATTATATTTAAATAAATTAAATAAACATTCTTACAAATTTGGGGTGTTACAACTCTCCCCCACTTAAAGAATTTTCGCCCTCGAAAATTACCTCAAAGAAATAGAGTCGGATACGACTCCTTCATCTTATCTTCATGTTCCCAAGTCTAACTCTCGCCAGCCGGTCCACCCCACAACACTTTCACCAAATTTATGTCTTTACCCCGCAGTTGCTTCATCTCTCGATCGTCAATCCGCACAGGTGAAGCTTCCACCATCAGTTTATCCCTCACTTGTACATCATCCATCTGAATCACATGCGACGGATCAGGAATGTACTTCCACAACTGAGACACATGGAACACGTCATGCAAATTCGCAAGTGACGGCGGTAAAGCAATTTGATAGACTACCTCTCTTATCCTCTGCAAAATTTGATATAGACCAACAAAACGTGGAGTGAGCTTCCTAGACTTCAAAGCTCGACCCACACCAGTCACTAGTGTCACCCTAAAAAAAACACGTGACCTCCCTCTTGGAATTCAAGTGTCTTCCTTCTCTTATCATGGTAGCTCTTCTGGCGACTCTGCGACGCTCTCATCCTTTCTTGGATCATCTTAATCTTCTCGGTCGTCTCTTGTACAATCTCAAGTCCGAGTATAACACTCTCGCCCGACTCATACCAACACAAAGGAGTCCTACACCTCCTCCCATACAAAGCTTCATACAGCATCATCCCAATACTAGCATGAAAACTGTTGTCGTAGGTAAACTCGATCAACGGCAAATGACTATCCCACGATCTACCTTAATCCAACACACCAGCTCTCAGTAAATCCTCTAAAGACTGGACAACCCTCTATGTCTTCCATCCATCTGCGGACGATAGGCAAAACTCAACCTCAACTTAGTACCCCAAAGCATCTTGTAAACTCTTCCAAAACCTCGACGTAAATCTCGGGTCTCTATCCGACACAATACTCGATGGTATCTCATGCAACTTCACAATTTCCTCAACATACATCTCAGCTAACTTCTGCATAGAATGATTAATCTTCATCGGTAATAAATGAGTCGATTTAGTTAATCTATCCCCAATCACCCAAATAGAATCGTTCCCTTTTTCAGTCTTCGGAAATCTCGACACAAAAATCCATGGAAATATTATCTCATTTCCATTCTAGAATATTCAATGGTTGCATCATACCCAACGACTTCTGTTGTTCGATCTTCGACTTCTGACAAGTCAAACGAGCATAAACGAACTCGACAATATCCTTCTTCATAGAATACTTTTCTCGATCTCTGGAACATCTAGAACACACACTCTATCTCGAAACCTCATCACACCATTCTCATCAATCCAAAATTCACCTGTGTTACCTTGGTTAATTAACGTCAATTGGTCCACCAACTTCAAATCGACTTGCTGACCCACTTTGATTTCCTCCAAAACACCACTTGTTAGCTTCAACTTCCCTAACTTCACACTGCCAGGAGTCTTTTCACACGCCAAACTTAAATCTCGAAACTGTTCGATTAATTCCAATCCTCTCACTATAAGCATCAACATATGCAATGACTTTCTACTCAATGCGTAGGCCACTACATTTACTTTGCCCGGATGGTAACTCAAATCAAAGTCATAATCCTTCAGTAATTCCAACCACCTTCTCCGCCTCATATTCACTTCCTTCCGGTCGAACAAGTACCCCAAATTCTTATGATCACTGAACAGTTCAAATTTAGAGCCAAACAGATAAGTCTCTAAATCTTCAACATAACCACCGCGGAGGCCAACTCTAAGTTATGCGTAGGATAATTCCTCTCAAGAACTCTCAATTGTCTCGAAGCATAGGCAACAACTTATCCATTTTGCATCACTACCCCACCAAGACCCATCTTTGACGCATCACAATACATCATAAAAGATTCGTTCGGATTAGGCAAAATCAACACTGGAGCGGTCGTCAACCTCTTCTTCAATTCCACAAAACTCTCCTCACAAGCCACATCCCACACAAAAGCTTGACCCTTTTGAGTCAACTGAGTCAAAGGTAATCCCAACTTAGAAAAGCCCTCGATAAACTTGCGGTAATAACCCGCCAATCCCAGAAAACTTCGGATCTCAGTAGCAGACTTCAGAGTCTCTCACTGTAACACATCATCAATCTTAGAAGGATCTACAGCAATTCCACCACTTGAAATCACATGGCCAAGAAAATTCACTTCCTTCAACCAAAACTCACACTTCAACAGTTTCACATACAATTTCTTTTCTTTCAACACTTTCAACACAATCCTCAAATGCTCAGCATGCTCTTCTTCATGCTTAGAGTATATCACAATATCGTCAATAAAAACCACCACAAACTTATCCAAATACTCATGAAAAATCCGATTCATATACTCCACGAACACCAGGTGCATTAGATACGCCAACCGACATCACAGCATACTCATAGTCATCATACCTCGTCCTGAAAGCTGTCTTCGAAATATCATCAGGCTTAACATGAATCTGATGATAATCAAACCTCAAATCAATCTTGCTAAAACACAAGTTCCCACCAATTGATCCCTCAAATCATAAATCCTCGGAAGTGGATACTTATCCTTGATCATCACTTTATTCAATCGTCTATAATCCACACACAACCTCATAGTACCATCTTTCTTCTTCACCGACAGAACAAAAGCACCCCACAGAGAAACACTCAGTCGAACAACTTCCTCCCAAGCAACTCTTCCAATTGTTTCTTCAATTCTCCCAACTCAGATGCAGACATACGGTAATGAGCCATTGACACCAGACTCATACCTGGTATCAAATCCGCTGCAACCTCTACCTCACGCTCTAGAGGCAAATCACTTACGTCATTAGGAAACACTTCCGAAATTTCATAAACAGAAGGCAAAACCCCCACTTCTCCACCTTCACTAATACTCAAAGTTACCCTCAACATAAACATCTCAGCACCATCCTGCATCGACTCATCAAAACCATCTGTAAGCACTTGGCTTAACTTCAAACAATTCACTGCGCACACCACTTAAGCTCGCAAGACACGTCTATCCCACCCAACATGATCCCGTCTATTATCAACAAGAGATTAAGGGTGATCAGTTCCTCAATTTGTCTATAACAGCTGACTATCATGAGGCGGTACAAACTATCTTTACCAAACTATCATAGCATCCAACACCACACTTAGCCACCGCTCCACACTTGAAGCACCTTGGAGAAGCACCATCTTCTCCCCCACTTGTTTCATTCCCAACTTGCAAATGGAAAACAAAACAAGCATCGATAGTATTTTCACACACGTGTCGCACACTAGGGAATAGACAACATTAGACAACCTGGCCGGACGGACCGACCTGCTCTGATACCACTAATGTAACACCCTTTTCTACCGCACAAATATTGCAGTAGATTAAATCAAATATCAGAGTAAAATCAGAACCCCCTCAAAGGGGTGCACATTTCTCAATTAATTTAATCAAACAAAATTGCTCCATAAACAACGGGTTTTCCTCAGAATAATTCAAAAACCATCAAACAGCAGTGGAACCACCATAATCACAATAATCCAAATCTAAAAAGTTTTAAAATAAAATCATAGTCATCAAATAACAACAAAATGTCAACATAATATGTTTCGACTCAACGACCCAACCTGATGTTACACTATTAGAGCAAGACCCTATACATCGACCAAAAGCAAAATAAACTCCAAAAGTCCTCGAAGGCATCCACGGCTAATCCTGGTCACCTGCACGTTACCTAGTGGAGGCAACATTCAAACAGGCAGGGTGAGTAATCACAATTCATTATAATCAATATAAAAACAGGGTATGCATAAAATGGCGTCATTATCATATACAATATCATCAGGGTCATCACAAAGGAAAACATCAAAATCACAATATCATAAATCACATCAATGCCAAATAAATGCAATGCACAACAAGACTCATGCATGTGGTACCAATCGTCACAATCAATATAACTCATGGTCATTCACATCGTCATTTAATCATCGAACATCACATATACGCAGTTCATAACGTCAATATACATCATGGTAATTCATATCATCAATTAACCTTCAAAATCATGTATAAACGGTTCATAATCATCAATAAACTCATAATAATTCAGATCATCAATTATTCATCAAAACATCACGACATCATCGTCTCATAATCATCAATAACATCATGGTAAATCATCATAATAATCATAGTTCAAACATCAAGACAGCACAAGAAACATAAAACAAAGTTCGCGAACAGCAGCCGTTCGCTACAAAGTTCGCTGTGCAAACTAGTTCGCTAGGATGTTCGCTTTGCGAGCTTCCCGCGAATCCCAGAATCACATACAAAAACCAGAGAACCCTAATCTATCTCCCTCGCTACCTCTGTTCCCTTTGCAAAGCCATTCGCTGGGAAGTTCGCCGTGTGAACTAAAAATCACAAACAGAGTTCATCTCAGTATCATCAAACAAAATCATTGCGCATTCGCTGCGCTGCTCGCTTTGTGAGTCTGGGGCGAAGGTTCGCCTTGCGAAGGATTCGTTTTCTGTACGAACGTGCGATTTCCTACAATTGCAGCTACGCATCAGTAGCACTTCAGACCACCAAATTCTTACGGGTTCAACCTCAATTCACCCCAAAACATCCCCAAAACCTTCCTAAGGCATCATGGAAATCAAAGGCATAAAACCTACGACTATTAGGTCGAATAATTTCACTATCCTAACTCAAAATCACCTAAACCTTCACAAACTCTCAAGATTCTCATAAACCCCATAAATTCTTTTCTCCACAAAATCCACATATCATCAACAGAAGGTTTGGCCTCGAAGACCTACTTTTATCCGATTCAATTCAACCCTTAATAATCAATCCACAAAAATGCCCTAAAGCACCAATTTAATCAAAAACCCACAACCCATATAAACCTCAAAAATCAGCTTTAAACACATCGAATTCTTATATTGAAAACAATGAAAGGCAATACTCCCCATACCTTAGATTGTCGATTCAGAGCTTTCTCTATTGAGTCTTTGGAAACCTTATCGAATCCTCGCCTTTTCCTTTTTCCTCAGAGCTCTCGTCTTCTTTCCTTCTTTTCACGGTTTAACAAAATGAATCCCGTTCTCAAACTCTCCTTTTTGTTAAACCTACTCCTGGGCTTCTAAAATGGGCTTTTCCCAATTTACCCTCACTAATCCTCCTCAAAAGTCCACCTTACCCTTAATTCATCTAATATTATTTAAATTAATAATAATACTAATATATTCCATATTATATACTATTATTTAAATAAATAACCAAAATTCCACACATAGCCCAAACCACCAAAATTCACCAAAAATCACGAATATTATATTTAAATAAATATTCTTACAAATTTCCTCAGGAATTCAACTGGGTGATCGTTGTTGATCTTGCTTTCTCAAACTTCCCAAATACCAATAGATGGCCTCCAAGGGTGCATATGAACACATGTAATTATGTCCCAAGACTTGGGATCATGCCTTGGCCAAAAGTCAAAGGCCTGGTTGACTTTTCCTGATAAAACCCTAATTTGGGGCCTGATGAACTTGGGGTTCATTGCACTTGTGGTGGGAGCCAAACACACTTGATTTATTGATGAATAAGGCCTCTTGAATATATGTAAGCTTAATTGGTTGATGAACTAATCAAGTCATTGACTGATCACACCAAGATCCCTTTGTAATTCCTCAGGTCAAAACCCTAATTTCACAACTCCTGATTTCATGGTTTCTCTTAGAATTCTCTTGATCTAATCACATGAGATCATGGAATATGATTTGGAAACCTCATGATCAACCCTCAAGACCAAAGATTGAGCTTTTGGAGCCTCAGTTGACTTTCTTGACCAGATGAATTCAAACACCTTTCTTAACCACCTAATGAACACTTGGGATGGATACATTGAGCCAAGAAGTGCCTTAGGAGACCTTGAAATGTATGAGAACTTGGCTTATTGATCTTGCCCTCCTTCTTGTGCGAAACCCTAGCTTTTAAATAGAAGAACAAACTAGCAAAATATGATGGTTAGTTAACAATGCATAGATGATTGAACCCTAATGCAAATGCAAGAATGTCATGACATCTAAGGGGTAAAATTTGGGGTATAACATGGTGTGTGTGTGTGTGTGTGTGTGTGTCTTTGTGTACGCATGTGTGTGTGTGTGTACGTGTGTGTGTGTGCGCGCGCGCGCGTGCGTGCGTGCGTACGTGTGTTATTGCATATTGTTAGTTGTATATAATTTATTCAAGTATATGGCATAATAATGCATACTGAGAATTAAATGAATAAACACATTAACACATGAGATATTTTGTGAGAATGCGTTGAGAGAGATGACAACTTAGATAGTATCATCAATGGAAATACAGAATATTGATAGAAATCAATGAAACTGTGAAATTTAAAGTATTGGCAAGAGAAGATCACAAAAGAGTAAGTGAGGTACGAAGCTAATAGTGCATGTTTTACGAAAGTTGGTATGTTAGATTTTTTTTTAAAAGTTGCTTGAGGACAAGCAACAAACTTAACTTGGGGTTGTGATTATTCATCATTTTACTAGTTTTATCTAAGTTTTTTTTTTACGTAATTTAATTAAAAATTATTACACTTGTTATTAATTAATTAAATTTTCTAATAAAATTTGAATATTTAGATTTTATTTGATTAAATAATAATTTTTATGATAATATTCTATTTTGGAAGGTTTTAATCTATGTTGTAAGTGTTAAGAAGTCACAGAAAGAGCAAAAAAAGGAAAGCTTTGAATTTTTAAGCAGATTCACAATTCTATTTTCAACATATTTTACATCATGATATCTGTGTCGTATTTTGACCATATCTAAAATTTTGTAACTCTGGTTGAGATGAGATCGGCGACAAATGAAATCTTACATCTTGAGTTACAACTTTCATACTGAAATCAAAGTCTAAATTATAATATAAATGGATGAACAATAGTGAGAAACATTCTGACGTTGTTACAACTCTGAATTATGGGATTGAGTTTTCTCTCAATCCTAAAAGTCTATTATCAACTCCTATTTAAAGAGAAGAGTTCAAAGCTTTTGTTGAGTTTTGATTGCAATAAGGATATTGAGAGTAAAGATTGAAGGCTTTACACTGTTGAAGATTAATTTTCATCTTTAAATCATGCATCAATCCTTAAATCTTTTGGTTATGAATAATTGTATTATAGTAGGTAAATTTCCTTTGATTAGGCCTTTAGATGAATTTACTTAAACTGTTTGAATTATGTAATTAATTGTTGAGTATTATTTTCTAAAATTGAAATCCTAGTATTATTTAATTAAATATGTGTTCAATGCCTTTTATATGTTGACGAATGTATGAATTAATTCGAAGCTGAGATTGATTATTAACCATAACTTTAGAAATTTGATCTAATTCAACTATTCAATCAATAATTACTTTAAACATATTGAATTATTCATTTGTGATGTAGAAATTAAAGTTCAATAAAATTTCTTTTGATTATGAATTCACCTAAGACATTAGGAGATTGTAATTTAAAGAGAGGGTTATGAGTAAATAAATTGGTAATAACTATTTTGTTATTTCATTGTAACATTAAATAAACAGTTTTGGGGAATAGACACAACTTCCAAATAATGATAAATAAAGGATTAGAAAAAGATATAAACATTCCTTTCTTGAATTCTAATCCGAACCTGATAGAGACACTCGCGGAGGTAGCCTAGGGGGTGGGAATTCCTTGATTATTGAGAAGACATAACTAGCTCATGTCAGAGAAGATGATAGGTCAGACCATGGGTGTTTGTCCTCATAAAGTCGAAGCAAAAATTCCCATTAATGGTCTATGTCTTCCATTGGTAAAACTATCAAAAGGCGAAGTGACAAAGATCAAGCTCAAGAGGGAAATCTTTCAAAAAAGTCCAAGTCATTGTAGCCAACCCTGGGGGAGTTACTCTGGGTGGACATCTTATGACCAAGGGGGCTCCTACCTTCAAAGTAGTATAGTTTTTCCTCCCAGAAAGGGACTATGGCTACATACTAAATCTATTAGATACAGCTAAGCTAGAACTGATGGGATGGACATTCTTCTAGATGTACCGAGATGCCACCTTTATATCCATAACAACTATTGGTCAGGGTAAGACGTTAGAAACCGAAAATCTTACCAATGAAAAAGAGGTTATGAAGAGTTAATATGGTGTCCTCATTTATGAGAGGAACAAACTCTATGAGCAACTGGCCAGTCTTCACAAAGATATAGAGACACATGGTTCTCCTTCTGACCTTTGTGTAAAACTCATCCTCCTAAAGGGGCCATTAGTGGAGAAGGAGAAAGCCTTATGCAAAAATGATAAATATTTGGGAGAAGTCTAGGAAGTCTTCCTTCTTCTTCTTCCAAGGTAAAGGAGGTTGAGACCTCCCTTCAAAAATAGAATGATAAACGTTCCAATGAGGTGATAACTTATGAAGTCCACTTGACAGAGGTGAAGAAGGAACTAGAAGACTTTCTGAATGTCACCATCCATGTTATGCAGGTTACATTTCATAATTCCTTAAATCTGGTGGAGTTGTTCTCCCCCAAAGTGGAGATTCATGGGTGATGAGGAATGAGCCTTGTTGTTCTTATTAATTAGTAATGGTAATTTATTGTTGGTTTCGACAATTATAATAATATTTCTTTGATATCTCTTGATTTTTCTTTATATCTAATCTATTCCCTTCCATTAGATGGGTTTTACTCTTTCCATCCATGTGCTTTATTTAGCTTCGTTCATTATATGGCTTTGCACAAATTTATTTCATCATATATTCTTTTACAATTTTATTTCATCGATTGATCTTGTATTAATTTATCTCATCATGTAGTCTTTCACGAATTTATTTAATCCTTTAGCATGTCATGATTTTATTTCATCGTATACTCTTTCACGATTTTATTTCATCGTATTAGCGGCATAAATGAGTTGGGTGTCTGCTTTGCTTTGACGTATATAGGGATGGTGCCCAGACAAAGGCCGGTTCCTATTCCATGCCCCGAGTGAAAACTTGGTTCGAGACCAACGTACCTAAGGATCCACTGCATGCGCTATGGAGTGGCTAGCTACCAAAAGGGGTGTGCCAACAACGATTTTGTTCACTTTGTTCATCATACCTCTCGTTTTTCACTTGGAAAAGACAATTATATAATGCTAAAAAGGTCATCGCATTACTCATATCAAAGTATTACATCAGATAATCATTTTCAATTTACATTCGTACAACCAGGGAAAAACTTAGCTAAAATACCAATTAAGCTTCATAGCATTCCATGTCATTGGGATTGGTTCTCTCTGTAGGGTCTTTAGAGTATAAACTCAATTTCTTGTGCTAGCCCTGGTCATGTATGGTCTTTATTTTCACAAGAATTTTTAGGATCAATAGAAAGTGTACCATGCTCAATGTACAATGTGATGAGAGAGACCAATGAGGGCTGCGAGATGTCTACTATAACTACCATCATCAACTCACGAGTTTCCATGTTTGGAATCCTCGCAGTTTCTTGGATGAAGGAGTAGTTGATGCTGGAGGTTTTGGTATTTTTGAGTTTTGAAAGGACATGTGCCTGATATTGTGCTCTTTCGATACGTGCATGATTTCATGAGTTTTGAACTTAGCTAACTTTTCTCTAGTTAGGTTGACATATCACTGTAACAATGGGTGATTAGCCTGAGCTTCCTTCTTGACCCGCGATACCCCTAGTAATGAGTCTGTTCATAGCTTAATGTTTTATGTTCCCATCTCAGCTGCCAAAAGACAACGAAAGCTTCATATTCATCCGAATTATTGGCAATGGGGAATTCAAGAAGTAGTGATACTTCAATTATTAACCTAACTTCATTCTCCAATATGAGTTTGGCCTCACTTCCTCTGTTATTTGACAAAATTTCTATGAACACAACCAAACATGAGCTGGTCCAGGTACGCCTAGAGTCATTTTTTCTACAAAGTCTACGAACAACTAGTATTTCAATGCTTTCTCGAGCTTGAAAGAGACATCGAACTTAGATATTTTTTGCAAAATATTTCGTCAATCTTCCAGCTAAGTCTGATATTTGAAGGACTTGTTTTAAAGGCATATCAATGCAGAAGATTATGACATGTGCCAAGAAGTAACAACACAACTTCTGGGATGCATTCACCAATGCCAATGCTCCTTTATCTATCTTTTGGTAGGTTGGTTTTAGCCCAACTAATGATTTATATTTAAAATACACCGACCTCTGAGTGGAATCTACCTCTCGGATGAGGGCACTAACTTCTTCAGAGGAGATGGCCAAGCAAAGGTAAAAAACTTCTCCTATGATTGGTATGGACAAAACCAGTGGGGTTGACAAGGCCATTTTTAGAGACATGAATGATAATGGCTTATACCCGACCAAACTTTATACTAGCTTGTCTATGCTTGTTATTCGATAGGAATCTTTAAGGAATGCGCGATTAAGATTAGTGTAATCGACACACATTTTCCACTTTCTCGCGGCTTTCTTGACCAACACAACATTGGACAATCATTAAGTATATCTTAATTAGGAGATAAAGTTGACATCTCGTAGGCTCTGAACTGTTTTCATACTTGATTAGGCTTTCTCAATAGACTTCCCCTCCTTCATTGAGCCACATAGATGATAAAGAGGTAAATATTCAACCGGTGGCAAGCCGCACTAGGGTCTAAGTTGTGCATCTTGTCAAGAGAAACTGTAAAGAGCCCGACATTAGCTTTAAGACACTAAATAAGCCTTTTCTTCACCCAAAGAAAAATAACTCAGCCCCTATGCAGACCGAATATGTTGGATTTTCTTTGAGCTGGAAAATCTCAAAGTTGTCCTCTATAACCAACCTTAATGTTCTCCTTTTGACTTTTGTTATTAGGATGAGTTCGTTGTTTCACAGTGTTTCGTCTTCTAGCACACTGAGGTTGACCGTTCTAACGACCTGGTGGATCTTCTTCTTTATTTTCTCAAAAGCGATGACGGTCGCAGGAGAGTGGGTGGGTTCTTCAATACGACTTCATGTATGAGAAGAGCTCCACGAAGATCAATCGAAATAACGCCTGGTTTGTATGCATCATTGTAATATTTCATATTCAAATGGACCAAAGAGGCCACTACATCTAGTACCGCGAGGAATGACTTCCCAAGGACACCATTCTAGACGCTTTCAAAAGGGATCACGAGGAAATGTGTATTCACGGTTCTTTCCTCTTCCACTTACCTTAAAGAGACTCACAGCTCGATAGTTCCATATGGAAGAATGGAAGTATCTTGATTGTCTAATACTAACCTCACAAAGATTCCAATATAAATCACAAGAGCTTACTTCATCAATGATGATTCCTGATACCGAATTGTTTGCTATGGCAGCGATTATGACTAGTGAAAATGTTGGATTAATAGTCTGATCCAATTTCCCGCCGCCTAAAAGCCCTAAAATATGTTTGTCATCTTCGTGCCTCTCGTTCGCCACTAGTGAGTCGGGGGAGCTTCGTGGTGGAGGTTATTTCTCAATTAACGATATGATGTTGATTTAATCATCAAAGAGGAAATAGAAAGATCTTGAGACTGAGAAACCTATGGTGTCTTTGGCAATTGAATAAGTTGTCATTATCTTCTTCAAGTAAGCTCGTTGCAGAAGTTTATGATTTTTGAATCAGAGATATTTGATAATGGAATTCATAGGCATCAAAAGTCAATTCTCGCAAACTGTGCTAATGTTAGGTTAAAGAATTAGAAATGCATGGTGAACTGATTGAATGAAGTCTTGGTGTGGTGGATCAAGTTTCCGGTATGACAGAGAGGGGGTGGACCTGCAAGGTTTGCACTTCAACATACAAATCAATGAGTTATCAACAAAAGAGCAGAATAAGTTATGGTTAGAACATACGTCATGACTTGCGTGAGATCCCTTCTATATAAGGAGAGGTTAGATATCCCCATGCTTTCTGACATAGAACGTGGGGAACCGTAAGATGATATCTAACCGTGAATAACCGTCTGTAGTATGGATCGAATATGAGTCTCAAAGTAGTGGGTGCGTTGTACCTTTAATACCTTATGACTTTAGACTGATGATTGAGCCTCCTTATTATTGGGTCTCTGGTTGATCTAAACAATAAGTATTTGTATTTTTTTATAATTGAATTTATTGCAAATTCGTTTCATAAGATTAAAATATAAATTTAATTGATATTATTAAAAAATAATTATCGAGTTTTACTACTAATACTTGAGACTATTAAACTACGCTATTTATTCAAAACCAATAATAAAACGGAGTAAGTTTTCTCACTCTGAATTTCTAAAAATAAATCATAATTATTTTATTTAAAAATATACTTTCAACCAATATATTATATGTTATTCAAAAATATATTTACCGATGACAGTAATCTATATCAATATTAATGTCATTTAAAATGATATTGGAGTGTATTGTAAATTATTCCATAATAATACAACTCACCAAATTGTTCAATAAGACCAAGTGGTAATTATAAAGCCAAACTGTGCATGCAATTATGAAAGAAATAGAAAAACAGTTCATATTCAAATATTTCTATTAAATGCAACTTTCGAGCATATATCATTATAAAGTTTTATATGGAGCTTGCATTGTACTCAATCGGTTGATGAAATGGGTTAGCAGTGGTAGCTTTTACTTGACAACACTATTGTTTTCCACTCCTATCTATGAACAAATTAGTGCAAGAAATAGAATTAATCATTTTGTTTGGACCACTTCATTTCAATGTAAGGTACACGTACACAATCATAAAACACATTAAAAGGAATATTACTCCATATGTGTGAAAGTCTGATCAATTAACACATTGAAAAAAAAACTAGCTATTTAGTGTCAATAAAAATGCGGACCATTTCTTAGTGCACCATATATATATATATATATATATATATATATATATATATATATATATATATGGGTCATGCTAATACACACTCATATAGGTGTGTATTAGCAACATGCATCAAAGTGTATTTTTGTGTGGGCCCCATCATTTTTAAGTAGAACCCACATTAAAAAGATAAAGAAAAAAAATAGAAAGAAAATACACTTAGTGTATTTTTGTTTGGGGCTCACCAATTTTTGGTGTGTGTTAGCATTTTCATATATATATAATGGCGGAGCCAGGACCTTGGGTCAGGGGGTGCAAGATGCTTTATAAAAAATCGCAAGCCAAATCGAAATCGTAAAAAATCACGTGGTTCGGCTTGGTTTGTGGTTTGTATTTTGTAAATCGAACTAAGATAAACCAAATTGTATTATGTTACAACTCAAACTTCACTTATCGCACATCCAACACAAAACCTAAATCTATTATGCCTTAACCTTACAAATATTTTCTTACTCACACTTGGTTTGATTTTGTGTTATTTCTAAAAGTCAGTCGAACCAAACCAAATCTCATATTTTTTTTCTCTTGCAGTTCGAATGATTATTACTGTCAAAACGTCCAAACCGCACCGCGAACACCCATATATGTATCCTATAACATTTAAAATTATGTCTTATTTATTCAATCACTCAGTTGGATTTCTTAAAAATTCTGGCATAAATTTATAGTCTTGAGAAATTTGTCTATTGGTAAAGCCTTTGATTTTTAGAGTGTGCTCCTCTCAAAATTTTAGATTTAAATCTTGTTAGATGTTAATAATTTCTGTGTTGGATTAGTTAATATAGAATTTTTTTCTATTTGACTTAAAAATAAAAAAGCATACGTTTATATGTATTTTTAACAAATTATAAATTATAGTATATTTTATATGTATATCAAAACATTAATAAGAAATAAAAAAAAATATAATTTACACTAGTAATCAAAGGAACTACTTGTATTAAATTTTATATCTTTCTTACAAAATTAATTATATATGAAAAAAAGCATAAATTATTTTATAAAATTATTCACCATTAGTAATGTAAAAGAGATAAATTAATAGAATTATATATATATATATATATATATATATATATATATATATATATATATATATATATATATATATATATAGAGAGAGAGAGAGAGAGAGAGAGAGAGAGAGAGAGAGAGAGAGAGAGAGAGAGAGAGAGAAATTGATTAATAATTAAAAAATATTACCATTATAACCAGTGTTGGAGCCAGGACCTTGGGTCAGGGGGTGCAAGATGCTTTATAAAAAATCGCAAACCAAATCAAAATCGTAAAAAATCAGGTGGTTCGTGTAACGCCCCAGTTTTGTCGTTTTATTTATTTGAGTCGTTTTGAGTATTTTATTATTATATTATTTTATTTCTGACTTTTAGGTGAAAATATGTTATTTTTCATCGTGAATATATTTTGTCGCGTTTTGGGAACATTTGCGAGATATTTGAGTGTAGGGGTATTTTGGGCATTTTGATTTATTTTGTTAAGTTAGAATATAAATAGAAAGAAAAAGAGAGAAAATAGTAAGGGGAAAGAAAAAGGAGAGAAGAAGAAAAGAAAAGGAGAAGAGAAGAAAAAGAGAGAACTTGGAAAACTTGTAAATCAATCAACCGACTTTCTAGAACACGATTAAATCGGGTAAGGGTGCGAAACTCGATTATACTATGTTTGTGTATGTTTGGATGTTTTCTTGTTTTCCCATAGCTTTGAGTTCTAGGTTGGAAATGAGAATTTTGTGAGAAATCGATGTTTTCGCGGTTGGAAATCGATGTAAATGTGGTAGAATACTTGTTACTATGATTAGACTAGGTTCTGATTGTTATATGTTGGTTTGGAAATGTTTTGGATGAGAAAATATCATTTTTGGATGATCTGGTGCGCTGCTGGGTTTTGCTGAAATCGCAGGTTCGCACTGCGAATGGCCGGCGAATGAGTGGCGAGCGTTCGCGTGAGGTTCGCACTGCGAACGTTGTATTATTTTTCATTCTGCCACGGTTCGCTGGAGTATTCGCATTGCGAATGGGGTAGCGAGCATTCGCTAGGACGTTCGCACTGCGAACGGTGGAAATTTTCTAGGCTATTTTGGCTACTGCCTTGGTTCGCTGGTACATTCGCACTGCGAATGAAGAAGCGAAGTACTCGCTAGGAGCTTCGCACTGCGAATGTGGCAGTTTTCCCAATTTGTTTTCTCTGTAACTTTTGATCCGTGAGTCGGTTTGAGGCGTGGTTTGATGCGTTAGAAAGCTTGTAGCATGTACTTTCTTATGATGATGGTTTTAAAATCGTTAGCCGATTTAATTATGTCGGGAATTTGGAATAGTGTCATTTTGTCGACGTTTGTCGTTAAAATTGTGTGTAATTGGTGTGTATCATGCAATGTGTTGTTGATATGGATATGGTATGATTTGCGTGCTATTGTATGGTACAAATGCATTGTTTTGGGCTTGAATTGCAAAGCATGATTAATGTTGAGTGAGATGGTTGCGTATATATGTGCATTTTAAATGTCCTGAGTCATTGTATGACAAGCATCATGATATGCATTCTTGTGACGTCCTGAGTGACGGATTGATTCCAGAGGGAATCTGCTATAACATCGTGCGCCTTAAAAATAAGAGGTATGAATTGCCTTAAAAATAAGAGGACCGAAAGCGATGGTTATAGACGATCGTGTGCCCATGTGGGGTGTGAGCGATCGGGTCGTGTGCCTGTGTGGGGTGTGAGCGATCCATAAACGTCGTGTGTCGTGTGGGGTGTGAGCGACGGGGAACATCGTATGCCCGACGGGGAGTTACAGTGATGTAACGAGCGATGATTCCAGCAGAGTTCCTGAGTGAACTAGTGATGAGAAATATTGGAAGTCGGTACCGCATGTGCATTGCATAAGAGTCGTTGTGTCGGTCTCTGTGCATTTGCATAAATCATGGATTAATTGGGTATGAATTTGTGAAACTGATTGATGAGATGGAATATGTGTAGTTGTATTTGATTGTGGTGCATTTGTGGTGAGAATATTTTACTTGTGCCTTTCTGTGTCAATATATAATTATATGCAACTGTAATATGATTATTTTTCTCACCCTTCTGCTGTTTTATAATGCTCTATGAGGCATTGCAGATTAGAGTTGCTGGAGGTCTTTTGTGAAGGTAGGATCTTCATTCTTTTGTCGGTCGACTCTGATATGTGACACCGGGTTATTAGGGAGGCCGTTTGTGATTATTTGTGTTATTTATATGTATCTTTTGAATTGTACATGTATGACTTGATGTATGATAAACTTTCATGATATATAAATATATGTTGATATTCAGTTATGGATTTTCCGCTTATATTCTGTAATTGGATTGTGGGTGTATTACTACCTGAATTGTTGCATATATATATGAGCAGGTGTTGTATGTCTGTTTCAAGTTGATGTGGCATCTCCAGTCTATGTCGTGCATGTTTTAAACATACTCTGATGAAATTTTGTATTTTATTTATCGCCTTAATAACTTGGGGGTATAGATTGGGGGTGTTACATTAAGTGGTATCAGAGCCAGTCTGTGTCAGTTCGTGTCTGGTTGTGTCAGTCCTTGTTGGTGTTGGCGTTTGGGGTGAGCTGTTTGTTTAACCATAGTTTCTGTTATTGGAAATGAACAGAATATGGCTGGTAGGAACGACGCTGCTTTGGCAGCTGCTATGCAAGCTATGGCTCGGGCTGTGTAAGGTGCACCTCATGCTGCGAGTAATGATGAGTTCAGGAAGAATAAACCGCCTGTCTTCAAAGGAAGATATGATCCTGATGGTGCTCAAATTTGGTTGAAAGAGATTGAAAGGATTTTTCGAGTTATGGATTGTGCTGAGGACAGTAAGGTGAGACTGGGAACTCACATGTTACAGGAAGAAGCTGATGACTGGTGGGTTAGTACTCGTCAGGTGTTGGAAGCTGGGGATGAAGAAGTTACTTGGGAATTATTTAGCCAGGAGTTTCTGAGGAAGTATTTCCCCGAGGATGTTAGAGGAAAGAAGGAAATTGAGCTCTTGGAACTGAAGCAAGGTATTATGTCAGTTATTGATTATACTGCTAAGTTTGTAGAGCTTGTACAGTTTTATCCTCATTATGCTGAAGCGACTGCAGAGTTTTCTAAGTGTGTAAAGTATGAGAGCGGGTTGCGTCCTGAGATTAAGCAGGCAATCGGTTATCAATGGATTCGGAGGTTTTCGGAGTTGGTGGAATGTTGTAGGATTTATGAAGAGGATAGTAAGGCTCGTTCTACTTATTATAAGAGTGTGAGCGAAAGGAAAGGGAAGCAACAGTTCCGTGGTGGTCCGTATGTAACACCAGCTGATAAGGGTAAACAAAGGGGTATTTTTGATCGAAGGTCAAGTGGTGGAGCTGTGTCTGGTCCTCTGAGGTGTTATAGATGTGGTGAGTTAGGGCATCGTCAGTTTGAGTGCAGGAAGGATATGAGGAAGTGTACTAATTGTGGAGGTGCCGGACATGTCGTAGCGTATTGTAAAAGGAAGAATGTGGTGAAGTGTTTCAACTGTGGTGAACCTGGTCATATTAGCACAAAGTGTCCGAAACCAAAGAAGGCTCTATCTGGTGGGAAAGTTTTTGCGTTGGCAGGAACTCAGACTACTAATGCGGATCGTCTGATCAGAGGTACTTGTTTTATTAATAGTACGCCTTTAGTTGCTATTATTAATACTGGAGCGACTCATTCGTTTATTTTGTCTGAGTGCGCTAAGCGTTTGAATCTTGTGTTGTCTTTGATGGATGGTGAGATGGTTATTAATACTCCAGCGATGGGGTAAGTAACTACTTCTTTGGTTTGTTTAAGTTGTCCTTTGACCATTTATGGTAAGGACTTTGAGATGGATTTAGTGTGTTTGCCGTTAGAGGGTTTAGATGTGGTTCTGGGAATGAATTGGTTGCAGTTCAATCGGGTTCATATTGATTGTTATCATAAGCTGGTAAGATTTCCTTCTCTTGAGGAAGATGAAGACTCGAGTTTCTTATCTACCAAAGAGTTGAAGAGACTTTTGGCGGATGAAGCTCAGTTGTTTGGGTTATTTGCGTCGTTGACTGTGGATAGTCAAGTTTCACTTGATGTGTTTCCTGTTGTGTGTGATTTTCCGGAAGTGTTTCCTGAGGATATTTCAGATGTGCCTCCAGAGAGAGAGAGGTGGAGTTTTCGATAGATCTAGTTCCTGGTACTAGACCTGTATCTATGACACCTTATCGAATGTCGGCATCTGAGTTGGTTGAGTTAAAGAAGCAGTTGAATGAATTATTGGAGAAGAGGTTTGTGAGACCAAGTGTTTCTCCTTGGGGTGCTCCAGTCCTGTTGGTGAAAAAGAAAGATGGAAGTATGCGGTTGTGTATTGATTATCGCCAGTTGAATAAGGTGACGATTAAGAATAAGTATCCTCTTCTGAGAATTGATGATTTGATGGATCAGTTGGTTGGTGCCTGTGTGTTCAGTAATATTGACTTGAGGTCGGGGTATCATCAGATTAGGGTGAAGGAGGAAGATATTCAGAAGACGGCTTTTAGGACACGTTACGGTCATTATGAATATTCTGTGATGCCGTTCGGGGTTTCTAATACGCCAGGTGAGTTTATGGAGTACATGAATCGTATTTTCCACGAGCATTTGGATCGATTTGTTGTTGTGTTTATTGACGACATATTGATTTATTCTAAGTCTCGAGAGGAGCACGCATAGCATTTGCGTATTGTTTTGTAGGTTTTGAAGGAAAAGAAGCTTTTTGCCAAATTGTCCAAGTGCGAGTTCTGGTTGTCGGAAGTGAGTTTTCTTGGGCACGTAATTTTAGGTAATGGTATCGCTGTGGATCCATCTAAAGTAGAAGCAGTGCTACAATGGGAGGCTCTGAGATCTGTTACTGAAATTCGAAGCTTTTTGGGTTTGGCCGGTTATTATCGAAGGTTCATTGAAGGTTTTTCTAAATTAGCACTTCCTTTGACCCAGTTGACTTGTAAAGGGAAAGCGTTCATTTGGGATATTCGGTGTGAGGAAAGTTTTAATGAGCTGAAGAGGAGATTGACGACAGCTCCAATTTTGATCTTGCCGAATCCTACTGAACCGTTTGTGGTTTATTGTGATGCGTCTTTGATTGGTCTAGGTGGGGTGCTAATGTAAGACGGTAAGGTCGTGGCGTATGCTTCGAGGCAATTAAGAGTGCATGAGAAAAATTACCCTACGCATGTCTTGGAATTAGCGGCTGTGGTTTTTGTGTTGAAAATTTGGAGGCATTATCTTTTTGGTGTGAGGTTTGAAGTCTTTAGTGACCATAAAAGTTTGAAATATCTGTTTGATCAGAAGGAATTGAATATGAGGCAGCGAAGATGGTTGGAATTTTTGAAGGACTACGACTTTGGCTTGAATTACCATCCGGGTAAAGCTAATGTGGTAGCCGATGCTTTGAGCCGGAAATCGTTACATATGTCCGCTTTAATGGTTAAGGAGTGGGGGCTTTTGGAATCGTTTAGAGATTTGAGTTTGGTATGTGAAGTGACGACGGATAGTGTGAGGTTAGGTATGTTGAAGGTTACGAATGATTTTCTGATGACGGTAAGAGAGAAGCAGAAGTTGGACGTGAAATTGGTGGATTTGATGTTGGTGGGAGAAAATGATGTGAATAGTGAATTTAAAGTGGATGTTAATGGTGTGTTGAGGTTCTGTGGGCAAATTTGTATTCCAGACGATTCGGAGTTGAAACGGATGATTTTGGAAGAAGGACACCGGAGTAATTTGAGTATACATCTGGGAGCGAATAAGATGTACCAAAATTTGAAGAAGATTTTCTGGTGGCCGGGTTTGAAAAGAGGTGTGGCTCAGTTTGTTTATGCATGTTTGACATGCCAGAAGTCGAAAGTGGAACATCAGAGACCGAGTGGTTTGTTGCAACCGTTGGATATTCCTGAGTGGAAATGGGATAGAATTTCGATGGATTTTGTAACGGGGTTGCCGAATACACAGCGAGGGCATAATGCTATTTGGGTGGTTGTTGATAGGCTGACTAAATCGGCTCATTTCATTCCGATTGACATCAGTTTTTCTTTGTAACGGTTAGCTGAGATTTACATCAGTGTGATTGTGAAGTTGCATGGAGTTCCATTGAGTATTATTTCGGATCGAGATCCAAGGTTTACTTCGAGATTTTGGGAAAGTTTACAGAAGACATTGGGTTCTAAATTGAGATTGAGTTCGGCTTATATCCGCAGACGGATGGTCAGACGGAGAGAACGATTCAGTCTTTGGAGGATTTGTTGCGAGCGTGTGTTCTTGAACAAGGTGGTGCGTGGGATAGTTATCTTGCGTTGATTGAATTCACGTATAATAACAGTTTCCATTCGAGTATTGGAATGACACCGTTTGAAGCGTTGTATGGGCGAAGATGTCGAACACCTTTGTGTTGGCACGAATCTGGGGAGAGTTCGGTGTTTGGACCAGAGTTGGTGCAACTGACTACAGACAAAGTGAAACTTATTCGTGAGAAAATGAAGGTTTCTCGGAGCAGACAAAAGAGTTATCATGATCGGAGACGGAAGGATCTTGAGTTTCAAGAGGGCGATCATGTATTTCTAAGGGTTACGTCGGTAACGGGTGTTGGTCGTGCATTGAAATCGAAGAAACTTACTTCTCGGTTTATTGGTCCTTACCAGATATCTGCGAGAGTTGGTGCTGTGGCTTATAGGGTGGCGTTGCCGCCGAATTTGTCGAATTTGCATGATGTGTTCCATGTTTCACAGCTTCGGAAGTATATTCCGGATCCGTCACATGTGATTCCGATGGACGAGGTTGAGGTAAGGGAGAACCTTACGGTTGAGGCACTACCAGTTAGGATTTTAGATCGCGAGGTGAAGCGGTTGAGCGGCAAGGATATTGCACTTGTGAAAGTGGCGTGGGGAGGCGCTGCTGAGGGCAATTTGACTTGGGAGTTGGAGAGTCGGGTGCGGGAGTCGTATCCAGAGTTGTTCGTCTCAGGTATTATTTTCGAGGACGAAAATTTCGAAGTGGGGGAGAGTTGTAACGCCCCAGTTTTGTCGTTTTATTTATTTGAGTCGTTTTGAGTATTTTATTACTACCTCCGTTCCTATTTGTAAGAGACAAACTTAAGAAATCACTCACACAAACCAGGGAATATTTTTTTTAATTAATTTTTTTGAAAAATTAACTTGTACTTCCAAAAATATCCCTAAATTAAACTTTTAATAATATTAATATTGTTTTAATTAATGATGGTGTAATCACAATACAACACGGTATACAATAAAAATTGGCCAGCACACTTTATCTCTTTACAAGAATAATTACACCAATTTTGACTTTCCATGTTCTTATCATGACCATTTAGATGCAAATATAAATACAAATTAAATTTCCCACTAATTTTTTCTCCACAACTTCCCACCAATTTTTTAGCAAAATTTGAATACTAAAACAAACTTCCCACCAATTTTGGTGGTACATCTATCTTTTCTATATAAAGAGAGTTGATGCTTATATTTCAATCATACTGGAGTATACTTTCATCTTCTAAACTTAAAGATCATGGAAACTGAAAATGGTGAGTAATCTCTTTTGAAATAGATTAGTGTGTGACACATGTATAATTTTAGTAATGATTTTGTTTGTTTTTAATTCACTGTTGTGGCACGTTAATATACATGTGATTTTTTTATCAATTTTGTAATCCCTTTCCAAGTTGATTTTGTTTGTTATGACCAATACTTATGTGAAAGTATTTTTTTAATTTGCCAGACAAACAAATATGGAATATATATATTTTAATTTTTTTGAACAACTCATGTGAAAGTTCCAGTATCTAGTTTGATTATACTACTAGCTGTTTTGATTATTTATTGCAGATTTGGTGACAAGTTTTATTGCAGACTCGGTGACAAGTGAAAATTCAAAAAAACGTGGCTTCCTTAATAATGAAGATAGAAATGCTATATGTCAAATATTGCTTTGCTCAAGTGATGCTAATGGAAATCTAGTTGGAACCAGAGTTGTAGAACGGGTGGCGGCATCATACATTGTTTATCGTATATGGAAACAATTAAAGGACACAGGTAATGCTTGTCATAACAGAACACAAAATTGTGGAAGGAAAAGGGTTCAATTAGATTTGGAGAGAATGCATCAAGTTCCATTATCAAAACGGTCAACCTATCGATCTCTTGCTTGTGCTTTAAATATTCCTAAGACATCATTGGTAAGGTTGCATAAGGTTAGAGTTATACGACGGCATACAAATACACTTAAGCCTTATTTAAAAGAGGATAACATGATTGCTCGTTTAAGGTTTTGTTTGTCGATGATTGACAAAAACAGCTTACCTCATGATCCAAAGTTTATTTCTATGCATAATAATGTGTTCATCGATGAGAAGTGATTTTATATCACTAGAAATAAAGTGACTAATTACTTGCATGTAGATGAAGAAGAGCCACACAGAACTTGTAAAAGCAAAAATTTTATCAGTAAAGTTATGTTCTTATGTGCAGTGACTAGACCCAGGTTTGACAATGAAGAAAATGAGACATACTCGGGAAAGATTGGTATATTTCCATTTGTGTATGAACAACCCGCAAGAAGGAGTAGTGTCAACAAAGTTGCAGGGACAATAGAAACAAAGCCTATAACTTCTGTTACAAGAAAGGTGAATAAGGCATACTTGATAAATAAAGTTCTACCTGCCATTGAAAAAATGTGGCCAAGAGAGGATGTAGGGAATACAATTTTTATTCAGCAAGATAACGCAAGGTCTCATATCAGTAAAGATGATTCAAATTTTTGTCGTGCGGCAAGTGAAAGAAAGTTTGATATTTAATTGATATGTCAACCCCCAAATTCACCCGATTTGAATGTCTTGGACTTAGGCTTTTTTAGTGCCATTCAGTCTTTGCAGCAAAAGGAACCAGTAAAGTCAATTGATGAGCTTATTGGTGCAGTTCAAAAAGCATTTGATGAATTTTCTACTGTGCAATCCAATAAAATTTTTAGTACTCTTCAATCATGCATGATTGAAATAATGAAGATAAAGGGATCTAACAAGTACAAAATTCCTCATATGAAGAAAGACATGTTATATAAAGAAGGTGGCATACCTACTCAAATGAGTTGTGATTCTTCACTGTTACAAGAAGTTACTGAATATCTTCAAAATTTTGATTCTTCATTAGCATAGTATGACTACATGAAAATGCAATTGTTTTTTATCTGGAATACTGTAAAACTGTTTCAATTTTAGAAGTTTTAATTAATGCAAAAGTGTTTCTAATATATCATGAATTGAACAAATAATTATGTTTTCATCTCTAAAAGGATCTAAAGTGGAAACTCAACGCTAAAGTTTTACTACTCATCTACTAGGTGTATTTATAGGCTTAATATACAAGATTAGTATGTCAGGAAAATATATCACTTTACGTTAGTGCCATTAGTAATGCATGAATTTTAAGAATGTAATGTGGTTCCTAGCATTCATTAACGAGCTAAAAAAGTGAAACAGTTTATAGTGCAAAATTATATGAACAACACAGTAAGAAGATTCGATATTTATCCATGGCATTTACAACACGGTTTCAAATGTTTTACTACTGATCCATGCCATTTGCAACTCATTTTCACGCTTTTATTCTATTCTAAAAAATAACTTTTTATTAAAAGAAAACTAACACAGTAAGAAAATAACATAACAATTCTTATAATTAAGCATTGACTCTTCATATATAACAAAATCCAAGAAAAAACATTAAAAGATTTGATAACATAATTCATGACATTTACATTACATTAGATTCCATAGAAATATATTTGGAGCATATTCATAGCCTCATTCTTCAAAGCTTCATGTACACGTTTGGAACCATCATCTTCCTGTTTAACACTGTTATTTTCTTCTGCTTCTTTTGTTTCTTTTCGGTACCATGTTTTTTGCTTCTTTCTAATGACCGGTTTTCTTCCTTCTTCCTCACACTCGATATCTAATTCTTCAACAATCTCAATACCTTCTAATGAATCCTCAGTCTCAGGAAACTTATTCAAATCAAAAAGATTTTTCACTTTTCTTCCATGAGATTTTTCAGTCTCAGCACTTTCTTCAGTGTGATGAGAGTTCATATCCATGGTTTCTTTGAAATATCAGTGAGATGCTAGTCATTCTCTCCTTTATAACTAGTGGGAAATTTGATTTCCCTCCAAATAATTAACACGAGGGGAAACTGAATGGGTTTGGATATTATGTGTATGGGGAATACACACAACATGTAACGACCCAGTTTTTGTGCGAGTTTTATTTAATCGAGTCGTTTGATTATTTTATTATTATTTTAATTTATTTTCGACTTTTATCTGAAAATATGTTATTTTTCAATGTTGTGATATTTTATCGGGTTTTGGGAACGTTTGTGAGATATTTGAGTGTGGGGGTATTTTGGACATTTCATAATATTTTGTTAAGTTAGAATAGAAAGGAAAGTAGAAAGAGAGAAAAATAGAAAGAAAGAAAGGGGAAAGAAAGAAAAAGAGGAGAAAAAGAGAAGAAGAAGAGAAATAGTAAGAAAACTTGGAAAATCAAAGAAATCAACTCCTAGAATCGGTTTAATCGGGTAAGGGTGCGAAACTCAATTATTGTATGATTGTGCATGATTATGTATGTGTATTTGTGATGTTTGTTGGATTAAAATGAAAATATTTAGTAAAACCCATTTTTGGTAAAATTGATTAGAAATTGATTAAATGTGTTAGAAATCATATTTTAAGTATCCATAATTGTTGGTACATGATAGATACTTGTTATTGGACATTGTATTGGCAATTTTCTGGTGTGTAGGTAGAATTTGGGGTGTTTTGGATTGGAACCCGTAAGAAAATTATGCAGAAGAAATTTTTCTGGTTTTCCAGGTCATACGCGTATGGGGCATGTTCATACGCGTATGGACCTTGCCAATACGCGTATGGAGGGCGAGACATGGGCCAATACGCGTATGAGATGGTATTTCACTCGGCCATCTGCCCATTTGCGTATGATACGCGTAGCATTTCAGGGCATTACGCGTATGGTTTTGGTCATTACGCGTACGAACATTTTAACGTGGAATTGGAGAAAAATGAGTCTCTGCTCATACGCGTATGGATCATGGTGATACGCGTATGGACAGGACAATTGTAAAATGGGACTTTTCAAAATATAGTTTTTCGTTTTCTTTCGTAACTTGAGTTCCGTTTGTCCGATTTTTACATTCTTGGTATCGTTGCGTAGCTATTGAGCTGTACTTTCTTGTTATCATGATTTTGAAATTGTTGGACGATTTAATTATGTCGGAAAATCAGGAATAGTGTCGGTTGTCGACTTTTGTCGTTATACTTGCATGTAATTGATGTGTATTGTGCAAGGTGCTGTTGTACGAGGTAAATATATGTGTTTAGATGGGGTTGTGACGATTTGTGGCCGTATGGAAATTAAATGCATTGTTTTGGGCATAAGTACAAAGTGTGATTTTGCCGATGTAAATGAATGTATTTATGTGTGCATATTAAATGTCATGGGTCATTGTATGCCAAGCATCATGATATGCATTGTTGAGACGTCCTGAGTGACGGTTTGGATTCCAGAGGGGATTCTCTATAACTTCGTGTGCCCATGTGGGGTGTGAGCGATGATTATAGACGATCGTGTGCCCATGTGGGGTGTGAGCGATCGGGTCATGTGCCCGTGTGGGGTGTGAGCGATCCATAAACACCGTGTGCCCGTGTGGGGTGTGAGCGGTGGGGAACATCGTAAGCCCAACGGGGAGTTACAGTGATGTAACGAGCGATGATTCCAGCAGAGTTCCTGAGTGAACTAGTGATGAGAAACAATGGAAGTCGGTACCGCATGTGCATATGCATAGAGTCGTTGTGTCGGTCTCTTGCATTTGCATAAATCATTTATGGTTGATTTTGTGTGGATTTGTGGATAATGTTATATATGGATTTGTGTTGGTGATGGAAATATGTATTATGTCTGTAATGCCTTGTGTATGATTTATGGCGTGAGTTGTGGTGAGAAACGTATACATGTGTGTATTTTTGTGTTATATATATAATTGTATGCAATTATATTATGATTGTTTTTCTCACCCTTCTGTTGTTTTATAATGCTCTATGAGGCATTGCAGATTAGAGTTGCTGGAGGTATTTTTGTGAAGCTTTGCGTCTTCATTCTTTTGTCGGTCGGCTCTGATATGTGACACCGGGTAGTTAGGGAGGCCGTTAGTGATTAATGTGTATTCTGTATATATATCTTTTGGTTTGTTCATGTACAACTTGATGTATGATAAAATTTTCATGTGATATATATGTACGTTATTCAGTTTTAGATTTTCCGCTTTCATTCTAAATTCTGAAATGTGGGTGTAAGGAACTGAGTTCCTCTGTTGATTGCTACCCCACTGTTGCATATCTTTATGAGCAGGTGTTGTATGTATTATTTTAATTTGATGTGACCCCTCGGTCTATGCCATGATAATTTAAATATACTCTGACGAAATTTTGAATTTTCTTTTACTGCTTTTTATTAATTGGGGGTTTAGATTGGGGGTGTTACATTAAGTGGTATCAAAGCCAGTTTGTGTCAGTCCGTGTCAGTTGTGTCAGTCCTTGTTGGTCGTTATGGTTGGATGAGCTGTTTGTTTGACTATAGTTTCTGTTATTGGAAATGAACAGAATATGGTTGGTAGGAACGATGCTGCTTTGGCTGCTGCTATGCAAGCTATGGCTCGTGCTATGCAGGGTGCACCTAATGCTGCAGGTAATGATAAGTTCAGGAAGAACAAACCGCCTATCTTCAAAGGAAGATATGATCCGGATGGTGCACAGATTTGGCTTAAAGAAATTGAAAGGATTTTTCGAGTGATGGATTGTGCTGAAGATCAGAAGGTGAGACTGGGTACTCACATGTTATTGGAAGAAGCTGATGACTGGTGGGTTAGTACTCGTCGCATGTTAGAAGCTGCAGAGGAGGAGATTACTTGGGCTGTGTTTAGTATGGAGTTTCTGAGAAGGTATTTTCCTGAAGATGTGAGAGGGAAGAAAGAGATTGAGTTCTTGGAGCTAAAACAAGGTAATATGTCTGTTGTTGATTATACTGCTAAGTTTGTGGAACTTGTGGAGTTTTATCCTCATTATGCTGAAGCGACTGCTGAATTCTCTAAGTGTGTAAAGTTTGAGAATGGCTTGTGTCCTGAGATAAAGCAGGAGATTGGATATCAGAGGATTCGAAGGTTTTCTGATTTGGTAGATTGTTGTAGGATTTATGAAGAAGACAGTAAGGCTCGTTCTACTCATTACAAGAGTGTGAGCGAGAGGAAAGGGAAACAACAGTTCCGTGGTGGTCCGTATGTGACACCAGCTGATAAAGGTAAACAAAGAGGGAATTTTGAGAAAAGGTCAAGTGGAGGAGGAATGTCTGGTCCTATGAGGTGTTATAAATGTGATGAGTTGGGGCATCGTCAGTTTGAGTGCAGGAAAGATTTGAGGAAGTGTACTAATTGTGGAGGGGTAGGACATGTTGCAGCTGATTGTGCCAGGAAGAATGTGGTGAAATGTTACAACTGTGGAGAACCTGGGCATATTAGTACGAAGTGTCCGAAACCGAAGCAAGCTCCAGCTAGTGGGAAAGTGTTTGCATTATCGGGGACTGAGACTTCAAGTGCAGATCGTCTGATTTTAGGTACTTGTTTTATTAATAGTACTCCTTTGATTGCTATTATTGATACTGGAGCGACTCATTCGTTTATTTTGTCTGAGTGCGCGAAGCGTTTGAATCTTGTGTTGTCTGTGATGGATGGTGAAATGGTTATTGATACTCTAGCAATGGGGTCAGTAACTACTTCCTTGGTTTGTCTAAGATGTCCTTTGACCATTTATGGTAAAGACTTTGAGATGGATTTGGTGTGTTTACCGTTGGAGGGTTTAGATGTGGTCCTGGGTATGAATTGGTTGCAATTAAACCGGGTTCATATTGATTGTTATCATAAGCTGGTAAGGTTTCCTTCTCTTGAGGAAGAGGAAGACTCGAGTTTCTTATCTACCAAAGAGTTGAAGAAACTTTTGGCGGATGAAGCTCAGTTGTTTGGTTTGTTTGCATCTTTAACTGTGGATAGTCAAGTTTCACTTGAGGTGTTTCCTGTTGTGTGTGAATTTCCGGAAGTGTTTCCTGAGGATATTTCAGACTTGCCGCCAGAGAGAGAGGTGGAGTTTTCTATAGATCTAGTTCCTGGTACTAGACCTGTTTCTATGGCACCTTATCGTATGTCGGCATCTGAGTTGGTGGAGTTAAAGAAACAGTTGAATGAGTTGTTGGAAAAGAGGTTTGTGAGACCTAGTGTTTCTCCTTGGGGTGCTCCAGTGTTATTGGTGAAAAAGAAGGATGGCAGTATGCGATTATATATTGATTATCGCCAGTTGAATAAGGTGACGATCAAGAATAAATATCCTCTTCCAAGGATTGATGATCTGATGGGTCAGTTGGTTGGTGCGTGTGTGTTCAGTAAGATTGACTTGAGGTCGGGGTATCATCAGATAAGGGTGAAGGAGGAAGACATTCAGAAGACGGCTTTTAGGACACGATATGGTCATTACGAATATTCTGTGATGTCGTTCGGGGTTTCTAATGCGCCAGGTGTGTTTATGGAATACATGAATCGTATTTTTCACGAGCATCTGGATCGTTTTGTGGTGGTGTTTATTGATGATATCTTAATTTATTCTAAGTCTCGGGAGGAGCATGCAGAACATTTGCGTATTGTTTTACAGGTTTTGAAGGAGAGGAAGCTTTTTGCCAAATTATCCAAGTGTGAATTCTGGTTATCGGAGGTGAGTTTTCTTGGACACGTAATTTCAGGTAATGGTATTGCTGTGGATCCATCTAAAGTAGAAGCAGTTCTACAATGGGAGGCTCCGAGATCTGTTACTGAAATTCGAAGCTTTTTGGGCTTGGCCGGTTATTATCCCAGGTTTATTGAAGGTTTTTCGAAGCTAGCACTTCCATTGACCCAGTTGACTTGTAAAGGGCAAGCGTTCATTTGGGATATTCGGTGTGAAGAGAGTTTTAATGAGCTGAAGAGAAGATTGACGACAGCTCCGATCTTGATTTTGCCGAATCCTAATGAACCATTTGTGGTATATTGTGATGCTTCTTTGATTGGTCTAGGTGGTGTTCTAATGCAAGAAGTTAAGGTGGTGGCTTATGCTTCAAGCCAGTTAAGAGTTCATGAGAAGAATTATCCTACTCATGATCTTGAGTTAGCGGCTGTGGTGTTTGTGTTGAAGATCTGGAGGCATTATCTCTACGGTGCAAGATTTGAAGTCTTTAGTGATCATAAAAGTTTGAAATATTTGTTTGATCAGAAAGAGCTTAATATGAGGCAACGTAGATGGTTAGAGTTCTTGAAGGACTACGACTTTGGCTTGAATTACCATCCTGGTAAAGCTAATGTGGTAGCTGATGCATTGAGCCGAATATCGTTACATATGTCCGCTTTAATGGTTAAGGAGTGGGAACTTTTGGAATCGTTTAGAGACTTGAGTTTGGTTTGTGAAGTGTCGTCGGATAGCGTTAGGCTTGGTATGCTAACGATTACTAATGATTTTCTGATGACTGTTTGTGAGAAACAGAAGTTAGACGTGAAACTTGTGGATTTGATGTTGGTTGGAGGAAAAGATGCGAATAGTGATTTTCAAGTGGATATTAATGGTGTTTTGAGATTCCGAGGTAGGATTTGTATTCCGGATGATGCGGAGTTGAAAAAGATGATTTTGGAGGAAGGACACCGGAGTAATTTGAGTATACATCCGGGAGCGAATAAGATGTACCAAGATTTGAAGAAGATTTTTTGGTGGTCTGGATTGAAAAGAGATGTGGCTCAGTTTGTTTATGCATGTTTGACTTGTCAGAAATCGAAGGTGGAACATCTGAGGCCTAGTGGTTTGTTGCAACCGTTGGATATTCCTGAGTGGAAGTGGGATAGCATTTCCATGGATTTTGTAACAAGGTTACCGAATACTCAGCGAGGGCATAATGCTATTTGGGTGGTTGTTGATAGGCTGACTAAATCGGCTCATTTTATTCCGATTGACATCAGTTTTTCTTTAGAGCGGTTAGCTGAGATTTACATCAGTGTGATTGTGAAGTTACATGGGGTTCCATTGGGTATTGTTTCTGATCGAGATCCTAGATTTACCTCGAGATTCTGGGAAAGTTTACAGAAGGCTTTGGGTTCTAAATTGAGATTGAGTTCGGCTTATCATCCGCAGACGGATGGTCAGACGGAGAGGACGATTCAGTCTTTGGAGGATTTGTTGAGAGCTTGTGTTTTGGAACAAGGTGGTGCGTGGGATAGTTATCTTGCATTGATTGAGTTTACGTATAATAACAGTTTCCATTCTAGTATTGGAATGGCACCGTTTGAAGCACTGTATGGACGAAGGTGTCGGACACCGTTGTGTTGGCATGAATCTGGTGAGCGAACGGTGGTTGGGCCAGAATTGGTGCAATAGACGATGGAGAAAGTGAAGTTTATTCGTGAGAAGATGAAAGCTTCTCAGAGTAGACAAAAGAGTTATCATGATCGGAGACGGAAGAAGCTTGAGTTCCAAGAGGGCGATCGTGTATTTTTTAGGGTTACGCCGGTAACAGGTGCGGGTCGTGCATTGAAATCGAAGAAACTTACTTCTCGGTTTATTGGTCCTTAGCAGATATCCGCGAGAGTGACTGCTGTGGCTTATAGGGTGGCGTTGCCACCGAATCTGTCGAATTTGCACTATGTGTTTCATGTTTCACAGCTTCGGAAGTATGTTCCAGATCCGTCGCATGTGATTCCGATGGATGAGGTCGAGGTAAGGGAGAACCTTACGGTCGAGGCAGTACCAGTTAGGGTTTTGGATCGCGAGGTGAAGCGGTTGAGGTGCAAGGATATTGCACTTGTGAAAGTGGCGTGGTGAGGCGTTGCCGAGGGCAATTTGACTTGGGAGTTGGAGAGTCGGATGCGGGAGTCGTATCCGGATTTGTTCATCTAAGGTAATATTTTCGAGGACGAAAATTTCTAAGTGGGGGAGAGTTGTAACGACCTAGTTTTTGTGCGAGTTTTATTTAATCGAGTCGTTTGATTATTTTATTATTATTTTAATTTATTTTCGACTTTTATCTGAAAATATGTTATTTTTCAATGTTGTGATATTTTATCGGGTTTTGGGAACGTTTGTGAGATATTTGAGTGTGGGGGTATTTTGGACATTTCATATTATTTTGTTAAGTTAGAATAGAAAGGAAAATAGGAAGAGAGAAAAATAGAAAGAAAGAAAGAAAGGGGAAAGAAATAAAAAGAGGAGAAAAAGAGAAGAAGAAGAGAAATAGTAAGAAAACTTGGAAAATCAAAGAAATCAACTCCTAGAATCGGTTTAATCGGGTAAGGGTGCGAAACTCAATTATTGTATGATTGTGTATGATTATGTATGTGTATTTGTGATGTTTGTTGGATTAAAATGAAAATATTTAGTAAAACCCATTTTTGGTAAAATTGATTAGAAATTGATTAAATATGTTAGAAATCATATTTTAAGTATCCATAATTGTTGGTACATAAGAGATACTTGTTATTGGACATTGTATTGGCAATTTTCTGGTGTGTAGGTGGAATTTGGGGTGTTTTGGATTGGAACCCGTAAGAAAATTATGCAGAAGAAATTTTTCTGGTTTTTCCAGGTCATACGCGTATAGGGCATGTTCATACGCGTATGGACCTTGGCAATACGCGTATGAGGGCGAGACATGGGCCAATACGCGTATGAGATGGTATTTCACTCGGCCATCTGCCCATTTACGTATGATACGCGTAGCATTTAAGGGCATTACGCGTATGGTTTTGGTCATTACGCGTACGGACATTTTAACGTGGAATTGGAGAAAAATGAGTCTCTGCTCATACGCGTATGGATCATGGTGATACGCGTATGGACAGGACAATTGTAAAATGGGACTTTTCAAAATATTGTTTTTCGTTTTCTTTCGTAACTTGAGTTCCGTTTGTCCGAGGTTTACATTCTTGGTATCGTTACGTAGCTATTGAGCTGTACTTTCTTGTTATGATGATTTTGAAATTGTTATCCGATTTAATTAAGTCGAAAAATCGTGAATAGTGTTGGTTGTCGACTTTTGTCGTTATACTTGCATGTAATTGATGTGTATTGTGCAAGGTGCTATTGTATGAGGTAAATATATGTGTTTAGATAGGGTTGTGACGATTTGTGGCCGTATGGAAATTAAATGCATTGTTTTGGGCATAAGTACAAAGTGTGATTTTGCCGATGTAAATGAATGTATTTATGTGTGCATATTAAATGTCATGGGTCATTGTATGCCAAGCATCATGATACGCATTATTGAGACGTCCTGAGTGACGGTTTGGATTCCATAGGGGATTCGCTATAACTTCGTGTGCCCATGTGGGGTGTGAACGATGATTATAGATAATCGTGTGCCCATGTGGGGTGTGAGCGATCGGGTCGTGTGCCCGTGTGGGGTGTGAGCGATCCATAAACACCGTGTGCCCGTGTGGGGTGTGAATGGTGGGGAACATCGTAGGCCCGACGGGGAGTTACAGTGATGTAACGAGCGATGATTCCAGCAGAGTTCCTGAGTGAACTAGTGATGAGAAACAATGGAAGTCGGTACCGCATGTGCATATGCATAGAGTCGTTGTGTCGGTCTCTTGCATTTTCATAAATCATTTATGGTTGATTATGTGTGGATTTGTGGATAATGTGATATATGGATTTGTGTTGGTGATGAAAATATGTATTATGTCTGTAATGCCTTGTGTATGATTTATGGCGTGAGTTGTGGTGAGAAACGTATAGATGTGTGTATTTTTGTGTTATATATATAATTGTATGCAATTATATTATGGTTGTTTTTCTCACCCTTCTGCTGTTTTATAATGCTCTATGAGGCATTGCAGATTAGAGTTGCTGGAAGTATTTTTGTGAAGCTTTGCGTCTTCATTCTTTTGTCGGTCGGCTCTGATATGTGACACCGGGTAGTTAGGGAGGCCGTTAGTGATTAATGTGTATTCTGTATATATATCTTTTGGTTTGTTCATGTACAACTTGATGTATGATAAACTTTTCATGTGATATATATGTATGTTATTCAATTTTAGATTTTCCGCTTTCATTCTAAATTCTGAAATGTGGGTGTAAGGAACTGAGTCCCTCTGTTGATTGCTACCCCACTGTTGCATATCTTTATCAACAGGTGTTGTATGTATTGTTTTAATTTGATGTGACCCCTCGGTCTATGCCATGATAATTTAAATATACTCTGACGAAATTTTGAATTTTCTTTTACTGATTTTTATTAATTGGGGGTTTAGATTGGGGGTGTTACATTAAGTGGTATCAGAGCCAGTTTGTGTCAGTCCGTGTCAGTTGTGTCAGTCCTTGTTGGTCGTTATGGTTGGATGAGCTGTTTGTTTGACCATAGTTTCTGTTATTGGAAATGAACAGAATATGGATGGTAGGAACGATGCTGCTTTGGCTGCTGCTATGCAAGCTATGGCTCATGCTATGCAGGGTGCACCTAATGCTGCATGTAATGATAAGTTCAGGAAGAACAAACCGCCTGTCTTCAAAGGAAGATATGATCCGGATGGTGCACAGATTTGGCTGAAATAAATTGAAAGGATTTTCCGAGTCATGGATTGTGCTGAAGATCAGAAGGTGAGACTGGGTACTCACATGTTATTGGAAGAAGCTGATGACTGGTGGGTTAGTACTCGTCGCGTGTTAGAAGCTGCAGAGGAGGAGATTACTTGGGCTGTGTTTAGTATGGAGTTTCTGAGAAGGTATTTTCCTGAAGATGTGAGAGGGAAGAAAGAGATTGAGTTCTTGGAGCTAAAACAAGGTAATATGTCTGTTGTCGATTATACTGCTAAGTTTGTGGAACTTGTGCAGTTTTATCCTCATTATGCTGAAGCGACTGCTGAATTCTCTAAGTGTGTAAAGTTTGAGAATGGCTTGCGTCCTGAGATAAAGCAGGCGATTGGATATCAGAGGATTCAGAGGTTTTCTGATTTGGTAGATTGTTGTAGGATTTATGAAGAAGACAGTAAGGCTCGTTCTACTCATTACAAGAGTGTGAGCCAGAGGAAAGGGAAACAACAGTTCCGTGGTGGTCCGTATGTGACACTAGCTGATAAAGGTAAACAAAGAGGGAATTTTGAGAAAAGGTCAAGTGGAGGAGAAATGTCTGGTCCTATGAGGTGTTATAAATGTGGTGAGTTGGGGCATCGTCAGTTTGAGTGCAGGAAAGATTTGAGGAAGTGTACTAATTGTGGAGGGGTAGGACATGTTGCAGCTGATTGTGCCAGGAAGAATGTGGTGAAATGTTACAACTGTGGGGAACCTGGGTATATTAGTACGAAGTGTCCGAAACTGAAGCAAGCTCCAGCTAGTGATAAAGTGTTTGCATTATCGGGGACTCAGACTTCAAATGCAGATCGTCTGATTCGAGGTACTTGTTTTATTAATAGTACTCCTTTGATTGCTATTATTGATACTGGAGCGACTCATTCGTTTATTTTGTCTGAGTGCGCGAAGCGTTTGAATCTTGTGTTGTCTGTGATGGGTGGTGAAATGGTTATTGATACTCCAGCAATGGGGTCAGTAACTACTTCCTTGGTTTGTCTAAGATGTCCTTTGACCATTTATGGTAAAGACTTTGAGATGGATTTGGTGTGTTTACCGTTGGAGGGTTTAGATGTGGTCCTGGGTATAAATTGGTTGTAATTCAACCAGGTTCATATTGATTGTTATCATAAGCTGGTAAGGTTTCCTTCTCTTGAGGAAGACGAAGACTCGAGTTTCTTATCTACCAAAGAGTTGAAGAAACTTTTGGCGGATGAAGCTCAGTTGTTTGGTTTGTTTGCATCTTTAACTGTGGATAGTCAAGTTTCACTTGAGGTGTTTCCTGTTGTGTGTGAATTTCCGGAAGTGTTTCCTGAGGATATTTTAGACTTGCCGCCAGAGAGAGAGGTGGAGTTTTCTATAGATCTAGTTCCTGGTACTAGACCTGTTTCTATGGCACCTTATCGTATGCCGGCATCTGAGTTGGTGGAGTTAAAGAAACAGTTGAATGAGTTGTTGGAAAAGAGGTTTGTGAGACCTAGTGTTTCTCCTTGAGGTGCTCCAGTGTTATTGGTGAAAAAGAAGGATGGCAGTATGCGATTATGTATTGATTATCGCCAGTTGAATAAGGTGACGATCAAGAATAAATATCCTCTTCCAAGGATTGATGATCTGATGGATCAGTTGGTTGGTGCGTGTGTGTTCAGTAAGATTGACTTGAGGTCGGGGTATCATCAGATAAGGGTGAAGGAGGAAGACATTCAGAAGACGGCTTTTAGGACACGATATGGTCATTACGAATATTCTGTGATGCCGTTCGGGGTTTTTAATGCGCTAGGTGTGTTTATGGAATACATGAATCGTATTTTTCACGAGCATCTGGATCGTTTTGTGGTGGTGTTTATTGATGATATCTTAATTTATTCTAAGTCTCGGGAGGAGCATGCAGAACATTTGCGTATTGTTTTGCAGGTTTTGAAGGAGAGGAAGCTTTTTGCCAAATTATCCAAGTGTGAATTCTGGTTATCGGAGGTGAGTTTTCTTGGACACGTAATTTTAGGTAATGGTATTGCTGTGGATCCATCTAAAGTAGAAGCAGTTCTACAATGGGAGGCTCCGAGATCTGTTACTAAAATTCGAAGCTTTTTGGGGTTGGCCGGTTATTATCGCAGGTTTATTGAAGGTTTTTTGAAGCTAGCACTTCCTTTGACCCAATTGACTTGTAAAGGGCAAGCGTTCATTTGGGATATTCGGTGTGAAGAGAGTTTTAATAAGCTGAAGAGAAGATTGACGACAGCTCCGATCTTGATTTTGCCGAATCCTAATGAACCATTTGTGGTTTATTGTGATGCTTCTTTGATTGGTCTAGGTGGTGTTCTAATGCAAGAAGGTAAGGTGGTGGCTTATGCTTCAAGGCAGTTAAGAGTTCATGAGAAGAATTATCCTACTCATGATCTTGAGTTAGCGGCTGTGGTGTTTGTGTTGAAGATCTGGAGGCATTATCTCTACGGTGCAAGATTTGAAGTCTTTAGTGATCATAAAAGTTTGAAATATTTGTTTGATCAGAAAGAGCTTAATATGAGGCAACGTAGATGGTTAGAGTTCTTGAAGGACTACGACTTTGGCTTGAATTACCATCCTGGTAAAGCTAATGTGGTAGCTGATGCATTGAGCCAAAAATCGTTACATATGTCCGCTTTAATGGTTAAGGAGTGGGAACTTTTGGAATCGTTTAGAGACTTGAGTTTGGTTTGTGAAGTGTCGTCGGATAGCGTTAGGCTTGGTATGCTAACGATTACTAATGATTTTCTGATGACTGTTTGTGAGAAACAGAAGTTAGACGTGAAACTTGTGGATTTGATGTTGGTTGGAGGAAAAGATGCGAATAGTGATTTTCAAGTGGATATTAATGGTGTTTTGAGATTCTGAGGTAGGATTTGTATTCCGGATGATGCGGAGTTGAAAAAGATGATTTTGGAGGAAGGACACCGGAGTAATTTGAGTATACATCCAGGAGCGAATAAGATGTACCAAGATTTGAAGAAGATTTTCTGGTGGTCTGTATTGAAAAGAGATGTGGCTCAGTTTGTTTATGCATGTTTGACTTGTCAGAAATCGAAGGTGGAACATCTGAGGCCTAGTGGTTTGTTGCAACCGTTGGATATTCCTGAGTGGAAGTGGGATAGCATTTCCATGGATTTTGTAACAGGGTTACCGAATACTCAGCGAGGGCATAATGCAATTTGGGTGGTTGTTGATAGGCTAACTAAATCGGCTCATTTTATTCTAATTGACATCAGTTTTTCTTTAGAGCGGTTAGCTGAGATTTACATCAGTGTGATTGTGAAGTTACATGGGGTTCCATTGAGTATTGTTTCTGATCGAGATCCTAGATTTACCTCGAGATTCTGGGAAAGTTTACAGAAGGCTTTGGGTTCTAAATTGAGATTGAGTTCGGCTTATCATCCGCAGACGGATGGTCAGACGGAGAGGACGATTCAGTCTTTGGAGGATTTGTTGAGAGCTTGTGTTTTGGAACAAGGTGGTGCATGGGATAGTTATCTTGCATTGATTGAGTTTACGTATAATAACAGTTTCCATTCTAGTATTGGAATGGCACCGTTTGAAGCACTGTATGGACGAAGGTGTCGGACACCGTTGTGTTGGCACGAATCTGGTGAGCGAACGGTGGTTGGGCCAAAATTGGTGCAATAGACGACGGAGAAAGTGAAGTTTATTCGTGAGAAGATGAAAGCTTCTCAGAGTAGACAAAAGAGTTATCATGATCGGAGACAGAAGAAGCTTGAGTTCCAAGAGGGCGATCATGTATTTTTGAGGGTTACGTCGGTAACAGGTGCGGGTCGTGCATTGAAATCGAAGAAACTTACTTCTCGGTTTATTGGTCCTTAGCAGATATCCGCGAGAGTGACTGCTGTGGCTTATAGGGTGGCGTTGCCACCGAATCTGTCGAATTTGCACTATGTGTTTCATGTTTCACAGCTTCGGAAGTATGTTCCAGATCCGTCGCATGTGATTCCGATGGATGAGGTCGAAGTAAGGGAGAACCTTACGGTCGAGGCAGTACCAGTTAGGGTTTTGGATCGCGAGGTGAAGCGGTTGAGGGGCAAGGATATTGCACTTGTGAAAGTGGCGTGGGGAGGCGCTGCCGAGGGCAATTTGACTTGGGAGTTGGAGAGTCGGATGCGGGAGTCGTATCCGGATTTGTTCATCTAAGGTAATATTTTCGAGGACGAAAATTTCTAAGTGGGGGAGAGTTGTAACGACCCAGTTTTTGTGCGAGTTTTATTTAATCGAGTCGTTTGATTATTTTATTATTATTTTAATTTATTTTCGACTTTTATCTGAAAATATGTTATTTTTCAATGTTGTGATATTTTATCGGGTTTTGGGAACGTTTGTGAGATATTTGAGTGTGGGGGTATTTTGGACATTTCATAATATTTTGTTAAGTTAGAATAGAAAGGAAAATAGGAAGAGAGAAAAATAGAAAGAAAGAAAGGGGAAAGAAAGAAAAAGAGGAGAAAAATAGAAGAAGAAGAGAAATAGTAAGAAAACTTGGAAAATCAAAGAAATCAACTCCTAGAATCGGTTTAATCGGGTAAGGGTGCGAAACTCAATTATTGTATAATTGTGTATGATTATGTATGTGTATTTGTGATGTTTGTTGGATTAAAATGAAAATATTTAGTAAAACCCATTTTTGGTAAAATTGATTAGAAATTGATTAAATGTGTTAGAAATCATATTTTAAGTATCCATAATTGTTGGTACATGATAGATACTTGTTATTGGACATTGTATTGGCAATTTTCTGGTGTGTAGGTGGAATTTGGGGTGTTTTGGATTGGAACCCGTAAGAAAATTATGCAGAAGAAATTTTTCTGGTTTTTCCAGGTCATACGCGTATGGGGCATGTTCATACGCGTATGGACCTTGGCAATATGCGTATGGAGGGCGAGACATGGGCCAATACGCGTATGAGATGGTATTTCACTCTGCCATCTGCCCATTTGCGTATGATACGCGTAGCATTTAAGGGCATTACGCGTATGGTTTTGGTCATTACGCGTACAGACATTTTAACGTGGAATTGGAGAAAAATGAGTCTCTGCTCATACGCGAATGGATCATGGTGATACGCGTATGGACAGGACAATTGTAAAATGGGACTTTTCAAAATATTGTTTTTCGTTTTCTTTCGTAACTTGAGTTCCGTTTGTCCGAGGTTTACATTCTTGGTATCGTTACGTAGCTATTGAGCTGTACTTTCTTGTTATGATGATTTTGAAATTGTTATCCGATTTAATTATGTCGGAAAATCGGGAATAGTGTCAATTGTTGACTTTTGTCGTTATACTTGCATGTAATTGATGTGTATTGTGCAAGGTGCTGTTGTATGAGGTAAATATATGTGTTTAGATGGGGTTGTGACGATTTGTGGCCGTATGGAAATTAAATGCATTGTTTTGGGCATAAGTACAAAGTGTGATTTTGCCGATGTAAATGAATGTATTTATGTGTGCATATTAAATGTCATGGGTCATTGTATGCCAAGCATCATGATATGCATTGTTGAGACGTCCTGATTGACGGTTTGGATTCCAGAGGGGATTCGCTATAATTTCGTGTGCCCATGTGGGCTGTGAGCGATGATTATAGATGATCGTGTGCCCATGTGGGGTGTGAGCGATCGGGTCGTATGCCCGTGTGGGTGTGAGCGATCCATAAACACCGTGTGCCCGTGTGGGGTGTGAGCGGTGGGGAACATCGTAGGCCCGACGGGGAGTTACAGTGATGTAACGAGCGATGATTCCAGCAGAGTTCCTGAGTGAACTAGTGATGAGAAACAATGGAAGTCGGTACCGCATGTGTATATGCATAGAGTCGTTGTGTAGGTCTCTTGCATTTGCATAAATCATTTATGGTTGATTATGTGTGGATTTGTGGATAATGTGATATATGGATTTGTGTTGCTGATGGAAATATGTATTATGTCTGTAATGCCTTGTGTATGATTTATGGCGTGAGTTGTGGTGAGAAACGTATAGATGTGTGTATTTTTGTGTTATATATATAATTGTATGCAATTATATTATGGTTGTTTTTCTCACCCTTCTGCTGTTTTATAATGCTCTATGAGGCATTGCAGATTAGAGTTGCTGGAAGTATTTTTGTGAAGCTTTGCGTCTTCATTCTTTTGTCGGTCGGCTCTGATATGTGACACCGGGTAGTTAGGGAGGCCGTTAGTGATTAATGTGTATTCTGTATATATATCTTTTGGTTTGTTCATGTACAACTTGATGTATGATAAACTTTTCATGTGATATATATGTATGTTATTCAGTTTTAGATTTTTTGCTTTCATTCTAAATTCTGAAATGTGGGTGTAAGGAACTGAGTTCCTCTGTTGATTGCTACCCCACTGTTGCATATCTTTATGAGCAGGTGTTGTATGTATTGTTTTAATTTGATGCGACCCCTCGCTCTATGCCATGATAATTTAAATATACTCTGACGAAATTTTGAATTTTCTTTTACTGCTTTTTATTAATTGGGGGCTTAGATTGGGGGTGTTACACAACACATTCTCTCCAAACCATTAATGCACAGGGAATGAGAAATATGTTTAAGAAGGGTAAAAATGAAATTTCTTATTTAATAAAATTTAATTTTATAATGTGTCTCTTATAAAAAGGACCAAAACAAAGTTCCAATTTGTCTCTTACAAATAGGAACGGAGGTAGTATTATATTATTTTATTTCTGACTTTTAGGTGAAAATATGTTATTTTTCATCGTGAATATATTTTGTTGCGTTTTGGGAACATTTGCGAGATATTTGAGTGTAGGGGTATTTTGGGCATTTTGATTTATTTTGTTAAGTTAGAATATAAATAGAAAGAAAAAGAGAGAAAATAGTAAGGGGAAAGAAAAAGAAGAGAAGAAGAAAAGAAAAGGAGAAGAGAAGAAAAAGAGAGCTTGGAAAACTTGTAAATCAATCAACCGACTTTCTAGAACACGATTAAATCGGGTAAGGGTGCGAAACTCGATTATACTATATTTGTGTATGAGTATGTATGTGTATGTTTGGATGTTTTCTTGTTTTCCCATAGCTTTGAGTTCTAGGTTGGAAATGAGAATTTTGTGAGAAATCGATGTTTTCGCGGTTGGAAATCGATGTAAATATGGTAGAATACTTGTTACTATGATTAGACTAGGTTCTGATTGTTATATGTTGGTTTGGAAATGTTTTGGATGAGAAAATATCATTTTTGGATGATTTGGTGCGCTGCTGGGTTTTGCTGAAATCGCAGGTTCGCACTGCGAATGGCCAGCGAATGAGTGGCGAGCGTTCGCGTGAGGTTCGCACTGCGAATGAGTGGCGAGTGTTCGCGTGAGGTTCGCACTGCGAACGTTGTATTATTTTTCATTCTGCCACGGTTCGCTAGAGTATTCGCATTGTGAATGGGGTAGCGAGCATTCGCTGAGACGTTCGCACTGCGAACGGTGGAAATTTTCTAGGCTATTTTGGCTACTGTCTTGGTTCGCTGGTACATTCGCACTGCGAATGAAGAAGCGAAGTACTCGCTAGGAGCTTCACACTGCGAATGTGGCAGTTTTCCCAATTTGTTTTCTCTGTAACTTTTGATCCGTGAGTCGGTTTGAGGCGTGGTTTGATGCGTTAGAAAGCTTGTAGCATGTACTTTCTTATGATGATGGTTTTAAAATCATTAGCCGATTTAATTATGTCAGGAATTTAGAATAGTGTCGTTTTGTCGACGTTTGTCGTTAAAATTGTGTGTAATTGGTGTGTATCATGCAATGTGTTGTTGATATGGATATGGTATAATTTGCATGCTGTTGTATGGTAAAAATGCATTATTTTGGGCTTGAATTGCAAACCATGATTAATGTTGAGTGAGATGGTTGCGTATATGTGTGCATTTTAAATGTCATGAGTCATTGTATGCCAAGCATCATGATATGCATTCTTGTGACGTCCTGAGTGACAGATTGATTCCAGAGGGAATCTGCTATAACATCGTGCGCGTTAAAAATAAGAGGTATGAATCGCCTTAAAAATAAGAGGACCGAAAGCGATGGTTATAGACGATCCTGTGCCCATGTGGGGTGTGAGCGATCAGGTCGTGTTCCCGTGTGAGGTGTGAGCGATCCATAAATGTCGTGTGCCCGTGAAGGGTGTGAACGGCGGGGAACATCGTATGCCCGACGGGGAGTTACAGTGATGTAACGAGCGATGATTCCAGCAGAGTTCCTGAGTGAACTAGTGATGAGAAATATTGGAAGTCGGTACCGCATGTGCATTGCATAAGAGTCGTTGTGTCGGTCTCTGTGCATTTGCATAAATCATGGATTAATTGGGTATGAATTTGTGAAACTGATTGATGAGATGGAATATGTGTAGTTGTATTTGATTGTGGTGCATTTGTTGTGAGAATATTTTACTTGTGCCTTTCTGTGTCAATATATAATTATATGCAACTGTAATATGATTGTTTTTCTCACTCTTCTGCTGTTTTATAATGCTCTATGAGGCATTGCAGATTAGAGTTGCTGGAGGTCTTTTGTGAAGCTAGGGTCTTCATTCTTTTGTCGGTCGGCTCTGATATGTGACACCGGGTAGTTAGGGAGGCCGTTTGTGATTATTTGTGTTATGTATATGTATCTTTTGAATTGTACATGTATGACTTGATGTATGATAAACTTTCATGATATATAAATATATGTTGATATTCAGTTACGGATTTTCCGCTTATATTCTGTAATTGGATTGTGGGTGTATTACTACCTGAATTGTTGCATATCTATATGAGCAGGTGTTGTATGTCTGTTTCAAGTTGATGTGGCGTCACCAGTCTATGCCGTGCATGTTTTAAACATACTCTGATGAAATTTTGTATTTTATTTATCGCCTTAATAGCTTGGGGGTATAGATTGTGGGTGTTACAGTTCGGTTTGGTTTGTGGTTTGTATTTTGTAAATCGAACTAAGATAAACCAAATTGTATTATGTTACAAGTCAAACTTCACTTATCGCACATCCAACCCAAAACCTAAATCTATTATGCCTTAACCTTACAAATATCTTCTTACTCACACTTGGTTTGATTTTGTGTTACAGTTCGGCTTGGTTTGTTGTTTGTATTTTGTAAATCGAACTAAGATAAACCAAATTGTATTATGTTACAAGTCAAACTTCACTTATCGCACATCCAACCCAAAACCTAAATCTATTATGCCTTAACCTTACAAATATCTTCTTACTCACACTTGGTTTGATTTTGTGTTATTTCTAAAAGTCAGTCGAACCAAACCAAACCTCATATTTTTTTCTCTTGCAGTTCGAATGATTGTTACAGTCAAAACGTCCAAACCGCATCGCGAACACCCATATATGTACATATATGTAGCCTATAACATTTAAAATTATGTCTTATTTATTCAATCACTCAGTTGGATTTCTTAAAAATAATGGCATAAATTTATAGTCTTGAGAAATTTGTCTACTAGTAAAAACTTTGATTTTTAGAATGTGCTCCTCTCAAAATTTCAGATTTAAATCTTATTAGATGTTAATAATTTCTGTGTTGGATTAGTTAATATAGAGTTTTTTTTTGTTTGACTTTAAAATAAAAAAGCATACATTTATATGTATTTTTAACAAATTATAAATTATAGTATATTTTATATGTATATCAAAACATTAATAAGAAATTTTAAAAAAAATATATAATTTACACTAGTAATCAAAGGAACTACTTGTATTAAATTTTATATCTTTCTTACAAAATTAATTTTATATGAAAAAAAGCATAAATTATTTTATAAAATTATTCACCATTAGTAATGTAAAAGAGATAAATTAATAAATTTATATATATATATATATATATATATATATATATATATATATATATATATATATATATATATATATAGAAATTGATTAATAATTAAAAAATATTACTATTATAACGATATTGTTAAAAGATAAATAAAATGATTTCTTTTATTAGAGTTATTAAAAAATATATTTATAAAAATATATATATTAAAATATATATATTAAAATGACACATTGTTGTATACAAGGATGTACATTCATGCCCATGAATTACATCCTAATATTAGTTTTATACTATAGTAATAAAGAAATGTAAAAAAGCCATAATTTATGTTGTACTATAGTAATAAAGAAATGTAAAAAAAAAAACCATAATTTATGTTGTCTTAAATGAAACGCCAATATCAGTCAATCCAATGAGATGAAATACATATATATTGCATACTTTTTCTTTAATTTAATATAGAAACATATCAGATTAAAAACTAAAAAAATAAGAGATGCAAAATAAAAATTTCAGGGGGTGCAAAATAGTACGAAACAAGAATAGTGGTAGTAATTTCAAAAGTTCAGGGGGTTCACTTGCACTCCCTCAGTTGTGAATGGCTCCGCCTCTGATTATGATGCGTCCGACGAAGATGTATCTCTAAAAATTAGAAATATTTTAAAAAATTTGCATTGTTGCTAAAAAAACATATAATGTGCAATAAGAAATGGCCAAATGGCCAAAATGTAAATATATGTGTTAGGAGGCTCAACTTTAAGCCCAAAAGAGTGATAAAGAACCCAATTTGGTTTAAATATTGTTATCAATTTTAAATAGGGTGCAATAACAATTGTCTTTTATTTTTATTATTGTGTTTTAATATTATTTTCCAAAAGATGTGGATGTGGCTGAATTCTTTTACTTCAGGAAAGATCAAAAATTTATTTTATGCATTCCTTCCTTTACAACTTAGATTAATGTTAGCCCTAACTTAGTCTCTATTAATATGACAATACATGGTGGCATAGAGATTGTAATTGTAATGTTATATTTGCTAAAAGTCATGTCTAAGGTGGTGCCCTAGGACCATTTTAAGAGAAGGCAGTGACATAAAGCCGCCCAAGGGGAGGTATCATCTCACCTTTAAGTCTTCCTCGCCCAAAAAGGGAAAAAACGTGGGATAAGACGTGTCTTGGATAAAGACAAAATCAGAGTTGTTGCTGACCCCATCACCCTCGGAAATAGATATTCAACGGTCCATCATTTAACCGAGTGGGCAGTGGCATTTTCCAAGGTAACCCTAGGTTCTAAAGGCCTCTACAAACACTGTATCCCTCAAGGGAACACATACCCCATATATTTTTTTACTAGTATAGTGACGCCACCGTAGGCCCCCGGTAAAACTAACTAGGCCATATCTTAGCATCCCCCTTTTTCTAGAGATGACTAACATGTTCCTACACCACGTAACCAACACCATTGCCGAAGTTATTTCCGGGAGGGACCTCTCCAAGACCTCCTGACGAAGATACACGAAGTAGGTGTTCACGACAAATTCCATATCCCCCGACTTCCCTAAAAACATTGTAGGAACAACAAGAGTCAACATCGTTTTCTCATAAGAGGATGACATATGCGTCAACTCTCACGATAATGATCCTTTGGTAATCAATGTTCAACATGGCAACTGGGATATCAGATGTGTAATGATAGACCCGGGAAGCTTAACTGATGTTCTATTTTTGGATGCCTTCCAGAAGCTACACTCGAATCTGGACGACATACATAGATTCACCGGCTCTCTGACGGTTTATCAGGCGAACGAGTACAAATAATGAGCTATGTGACCCTTAAAACCATTTGCATCGAGGGAGCTAACGCCAAAACCATCGACATCAACTACCTCATCATAGACATCATGTCACTTTACAACATCATCCTAGGGCGCCCAACTATCTACGCCCTAGGGCAGTCGTGTCCACACGATACTTAACCCTGAAATATCCGTTCTTAGATTATAGAATGGGCACCATCTGGGGAGACCAACAAGTGGCTCGCGAATGTTATCTGAGCAGTCTGAAGACAGTTATAGAAGAGCTTGCATTGGTTGATGCACATTCTTCTGAAGTTCCAAATGCAGACTTCGAGGATTAGAACTCTAGGTTGAGTATGGAAGCGGAGCAACTCACACCCATATAAGACTTGAAGAAAGTCTAGATAGGTCATCACGTTCACCAAGTCACAAAGATAAACACCTCATTGTCTGCAGCGGATGAGTGAAGGCTAGTCGAACGACTCCGACAAAACGTCGACCTGTTCGCCTGGGTCCCCTCAGACGTGCCAAGTATTGACACCAAAGTTGTAAGCCATTGCCTAGCCATTCATCCATCTGCCAAGCCAGGCACGCAAGGAAACAAAAGGTAGGCGAGGAAATGAAGGCCGCCATTGATGAAGAAATGGAAAAGTTATCCGATGGCAGATTCATCATGGAAATAAAATACCCTAACTGGCTAGAAAATGTAGTCCTGGCACGAAAGGCCAACAAGAAAGGACGCATGTGTGTGGACTTCACAAATCTAAATGCTAGCTGCCATAAGGATTTTTATCTACTACTGGACATTGAGTGTCTAATCGATAGGTCTTTAGGCTACCATATGTTAAGTTTCATGAATGCTTACTCAGGATAAACCATATCCGGATGAATCCCCTGCATGATCCATAAACCGCCTTCATATCAAACCACTAAAATTACTACAACAATGTCATCTCCTTCGGCCTCAAGAACACTGGCACTACATACCAACAAGTCATTGACACAATCTTCGCCCATCAGATCGGGCAGAATCTAGAGCTATATGTTGACATCATGATTGTCAAAATGATGGAAGGGCATAGTCATGCCGACGACCTGGAGAACATTCTACAATTAGTAAAGAGGTACGATATGCTCCTAAAGCCCGCCAAGTTCTCTTTCGGAGTTCAGGCGGGGAAATTTATGGGTTTTATGATGACTAGAAGAGGGATTGAAGCTAATCCTGACTAGTGTCAGGCGGTCATTGATATAAGGAGCCCCATTTACGTGTGTTGCGGTGAAAATCGGATAACAAACTATTGCTTAACTTGCATCATTTTCTTTTACAACCGACTTTGATTTATCCAAAGGAAAGGTTCAAGATCGAAGAAAACCTAAAAGGGGGGAGATCTAAGGTCCGGGGGTTGGTTATACAAAGGGAAGGTATTAGCACCCTAAGTATTCGTAGTACTCTACGGGAACCTCTTGTTTTAATTTGTGTTATGTTATGTTTGCTTGCTAAGGAAATAGAAATAGTCTCGTCTTAATCATGATTTAACCGAGAAATCGATAATCAATGATTCTTGACTTTCATCGACTAAAAAGTGAATGAAACTGAAATAAAGAGAAAGTGGTCTCATATTGATCAAGGTTTTGTTGATTCAATGAAGTCAACCAAACCATGAAGTTTGTTATGTCATCGACCAAAATAAAGATAATGAATCCGGAATGAAAAAATAAGGTTGGTCTCGTCTTAATCAAGATTTAAATCGATAAATCGATGATCTTAGATTTTTGACTTTCATCGACCAATAAAAATAAGTAAAAAGTGGCCTCATATTTATCAAGACTTTATTGATTCAAAGTCAAGATTTGTGCAATGTCATCGGCCTAAAGTAAAGAAAATGGACTCGAAATGAAGAATAAAGTTAGTCTCGTCTTGATCAAGATTTAATCGGAGGATCAATAATCTTTTGATATTCGACTTTCATTGACCAACAAAAATAAAGAAATGAGCCTCATACATATCAAGACTTTTTAGTCATTTTGCATAAATCAACTAAGTCATGATTTTGTAATATCATTGGCCCTAAAAATCGAAATAAAGATCGTAAGCGAAAAATAAAAATCAAAACAAAATTCGAAAGAAAAAGTTATGAATTCAAGAAATAACATGATAAATTGAAACTAAAAATTCAAAGTGCTCCTAAAATAAAAACTAGAGAACAAAATTAAGAAATAAATGGAAAATAAAATAAAAATAGTATGAAATAACAAAAGGGTGGTGATGAAGCATGTTTTTTGTCTTTTTGAATTTTTATCTTATCTTTTAAACATCATTCATAATAAAACCAAACAAAAATAATAGGATATTACAATACTTTTTCCAGAAAATATTAACATACTAATGAACTTGATAACAGCATAGATAAATGATCATGGTACTTTGAAAATGGAGAAATAAAAGAGGTAAATGTTACCTAGTGGAGACGGTCCACTGCCTCTTCAATGACACGAGTTATGGAAAAATGAAGACGAGTCTTCTCTCCAGAAAATTTGCAAGAATAATTGAGGGAGAAAATTAAGAGAGTATTCAGCCTTTGTGTGGGGTGAATCTGGTGTCAAATGAGAGAAAGAGAGATCTTATTTATAGTGTGAATAAAGTGGGAGTGTTGATGTGGCAATCCATGTGACTTTATGAGAATGATTCTTGGCCATTGATGAGTGAAGTGTGAGAATGATTTTTGGTCATTGATAAATCCAAGTTGGCAATCCATGTGAAGTGTTAGAATGATTGACTGGTCCCCACTTACCATGAAGATAAACAAAATAAAAGTAATAATAATAATAATAAAGCTTAGTAATAATAAAACTAATAATGATAATAAAACTAATAATAATAAAATTAATAATAATAATAATAAAAAAGAAATAATAATAATAAAACTAAAAATAATAAAAAAGATAATTGAAAATAGTTAGTAAAAAAAAGAAATAAAACAAATTAAATTCTAACAAAAAAATGCATGATTATTGATATGTTTACTAAAATGCGAAAACAGAGACCAATGAAAAGGATATGCAAACGATCAGAATATCGGAGGGTAAAATTTGGGGTACAACAACGTGAATGAAGTGCGATAACTCACGAGGCACCTTGTTGCCCTGTCTCGCTTCCTCTCCTGCGCGGGCGATAAAGCTTTCCTTTTATTCACCACCCTGAGGAAAAAAGAGAAGTTTGAATGGATCTTCGAATGTGAGGAAGATTTTGCCAAGGTCAAAAAATTCCTCACATCACCCCTGGTCCTCACTCACCCCAACGAGGACCCGCCTTTATTCCTCTACCTCTCGATCACCAAGCGGGTGACGAGCTTAGCCCGCTTCCAAGAAACAGACAAAGCAGAGAGACCTGTGTGCTTCGTAAGAAAAGTGTTCAAGGCCGCTGAGACACGCTACTAAAAGATTGAAAAATGGCATTAACCATTGTTACTATGACAAGAAAGCTTAGGCTATACTTCCAGGGGCACACCATCCTGTTAAAGACTAACTACCCTGTCTGGAAAGTATTGAAGAGCTCGACTTGTCGACATGATCCTCATCTTAGAAATAGAAGCCACCATATTGAAAGCCAAAAGTGACTGTCAACTAGTCGCTAATAAAGTCTCAGGACAATATAAAGCCAAGGATCCCCAACTGATAAAATATCTATATAAGGTACATAGTATTTCCTCACGATTCCTCTCTTTTGAAGTAGAACACCTCCCCCGAGAACAAAACTTCAGGGTGGATCTGTTGTCCAAACTTGCCACCTCAAAGGTTTCCTGGTTTAATACGACAGTCATACAAGAATCATCGCCTCCCCCAGTATCGAGCCGAAGAAAACATAATCCTTGGAACTCATCCCTGAGTTCACTTGGATGTTGCCCATACTACACTACCTATAGTCTGGAAAACTCTGACTGGATGAGGGAGGAGCTAGAAAGACCAAAAGAGAGGTTTCCAAATACATTATACACTCGGGAAAACTTTACCGAATGGGGAAGGCTGCTCCCATGCCGAAATGCCTAGGCAAGGACAATATCGCTTTAGTACTCGTAGAAGTTCACAAGGGAGCGTGTAGCAGCCACATCGACATAAAAACTCTTACTCACAAGCTATTAAGAGTATGGTATTACTCTACGTTGGGGGCACAGCGGGCACTGGGGGCGCTCCAAAGAAATCAACAACCTTGCCCATTTAATGGGCTAACTATTGGTAACTTTGTGTAGTGTTCTGGATTAATGGATTAAACATTGTGCCTATTTGTTGGGTTAACATGTTTACCATTTCATGGTTACTCTCATCCATTTTTGCCTCATAGCCGCTACCGAATCAGTGGTGAAAGTTAGCATTATGGGGGAGCAAATCAAAATCCCCCTTGTGGTTTCCTATTTCGACCAACATTGCTTATGGCAGATCCTAACGCCAATTGTGAATTAAAAGGTGACGCCAGCTGTCGCAACTGCGAAAAACAACCGGTGGAAACAGAATAGAAGAAACCTCAAAAGGGAGAAGACATGGTCATCGCAACCATAGTCCGGGTTCGAGAGTCGGTTACGCGAGGGAAAGGTATTAGCACCCCCACGCGTCCATCGTACTCGATGGGATCCACGCTTGTTGTCTAATCAAAGGGTGAGTTATCTAAAGCTTACTGCTAAACAGAAATGGGGAGGGAAAAAACAAAAACGAACTCACAAGGATCATCGCGATCCTATGCCTACGTATCTTCATGGACGAATGAAGAATCAGAGTCGACGTAGTTCGATGGACTACGCACTAAAGGGGGGAGGTTGCTCGCAAAGACATCGCCGTCTTATGCCTACGTATCCTCAATCCGACGAGAGAGAGAGGAAGTCAGAGCAGTCGTAGTTCGTGGTAACAACCACACAATGGTTAGGTGTTTTTTTATGAGCGATGCTAGGTTCGAGTCCGGCAGTTAGGGTCGATGCCTGTTTGCGACAAAACAGAAATAGCGTGCTCTTTTCTGAAAATGATTTGAAACCCAACAATCACGAAGGATAAAATGATTTGAAATTTGTTTGTGTTTTTTAGACAGAAGTGAGTAAGTTAGTTTGTAACTTGTATTGCACTAAAGTCTATGACATAGGAGCGAATGCGTCGCATGGTCGCCCCCAATAGGAGGTATGCTAAACACTCTAGAAAAGTCAAGGGAGACCCCTCATTCTTCATTTCCCATGTACTTAAGGCTTGTGGCGCACAATACTCGTTGTATTTGTTAAGTGTTTTGGACTTATTTTTTAGATGAGAAGAGAAAACTCAAAGGTTGGAAAGAAAAAGGGAACTCTATCCTAGAAGTTATCATGCAATGGTGGCTCTATAGTTGAGGTGAGAAGGGGAATTCTACTTAATGTTAGCATAAATGGATTGAAAGCCTAATGTCTCTCCTACCTCAAACTTAATCGGAAATTAAGTCGAGCTAGGAATCCTAAGGGATCATGTGAAGAAACACAAGTAAACATTACTCTAATCAATCACAAACAAAAGCAAATCTAGGACTTAAACAAGTCTCAAGATTTAGGGGAGAAGAAAGAAGTAAGAGATGAAGGAGAAGATGCAACATTAAGTAACTCAAGAGATGAGATGAACACAATTAATGAGCAATGAAAACATCATATCTAATCATTCAAGACCAGCACCAACATCAAATGTATACACTTCAAAACAAACTTCAAGAATGGAAGTCAAAACAATTAGGCAAAGCAAAGCACTAATGAACACACCAATGACTTAAAACCAAACAAGAAGTATTATCAAGCATCAAAAAAAGTGAAGTGAGGTCAAATGATATGAGAAACAAGATGGGGCAGCAAGCAAGTCATGTCACATTCACCTCATGTTAATGATCAAAGGAAGAGCAAGAAAGTTCAAGGCATGCATCTTAACCACAAACAAACATTTGTTTTCAAAAAGATCATGTAAGGCATACCTCAAAAGGACAAACATGAAAGATTATTACATGAATACAAGAAAGGCAGTAGCATAGCCATGTATATCAATCCAAACATCAACTCATGAATGGCAAGAAGAAACATCAAGGATCAACTTCAAAACATGCACCAAAACTAGGCAAACATTCACTTAAGTCATTCATACAAGCAACAAAAGATCATGTGAGGCAAGAAGTGAGAAAAAGGCACACAATAGACACCATATCAATAGGTTCAGAAACTTATACATGTTATTCAAAGAAAACAAGAGTCCCCAAGCATTCATTAGATCATATGAGAAGGCATCACAAAGAAACTAGTTCAAGGACAACAAAGGGGTAAGGCCAAAACATAGTCAACTTGAAAAATCAACCAAAAATAGGAAAATGATCAAATGGGAATTATTCCAAAGCCATAAATAATCCAAAACAGTACATGATCACATCAAATAATCATTTCAATCTTCACTTAAGCACAAGTGATCAAAAAGATCCAAACTAGGTCAAGTATCAAAAACATTTCAATCAATGTTCAAGCCACATGTAAGCATCAACCAAAAATAGAAACATGCCTTATAAAAATCCAAATAAATTCTCAAACTCATGTTATATCCATCAAGAACAAGTATACAAAATATATCAACAAGAATCACTAAATTTTATCACCAAATGGATCAAAACATCACACATATCAAGCTAATCGAGCAACAATCGAGGAGCATCAAAAGCCACATGAAAAACAATAAAAAATTTATCACCAAGGCAGCATAAGGGTATTCAAAAAATCCTAATTTAAGTGTCAAAACATGGCAAAAATATTGGCTCAAGAAGTGATCGACAAAGCATCAAACATAAACCCTAATCATAAGGGCAAACATGGAAAACACCTTTCAAAAATAATTCCAAATAAAATAGAAAAATAAAATGAAAAATAAAATAAAAAAGAAGAAAATTAACTCAAGATATGGAAGGACTAGAAACACATTTTTTATGATTTTTATCATGCTTAGAAATATTAAAAATAAAAAGAAAATAAAATAAGAAGAACAAAAGAAATAGCAAGGCAGGGGGTGCATAAGCAATAATAAGACACAAAGGGAATTTTCAAAACACGCATTGGGCCTAAAACTGGAGGGTGCAAAGAGAAAACTAACTAGGCCCATGACAAAAAAACAATCATCAAACAAATCCCAAGTGAAACGCATCGTTTCACTTAATGAGATGGCAACAATGATCCAAAAACCATGCCACGCACGAGACACATCATCTGGTCAAACATTCCACACGCCAAATCATCATCACGTGTCAGATGCCGGAGCCCTAGCTCCGGTCATCTTCTCCAACAAATCCCCATCGGAGCAACTTGCAAACCTCACTAAAACGCAAAAACAAAGGCACCGTCTCAAAGCATTTTTCACGTAGATCACATATCTGGCCTCAAAATCCATTTTAAAGCATGTTAACATGGTGAAATCATGGCACGAAAAAAGGTACATGTTCTGCAACTTGCTTGAATCAAGACAACAATACATCAAACAATTCCTACAATGATGTAGGTCTTCAGAAATAGCAACAACTATTACAATCCACGCATATCATGTGAGAAAAATGAAAGAGAAGAATACCTAATGGAGAGAGTCCGTTGCCCCTTTAAACTCTTGCAGGAACTTCTGAAATCTCTTCCAAAAGATTCAACCAACTTCACAATGAGTATATCAATCCAGAAAATTTGAGAGAGAGAGCTTTTTTCAGATATGAGATTGCACCAAATGAAGTTCTCCTCATTTCTAGGGTTTATGGGGTTTATATATGGTGTATTGGCACGTGAGAGAGGAGTGGAGTTTGTTAGAAACTTGTTTTGAAAATTTGAAAAAAATGAGAGTGAGAATGCACATGGCTTGGCATATGGGGGTGATTATTTGTGATATTTCTGAGTGGAATGAAAGCATGAAATTGGTGTGAAGAGAATGGCACGTGAGGGATAAAATGAGGTAGAATTTTATGATGTATGTGCATTTACACTTTTGGCATGACAAGAGAAAATGGTGCATGGTATATACATGACATGTTTGGTCATTTTAGGCATGATTTTGGTGATGAAAGCATGATGTTGTGCACATGAGACAACATGGAAAAGTTGCTGCAAATAATACTTTGTGAATATGTCCAAAAGTAGCAACATGATGCTACCATACATTACATCCATGCAGCCCCTTTTCAATGATCATAACTTGGTGGATAATGGATCATAAGATGAGAATATGGTACCAAATGAAAGCCCTTGTGACATAGAACAAGTTTGGTGAAAGAAACATCTCAAGAGCAAGCTTGTATGAAAAGATATGATTGAGCAAAGTCATGCATTCCAAACTGACCTAAGAGAGTTGTAAAATATTCTAAGTATTGGAAATTCGAACTTGAAAACAACCAACTTTCATTAACCATAACTTGTTCAATAATGATCCAAATGACACATTCTTGGACTTTTTGGAAAGGTGGGATTTCCCTCTACAATTTTCATTTGGACTTGAATTCAAGATGAAGCTTGGAAACCCTTCAAAAATGAGTTAGAACATTGGTACACCAAACTGAATTTTAACACTTAGAAAAATTTCTAAGTGTTGAAATATGAAAGTTTGGAATTGTCAACTTCCAACAACCATAACTTGCTCAATAATGATCCAAATGAAGCATTCTTTACATGGTTGGAAAGCTTGGAATAAGTACTACAACTTTCATGTTTGAAGATGAATGAAATGAAGTCTTGAATATGGAGAAAATTGGCCTTGAAAGTGGTTGCTAAACCATAAAAACTTGCTAAAAATAGTAAGTTCTAAAACCCTATTTTTGCCAAAAATGGTAACTTTTCCAAATTCTTGATTTTTGATAATTCTTTTGACATTTCTTGATCAAATCTCATCCATTGGTCACATTTACCTTAAAAACCCAAGTTTGACCTAAAAAAAATCAGGAGTTAACTTTTTCACTGCCAAGTTGGCTTTATCCCTGATTCTACTGATTTTTAATCATCTGATCAATTGAAGGCCTTCTACTTCAAATTGGTGATCAATATTCCATCCCTATACACTTGAGAACATATAAGAGGCCATGGAATCAAGTTTTACTCAAGGAATCAGAAATAAACTGATTTTATCACAAACCCTAATTTTGGTCCTCACAATCTAGGAGATGAGTGCACATCTTCAAAACCCTAATTCCTCTGGTCATGATGTAGAATTATTTAAATAAAGATGATGTGTGAGACAAAATGATGAAAAAGCTTCAAAATCCTTGCCCACAGAGGTGCCACATTCCCAGATATTCACAACCCTAGCTTGATGATCAAAAGATATGAGGAGGTGATCCACTTCAAACCTCTTGCCAATTTCAATCATTTGATGAAGTGATGGACATATTAGGATGCCTTGAGGCTTGAGAAACCATTGTAGCTTGACTGATGGTGATATTAAGACACTACTACAAAACGCTAAAACAACAACGCCAGGCTTACAACGCATCCTTTTATGCCGTTGTAATAGGTCAAAAATTTCTCGCCCATATAAAAGCTGAGTCATTTAATGACGGTTGAATGAAACCACCGTAGTAATAAATAAAATGTATCTAGCTTCGATTCCCTGCAACTATATTTTTTCCATTTTTTAGAGTACATTTAGCGTGTGACAATTAAGTCCATTATTTTAAAAATAAATTGTAAATTATTTTACAATGGTTAAGATGAACAACCGTAGTAATAAATGAAATGTAACAAGCTTCGATTCCCTGCAACACATTTTTTCCTTTTTTTAAGGATATATTTAGCGTGTGTCACTTAAGATTCCACGACGGTTTGTTTCTCCAACCTAGATTAAAAGGTTTACTAATAAATTAAAACAAAACTTATTATGTATTTCTTTCATAAGACGCCCTAATCGAACAAGTGAGCCAGAGATGCCCTAACCTTTACCCTCTTCATATCCATTCATTTGGAGCTCAAATATTGCTCAAATAAGGTACTCTTCAACATCTTCATTCCTTTTTTCTTGGTTTATGCTCAAATATTGACCGTCTTCATCATTCATTTGCTTCTTCAGCTTCGAAGTAAGGTACTCTTCAACTTCTTCATTCCTTTTTTCTTGGTTTATGCTCAAATATTGACCGCCTTCATCATTCATTTGCTTCTTCAGCTTCGAAGTAAGGTTCTCTTCAACATCTTCATTCCTTTTTTCTTTGTTCATATTGTATATGCTCAAGTCAGAATGGGATGTTTCATATGCTTTACGTTTAGTATGAGAGTACATATTCATTGATTTTTTCTTTGTTCATATTGTATATGCATATGCTTGAGTTTTTGGATTAGATTTTGGTGTGTCATTCACATTATTATACATGTATAAATTTTAGAAGTTGTAATGGATCGTAGTTGAATGAAAGCCAATAGATTAGATCCGGTTTATGAGAACGGAGTTTGTGAAATCCTTGAATACACTGATAAACATCTTCCCGACAATGATGGTATCTTGTATTGTCCTTGTGTTGTTTGCGTTAATATCAAAAAGGGTACAAAGAAAGAAATACACAATCACCTTTGTTGTGATGGTATATGTCAAAATTATATAATATGGACGTGGCATGGTGAGGTGGATAATAAGGGAAGTTGGGCGTCACAAAGTCAAAGAGTGGAGGAAGATGAATATATGGAAGATCACCTAGAGGATATGTTCCGTGATATTGGGGAATCTTCTTTTATGAATGCTCATATTTATGATAATTTATGTCGTGATAAAGATACCTCTTTATATAAGGGATGCACAAAGTTCACACGATTGTCGGCGGTGTTAAAGTTGTTTAATCTGAAGGCAAAAAATGGATGGTCGGATAAAAGTTTCACGGAATTACTTGAATTGCTACGGCAAATGTTACCAGAAGATAACAAATTGTCGGATCGTTGCTATGAGGCCAAGAAGATATTGTGTCCATTGGGTCTGGAGTATATCAAGATACATGCTTGCCCTAATGATTGTATATTATACCGGAAAGAGTATGAAGACTTGTTTCAATGTCTGAAATGTGGTGTGTCGCGTTACAAGCTGAAGGCTAGCAATGGTGATGACAATGATCACTATGACAATGTTAGTAGGAAGCATCCTCCTGCTAAAGTGTTATGGTACTTGCCAATACTTTCACGATTAAAGAGACATTTTGCTAATTCGAATGATGCAAAGAATCTTAGATGGCATGCAGATGAAAGGATTCGTGATGGAAACATTCGCCATGTAGCTAATTCTTTGCAATGGAAGAAAATTGATTCGTTGTTTCTGGATTTTGGAGTCGAGCCAAGAAATATTAGGCTTGGGCTTGCCACCGATGGAATGAACCCCTTTGGTAATATGAGCACTAATCATACTTCATGGCCTGTTCTTCTCACTATTTACAACTTATCTCCTTGGTTGTGCATGAAGCGCAAGTATATACTATTAAGTATGATGATTTCTGGACCACGACAACCTGGTAACGACATAGATGTTTATCTTAGTCCATTAATTGATGATTTACGACTCTTATGGGATGAAGGCGTTGAAGTTGATGATGCATATTCTGGGGAAAAATTTAATATGCGTGCAATGTTATTTTTCACAATTAACGACTTTCCGGCTTACGTTAATTTGGCGGGATACAGTGTCAAAGGACATAAAGCGCGTCCTATATGTGAAGATGATACTTGTTATCAGCAACTTGAGTTTGGAAAAAAGACCGTTTACCTTGGGCATCGAAAATTTCTAAAACCGGGTCATCCTTATCGTAGATTGCAAAAGGCTTTTAATGGAGAGCAAGAGTTTGGTGAGGCTCCTAAACCTTTAACCGGGGATGAAGTTTATCAACGGTAGGAATACATTAATGTTGTCCTTGGGAAGAGAGAAAAAGAAAAATGTGGGAAGAAAGAAAAGGAAAAAGGTGGGAAGAGAGGAAAAGAAAAAGGGGCAGTTGCAAAAAATATATGGAAAAAGAGGTCCATCTCTTTGATCTTCCATATTGGTCAAGTCTTGATGTGATGCACGTGGAGAAAAATGTGTGTGATAGTTTGATTGGCACACTTCTAAACATTCCGGGAAAGACTAAAGATAGTAAGACTTCCCGTCTTGATATGGAGAAGATGGGTATACAAAAATAGTTGGCTCCAATAGAGAAAGGAAAAAGAACTTATCTGCCTCCAGCATGCCACACTCTATCTAAAAAGGAAAAGAAGATGTTCTGCGAGTGTTTGCAAGGTATTAAAGTTCCGCAAGGTTACTCATCAAACATCAAGAAACTTGTATCAATGAAAGATCTCAAGTTAATTGGTTTAAAATCTCATGATTGTCATGTATTGATGCAACAACTTCTACCAGTGGCTATTCGTGGGATCCTTCCAAAAAATGTGAGAGTAACTATAACGAGACTGTGTTTATTCTTCAATGCCATATGTAATAAAGTTCTTGATTTCAAAAAATTGGATGAATTAGAAGATGAGGCTGCCATAAACTTGTGTCAATTGGAGATGTATTTTCCGCCATCATTTTTTGACATTATGGTTCACTTACTTGTTCATCTCGCAAGAGAAATCAGAATTTGTGGTCCAATTTATTTAAGGTGGATGTATCCAATAGAGCGATATATGAAGATCTTTAAAGGATATACGAAGAATCATCACTGACCGGAAGCTTCGATTGTTGAAAGGTACATCACAGAAGAAGTTGTTGAGTTTTGTACAAACTATTTGTTAGATGCAGATTCTATAGGAATTCCAAAGTCTCGTCATGCTGACACAGACGGAAGAGGTATTCAAGGTCTAAATGTTAGGTCAATAGCTCGGGATGTAGTTATTCAATCACGTTTATATATATTAAATAATATAGATGAGGTTCAACCTTTCATAGATACAAAAGACTTATGAAGAAAAAATATCCCCGAATGAATGACAAGTTGTTGTTGATAGAGCAAAACAATAGATTCATAGATTGGTTTAATAAAAGTGTATCTAATGATCCTAGTGCATCCGAGATACTTAGATGGTTGTCGTACGGGCCAAAATTTTGTGTCATTGCCTGGAGTGCATACGACATTGGTCATTATACCTTTTATACAAAATCAAAAGATGATCGTAGTACAATGCAAAATAGTGGGGTTATGGTTGAAGCCGAATCGATGTATTTCTCTAGTTAGAAAGATAAGAATCTGGTATTGGCAACTACCACGTTTTATGGTGTCATTGATGAGATTTGGGAGATTGATTATGTTATTTTCAAAGTGGCTTTATTTAAATGCAAGTGGGTTCCCAATAATAGTAATGGTGTAGACATTGATGACTTAGGATTCTCCCGGGTCGACCTTGGCAACGCATCTTTTAATACAGAACCATTCATCATGGCTTCTCAAGCAAAACAAGTTTTCTATGTTTCCGATCCATCGGACAAATCGGGGAAATGGTCAATCGTTCTCCAAGGAAAATATATTCCTCTTAGTGATGAAAGTCTTGATATTTCGTCCGCACCTTCTTACACAACACAAGTTCTTACCTCATATGATGAAGTTGATGGAGATGACGTGCATGCTATACGACTCGATCATGAAGAAGGCATATGGGAAAATTAACAAGTACGTAATTTATTATTTATTCATAATATATTAATTGTATGTTATAGTTTAGAAGTATTTTTACTAACAAGTATAATTATTTGAAATCATAGGTATTTTGAGTCCAGACACCAGGCCAGGAGACAAGACACCAAGAGACAAGATACCAATACACCAAGTTACAATTATGTGAAGTTATGTAATGTGTGTAAACTGTAATATGGTATATGTGATATTTTATTTATGTAGGTTGTTTGTTCTGATAAACTGTAATCTGGTATATGTGATATTATGAATATGATACGATTAATATTATTATGAAAACTGTATCACAAAATGTGAATTGTATTTTTCTGCTGTGCTGAGATATGGAGAACAATAATACAGGTAAAAAAATGGGATTAATTATAAAAGCAGGATGATATTTGTTAATTTTGCAGAAACTTTAACGACGGTTATATTTCCTAACCGTTATAACATCTGGCGCGCTGTCCAGCAAAAAATAAATATCAAAAATGTGCTACTGGGAATCGAACCGAGGATAATTATATTTATTACAACGGTGTAATGTAAAACTGTTGTGATAGTTAGCGCGCTTTCCTGTTTATTACAACGCATACAAGACCATCGTTGTAAGTATCATATATACAACAACAATCTACATAACAACACCCTCGCCCGCGTCATTATATGTCATTCCCAACCGTTGTTAAATGGGTTTTTCGTAGTAGTGAGAACATCTCTTCCCTTGATATCTTGAACAATATTCATCTATGCATACATGATCACTTGCTTGAACTTCTGAGAAACAAACTCTCCTCTTGAGCTAAGCAAGATACCTTGATCCCATGCTTAGAACCAATGATATGCACAAATGATAATGAAAAATGAAATGAAACATAAGCCAGTTAGTGTTGGAAAAAGAAGGGCAAATTTTGGGGTGCTACACTATCGTTGTAGCATTGTCCGAAAACGTCAAACCATGGGTGTGTAAACTCGTCATCATGGCAATTGGCATGCCATAAGTATACTTTCTATTAACATAAGGCATGGCAAAACTTAGGATATATGGGGGGTCGTTAACCCCAATAACCATTGTAACACCTTTCTACCCCAAAGAACACTCACGATAAATAGAGATAATTATATTAGAGTACATCACCAAAAGGGTGCCACATTTTGTCATAAAACTTCATAATAATGTCCTACTCCGTAACACGGGTTCTATCATCATAAACTCAATTAAATACTAGGCAGTGGAAAATTAAAATATACCATAGTTCATAACTCAAAACGTCATAAAAACAAGAAACTCATAGCATCATGATGTCAACAAGAAAATAAAACATAATGGTTCTACTCAAACGTTCCGGCCCGATGTTACATATCAGAGCAAGACCCTCTAATCAACGTAAATAACCAAAACACTTCAAGACTAATCTTCACGCGCCAAGAGAGCTAATCATGATCACCTGCACATTACCCACGTGGAGGCAATATTCAAACAGGCAGGGTGAGTAATCACAAATCATTATACAAGATATAAAGATAAGATATATTAGTCACGAATATCATCATTAATTCATTCACACGTCATCATACTATCAGTTCACAATCACCGCTAAAATATCAATCAACTTACAACATCATCAACACGTCACTTATTCAATCATTATGCAATGTCACACAATATGGAATGCAACAACATAGAGTCATGCATATGGTACCAATTCATCATGTTGATGGACACTGAGCCATCACCTTCTAAAGATCCCCACCAATAGGATCGATTCTACACAAGAACCGGAGCACACCATAAAACACTGAAATCCACACAATGGGATTGAAGCCAACACTGGACCGAAGTCCTAACAACATCACTGGACCGAAGTCCTAAAGTATGCTATGAATGTATGATGCAAAACTTCATAATCATCATCATCACCGGATCGTCAAAGTTGCATCATCATTCATAAAAAAAACTCACCAAAACACCATAGTATTACATCATTATTACGCATCACAATTCTTCACATTACATCACAAAACATCATGTTATAGTCATCAAAATACATCCCATCAATTTTGCAAGGCATACGGACAACAAGACACAAGGAAGCACGAAAAAGAAAAGAAAATAAAACACACAGTTCCTGCTCGCCTGGTGTTCGCCCGACGAAGCAGGGGCGAATTCCTTTCCCCATATAAAAACCAGTAGCACATATTTTTCACCTCTCATTCGCTTCCTCTTTCGCTTGGCGACCTCCAAGCGAATCCCTTTCGTCCGACGAAACACATTTCTCGCCCGACAAATCGTGTGCATCATCAAATTCTGCTTCTGCATTTTTGCATCAAACTAGACCCAAACCCCTTGCGATTTCCACCTCTCATAGTACGAAAATGCACACAAATCACATACTAATTACTATCCAATAACAACACATCATCATAGACTTATAACAATTCATCTCACTTTCATCATAATCTCACCATTCCCCAAACCCCAAAACTAACTACATACATCTACACTATATATCTATTACAATGAAAAGTAATACTCCCCGTACCTTAGATAATTCGATTCTGATCTTTCTCTTGAGTGCTTCCGGAATTGCTCTGAGCCATAGCTTCCCCCTTTTCCTTTCCTCAGAGTCGCTCTCCAAAAATACGATTGTTTAGAATGAATTCCTCACTTCCTTATTTTCCTTTTTGTCCAACATACCCCTAGGACCCCTATTATGATTTCCCAACTTCGTCCTCACTTATTCCACCCAACATTACCATCGTGCCCTTAGTGTTCCACTCTTTTTATTTAAAATAATAATAATAGCCTAAACAATATTATTCACATTATTCCACTATTATTATTATTATCAAAATAATTCTAATAAATCATACACTTCTAAATATTCTCAACACCCTCTTAACGTCATCAATACCCCACAACACAAATCATCAAGCATCAAAATATTTCACCAAAATTCACTGAAAATCACGAATATTTATAATAAATAAATAAAATAAATATTCTAATTATTTTGGGATGTTACAACCGTCGTCATTGGCCTAGGGGATGCTGGTACGCTTGTTACTTGTGGTAAAGTAACCACCACTCCTGGCATCAACACTTGGGCCGAAACCGGTTCTAGAATAGGGCCTATAACTCCAATGGTGTTCATTGTCCCTATCGTGTTAATGGTTGTGGTAACTGGTTCTGGGTTAGGAAGGTCATTACGACCTTGAGATGTATTCTTTGGGTCAGCCATGGGTGTTAAAATCTTACCACTCCTCAAACGAGTGTGACCGTGGACATTAAAAATTTTCCCATTCCACAAATGCATATTGTCGTACCTCAAAAAAATACGATCCTTCTTAAAGCGTTATTGCACACTCGTGGAAAATAGTTTGAATAAAGTCGTCACTGAACTTTATTTATCCCAATGAAGGAAAGGGAAAATATCGATAAAAACTTTTAAAAAGGAAAATGGCCATCGCAACCAAATTCCGGTTCGGGAGTCGATTATGCAAGGGGAAGATACTAGCACTTCTCACATTCGTTTTATATCGTTTTTACATCGCTTTTGTTTGATTTCCTTTCGTTTTACTATGTTTTATGTTTTGGTATTGTATTTTCCATGTTTTCAGGTCATGATATGCATTTCAAATGAAAGAGGGACGAAAAGTGGGCAAAACACGGAAATAGGCGAGAATCGGAAGACCTCAGCACAAAATCCAGAGGCCTGTTACGGGTGCCCATAATGTCTATTACAACACGTAACAGGAGTGACCCTCAAACCCTAATGTTTATGCGCCTAATACTAGATTCAGAGACCTATTACGGGTGCCCATAACAGCTGTTACAACACATAACAGGAGGGCGAGTTTTCCCGGTTTGTTTCCTTTCTAGCATGATCCCCTCCACTTCAAGGCTCTTTATTTGCTTGTATCTAATCTTAATCACTTGTAATTGGCATTAAATACTAGGAAATTCTTACCATGTTTAGGATTTCATATAAAAACTCATAGGTAGTCTTGAGTTTTTATCCAGTTTTTAATTCCCGTTTTTGTTTTCACGCTTCTTCTTCCGCATTTTGTAAATGTCTCCATTGGAGCAGTTGGATAAAAATTATAATTCAAGCATTACTCTTTCATAAATCAGGTTCCCAATTATTGCTTTAATTACTTGTTTATCAATCATGTCTTTATCCGTAATTATCATTTTGATCGGATTACTCCTTACCATGAGCGAGTAATCCTCTAGGGACTAAGGGTTATGAACCCTGTTGTCTGATTATTCTCATGACTTAAGCTAGTTGCGGGAATTTTACCCTTTTTATTTTAAGAGCCTATGTGTTATTCAAAACTTACTACGAAAATAGGAGTGTTGCCTTTAGGTATTTGACTTGCGCCGAAATGGTAGAGGCAATACCGAAAATCAGATTTTTAAACGGTCGAGTCCGAAGTCACGAAAGTGATTGGATAAAATTGAGAAAAGTCCCATTTTTAATGGTTGTACAAAGGTAAATACCACTAAAGAAACGTTTATGTGCGAGCGATAGCCGACGAGCGTCTCGTTCGTTAGAGGTGGGGCAATAGGCTAGCAAAAGCAGGTGTTACTTTTTAAAATATTTTTCTATAAGCTGAGTCAGAATTCCCGTAATATAAATGCTTAGGTCATGTGGAGAAGTCTAGGATAGGATTCATAACCCTAGGTCCTATTTGTTTTATATATTCTTTACACGTCTTAAGTTATTTTTCTAAAAGTTTTCTTTTTATTTTACTCATTAAAACCCAATTTTCAGTCGCTCTAGCTTAACACCGATAGGATAGAAATCGGTACTTAACCATTGGTCTCTAAGTTTAGATACTTTTTACTACTCTGACATTAGCCGTGCACTTGCAGTGTGTCATTTTCTTTGAGTTATTGAAAGAGAAAAGAGAAAAAAAGGAAGGGGTCGCAAAAAAGTTTTTATTCGTATGCTTAACGATATTGTGGGTCTCTCTCCTACGTATCCTCAGGTACAATGAGGAACTCAAAGCTTTGTAGTTCGGGTAGAAAATGTTGTTTTGTTGGTCAATTTTAGCGAAAGGTAAATAGTCGCAATTGACCAGAAAACGTTACTTTCTACCCAAAACAAGCAGAAATGATCATTGACATCGCTTCAAAATGGACAACATAACTTAGATTCTCACAGAGTTATATTCTCATCGTATTCGACCGAAAAACATTCTAACTTCTTCTGCATGGTAGAAACAAAGCTTGTTTGCATCCTTAATTGTGAAAGGATCAAATATTGTTAAGGTGTTTTGATTGGACGATAAATACTCGAATAATGGAGTAAGGAAACTCGTATCCAAGTATTCGGGGAAGGGAATTGAAGGATCTAGACCACCTCCTTTTCATACAAGTTATTACGAAAATAAGTTTGATTAGACTTGATTAGGAAAGGAGTTTGAGACATCAGTTTAGAAGTTTTTAATGGATGACGATTGCTTGAATGATCGAGTAAGGAAACTCGTATCCAAACAATTGAAGAGAGGAATCGAAGTCTCTAGACCACCTCCATTTTCATCCTTTGAAATGGTGTTTAAGTGTTTTAATTGGAATTAGGAAAAGTACTCGATGTTGATCGACGTTTTCAATTGCGTTTGCAGATGAATTGAGTTATGAAAAAGGTTTCAAAATGGTTTTGAATAGGAATAATATTGAATGAGCTTGGTTTGAAAATGATTCTGAAATTGGGATAATTGAATAAGCCGATCAATATTTCATTAATAAAATCAATTGATTAAAATTTGATTGAATCACTTAGTTAAGCTAGTTAAGATTAATTATCAAAATTCTTTTATTAAAAATTAATATAATCAAATAATCAAGTTAAGTAAAATTTATGAACAAAATTATCTAAATAAACAAAATTTTAATTAATTAATTTAATTAAAAGAAATAAGCAACAAGATCGAGTGCAAAATGATCGAAGCGAGTTAACCACAATGTGCTCAAAGCCAGTTTGTACATAGAAACAATGTAATGGAAGTGTCGTACGTAAGGAGCTGAAACATGGAAAAATAGTATCAATATATAAAATGAAAATCCAGCGGCATAACGGCATAAAAATGTCAATCCACAGATTTCAAATCCGACTTAAACGCAAGGCTATTAAATCAGCTGCAACCCAAAATATTATTCGACTACAACATTTAAAATATTACAACCAATTTACAGTATCCAAGAGAAAGAAACAACATCAAAGTGAAATCAAATCGAAAATTAAACGCACGGTAAAACAAATGATATCACAACAAAGCAAACATCAAAAGATAAACACAACAACAACATGTAACCAATACACACAATGCAACACGATACCCAATATAACTGAATTGAAAATACGCAACACAATATCAGATACAGCGCAATTTAGAATCAAATTGAAATTTAAACACAGTGACCAAAACATGACAATACTCGAAATCAAAAGGTTTGTTACACTGAGGCTGCTACTGTCGTTGTTGTCAGAATTGTTGTGAAATGGAGTGAGTAGTGTTGTGGAGTTGTGTTATAGAAAGGAGTGAGTAGTGTTGTGGAGTTGTGTTATAGAAAGGAAGCAAAATTGGGGTGTGACACATATGTAAATGGACATTGAAAAATGAAAACAAGAGTAAAAATAAATAAAAAATTCCCAAGAAAAAATTATTTAAAAAAAACAAAAACATGTGTGTTCCACTGGGCGTGCCAATTTGTTCGCAAGTATTTTTAGCGAACAATCACGAGTTTGAAAGTCTTTGAGATTAATTTGAAAAATCTCGAGATTGATTTTGTGTGAAAAATGTGAATGTCACATACATGTAATACGTAACTAGAATTGTCTGATCGCAGACAGTGCATGGATAGACTTCAATGAAAATTACGTTTAATTTGAAGTAAAAAGAACTTGAAGTAAACAAAATTAAAAGAGAATGCAGTAAATTACAAGAAAAGTAAATGTGTTTTGATTAAGGAAACAAAAATTACATAAATAAAGAGGAATGCAAACTCACATAATTCCTGACAAACTGTTTCTCTCTCTAGCTTAGGTACTCCAGTTATATAGAGAATTTTATGTGAAACTTGCAAACCTTTTGCTACTACATATAAGTCTGCTATAAATACTACCTAGGAATAATTTTCTTTGACAGTTCTAACACTGCAGGCACTGACACATTGCTTGAATGCATGCACTTCTTCAGTCCATGTTCTGCCACGTCGTTATGGCCTTAAAGAACAGCTGAAGCCATTATCCCATGTTATCTAACTATTTAAAGGCTATTAACTGATCCTCCGATGACGAGAGTTACTAAGTGCGTTGAGCCCTCTTTGTCTTTGGTTTCCTCAATCTTCTAAGTATCCAAAGTTTGTCGGAGAGTCTTCTCTCGACATGGTGTCGGATAGCCTTTTGGGTCTACTTCAGGGACTCTTTCAACTTGCTTCTCAAGGGTTCTCCTTGAGATTTCCCAGACTAACACTTTAAGATGTCAGCTGAGGTCGTCTAGTCGACGTTCCATCACTGTCGAGCCATATATAACATTTGTTACACTTATATTTCACCATGTGTAATATTAACCTGATTTTCTTAGTCAGAAAATCTTAGGTCAGTAGATATATACAAGTCAAGATCCAGATAGGAGATTTATTTTTCTCAGCATTATTATGGATTAGTAATTGTATGAACTCTTGCAATATTTATTTAAATAAAAGAAACACAACAGGTGTATAAAAAGGAACACATCAGATGTATAAAAAGGAACATTATATATCCTAGTGTACTCTCTCTCTCTCTCTCTCTCTCTCTCTCTCTCTCTTTCTTTCTCTCTCTCTCTCTCCCTCTCTCTCTCTCACACACACACACACACTTTTACATTTATTTTTCGTAGGATGTTGCAGGTTTAGGTTTTCAATTCTTAGCATAGTTTATCAGTTATTCAATTGGTAACGATTTATTACGTAAGGTTAGGTTTTGTTATAATTGATGCCTAATTGAGCTTTAATGATGATTAAATTCTAAAAAACTATTGAGGTTAGGATTCATTGATATTGAATCATTGTATAAACACACCTCGTAACATATACAACTGAATCAATTGATTACCTTTTGTGTATCATCATAAAACCATCATTGGCATTTGTGAATTGGTTAAGTATTAACGTGATCAAGTTCCAACAAAAGTATAATCTTCATATTTTTGCTTTAAACCTTCCGTGCGCATTTTTGAAAAACCTCTGATAATCCATTTTGGAGAATCGGTCAAATTTAAGAATTGTTTTTAAAGGGTCTATTCACCCCCCTCTATATCATTTCATTACTCCATATTCTCACCCCAACACTTGTTACCTCCAATCGAATATACTTAAATAGGACCACACACATCTGAGTATATGATCTCAAGGGTTGCTTTTGACTTACTTCTTGCATCTTTATTGATGCTATTTTTGCGTGGCTTTGCCTGAACACATTCTTCACACACCATATTTGAAATGTCGATTTCTAGTAATCCTAAAACTATGTTTCTTCTCTTCAGATTTTTGATGTCTTTGAAGTTGAGATGGCCAAGTCTATAGTGTCATAGCCATTCATCCCTGCTAGATGCAATTTCAAGACACTTGACCTCCATCACATTGAGTTTAATATTTAAGGTTATGTTCTGAGACATTGGTGCATTCAAGATCAACTAGCCACCTGAATCGAGTACTCTCATCATCTTATCTTCTATCAACACTTTGTAATTATTCTCGATCAATTACTATATGACGAGAAAGTTGGTTTTCATGCCTGGTATGTACAATACATTGGAAATCATTGATCTTTTGCCATCTTTCTGCATGATCTGAACATTAACAATACCGTCATCAGCAACTAGGCTATTATCATTTGTAAACTTCACCTTGTTATTCATCGAGGGACTTATGTTGACAAACCAATCTTTCATTCCAGTCAAGTGTGATGAGCAACCTGAGTCAATGCACCATTGGTCCTTAAATACTTCTTCATCTTTCATTGTGAACATTAGTAACACTTTTTCTTCTTCGTGTCTTGCAAGTATTACATCACTTTCTTGATTACTTCTTTTGTTCTCAATACAATCACTAGCATAGTGACCATGTTTATGACAATTAAAGCATTGAATATGAATCTTATCAGGTTTTCTTCCACCACCTTTTCCTTTACTTGTAGCACAACCTCTGTGATTGCGTTGGCTTGAGGACCTTCTCTGGTTTGATGAAATTCCTTCTTGTTGGTTGCCTCTTCCATTAGAATTTTTGTAGCCTCCCCTACCTTTGTTATCGTTACATCTTCCTTTGTCTTTCTTTTTGTTTGCTTATTGAGCCTGCAAAGCTACACCGTCTTTCGTCTTGCCTGCAAATCTTCAATCATTTTTTGTTCTTGAGATTCAAGCATCCCTTAAAGCTCTTCTTTTGTCATGCTTGACAAATCCTTTGATTATTCTATGGCTACAACCACATGATCTAACTTTGGAAGTAATGACCTCAAAATATTTGCGACAGTCAATTTTGATGTCAACACTTCTCTGCACATCTTGATTTGATTCACCAGTATTGTTACTTTGGTGAATAAATTAACCACACTTTCACTTTCTTCCATCTAAAGCAACTTAAACATTCTTTTATGAGTTTGTAACCTCATTTCTTTCACCTTCTCAACACCTCAAAAAGATTTCTACAAGATGTCCAATGCTTCCTTCGATGAGTCTACATCACCAACTTTCTTTAAGTGTTTTGGATCAACACAATGATGGATTATAAAGAGAGCTTTATAATTTTTCTTCTTCAAATATTTATGTGCGGCCTTTTGTTCATCTATGACATTCTCCCCAATTGGTGTTACTCCATTCTTCACAAGATCCCAAACATCATGATAGTAGAAGACATCATTCATTTGCTAAAAACAATTATCATAATTCTTGCCATTCAAAATGGGAAGATTTGCAGGAAAATGTCCGTTTAGATGAGAAGTCATTATTATATGCATCCCAAGAATCGCAACCAATGCTCTAGATACCAGATGTTGGAATCGATCTTGATAGAATAAGATTCAATCGCTTTCTTGATTGATTCAAGATTCTCGTTCTTCGCTCACCACTCGAGTGATTCAACCACACCTTGGTTGCAAGATGATTCTCTCGCACATTAATTTAAAGAATGGATATAATTTGAAAGAAAGAAGAGAAAATAGGTTTTAGGTTTTGGGAGAAAAAAAGAAGAATGGATTGAATGAATCACACTATATTATTTTACAAGTACAGTGACTCTACATATTTATAATGAGATGACTTACTCATCAAGTAGTTTTCAAAATGACTCGCTTCGACTAATTGTATTCGACTTTGTCGAACATACACAACATTGATGACTACAAATTATATCCGACCTTTAATCGAATACATACAAATTTAACTATTATAAATTATATTCGATTACTTCTTTATCGAATGCATTCGAATTTGACGCTTCCGAATTCTACATTTTACACATATATACTTAACACAAAGAATTACATATTTAATAAATCCAATCCTACAAGATCAATTTTATTTTATCGTAAACTTAATTTGTTATTATTTGTATTATCTAATATCCATAAAATATTGGACATGACCAAAATAAATCAAATAAAGTTTGTATTGTAATTTTATCCAATTCCTTTCGAGTTAGGTAATAAAAGAGTTTGTTAAGAAATGTGGTTGGGTCTAACTCAAGCCTACAAAATCGGTTGGTAGAGTGAGGATCGCCTCCACTTATAAACGCATGTTCATGCTACATATTATCCAATGTGGGACTCTTAACACCGATAGCGGAAACCATAGTAGGTGGCCCACCGGATCTACTCTGATACCATGTGTTAAGAAATGTGATTGAGTCTAATTCAATCTTGTGAGACTTTGGGTCAAACTCTAGCTCTGCCGAGGAGTAGCTTTCATGTGTTTCGACAGGAGACAAGCATGAAGTCGAAGCTTGGTCACATGCTGTAGTTGTAGGATACATATTGTAGTCGAAGTCTTTTCTAATATGTATTATCGAAATGTTTGTCAAATTGGGCCTTTTGTTATGGATCCAATTGTTTAGGTAGCTTGGGTTGCAAGTTATCTAGTTAGTCTATATATAGGCTAGTACACTCAGTTTGTTGAGTGTGGCCAGATTGTGGTATTCACTTGTAATTTTTTGTAATATTGAGAAAGTGAATAGTATAACAATTTTTCCCTAATCCTTCTTCTTCTTTCTTCTTTATCCTTTCTTCTTTCTCTCTTTGGTTCTAACCGTTTCATTGTTCACCCAAGAACTCTGTTTCTCAATCTTGATTGGTTGAAAGGTATTGTTTGTGATCACAACAAACTGGTGCGGTGAGCATGGAGAAGATGCCGTCAACAAAGTTTAAAATTGAGAAGTTTACCATAGTTAATGTTTTTTGTTTATGGCGTTTGAAGATGCGAGCCCTTCTTGTTCAACAGGGTTTGCTAGAAGCGTTAAAGGGAGAAGACGCCATGGATGCTGCATTGAAGGAGAAGGAAAAGACAACGATGACCGAGAAAGCCCACAACACAATTGTCCTGAGTCTTGGTGATAAAGTTCTCAGGCAGGTTTCGAAGAAGACGACGACAGCGGGTGTTTGGCTGAAACTCGAAGGATTGTATATGACTAAATCCTTGGTAAATCGTTTGTACTTGAAGCAGGCTTTGTATTCACTCAAGATGAATGAAGATAAAGCATTGACAGAGCAGCTGGATACGTTCAGCAAGTTAATTCTTGATCTTGAAAATATTGATGTTTCCATCAATGATGAAGATCAAGCGTTGTTGTTGTTGTGTTCTTTACCTAAGTCGCATGCTCACTTCAAAGAAATCCTCTTGTATGGAAGAGAGTCCCTGACCTTTGAAGAAGTTCAAGCATCCTTGTATTCAAAGGATTTGAACGAAAGAAAGGAGCAGAAACCATCATCATCAGTTGGCGAAGGATTGTTCATGAAGTGGAAATCGTCAAAGAGAGATGGTAGGTTTGAGAAGAAGAAAGGTAAAACTCAACAGAAGTCTTATGGTGGTGATATCTCTGGTATTAAGTGTTATCATTGTAAGAAGGAGGGTCACACAAGAAAGATGTGCCCTGAGCGCCCGAATAATCATGGAGGTAAGGACAATGGTAATGCAGCCATTGTGCAAGATAATTATGAATCATCTGATGTCCTTATGGTTTCGAACAGCAACTCGTGCAAAGAGTGGATTATGGATTCTGGATGTACTTGGCATATGACTCCAGACAAGAATGTGTTTGAAGAATTATGTGATCAAGATGGTGGATCAGTGTTGTTGGGAAACAACAAAGCTTGCAAGGTTACAGGTATTAGATCTGTAAGATTCAAACTCCATGATGAGTCAATAAGGATATTGACTGGGGTTAGGTATGTACCTGACCTTAAGAGAAATTTGATTTCTCTTGGTGAATTCGACAAGAAAGGATATGTCTTCAAAGGAGAACAAGGTATCTTGAAAGTCATGAAGAGGTCGAAGGAAGTCTTGAGAGGCGTGAAGAAACAAGGCTTGTATACCCTTGAGGCTGAGGTTGTAAGTGGTTCAGCAGACTTTGCATCCAGGAAACCTGTGTCGAAGACAAAATTATGGCACATGAGATTGGGCCATGTCAGCGAAAGAGGCCTGGTCGAATTGGGGAAGCAGAACCTGCTAGGTGGTGACAAAGTCGAACAGATGGAGTTTTGTGAATCTTGTGTATTTGGTAAATCCTGTAGGGCGAAGTTTAACAAAGGCAAGCAAAGAACTCATGGATCCCTGGATTATATTCATGCTGATCTTTGGAGGCCTGCAAGGAATCCTTCACACTCAGGTGCATGGTATTTTCTATCCATCGTTGATGACTATTCTAGAAAGTAATGGGTATTCATTCAGAAGACGAAGGATGCAACTTTTGAGAATTTCAAAAGTTGAAAGGTTCTGGTCGAAACTCAAACTGGCAGAAAGGTTAAGAGGTTGAGAACCGACAATGGCCTTGAGTTTTGCAACGAAACATTCGATAGTTACTGTGTTGAGTCTGGGATTACAAGGCATAAGACTGTAGCAGGTACTCCTCAATAAAATGGCTTAGCTGAGAGATTCAATCGAACAATCCTTGAAAAGGTTATATGCATGTTGGTTAGTGCTGGATTGAAGAAGGTGTTTTGGGCGGAGGCTATTTCGACATCAGTTTATCTAATAAATAGATGTCCCTCGACTGCCTTGGGAATGAAGACACCTGGAGAAGTTTGGTCGGGTCATCCACTAGATCTCGACAAGCTGAGAGTATTTGGCTGTTTAGCCTATGCTCATATTAGGCAAGAGAAGATCGAACATAGAGCTCTGAGATGCATGTTCCTTGGATATCCTGAGGGAGTCAAGGGTTATAAGTTGTGGTGCCTAGAACCAGATCACAGAAGATGTATCACAAGTTGTGATGTAGTTTTCAATGAAGTTGAAATGGCATTCAAGAAAACTGGTGATGCTGGTCGAAGTGAAGAAATCTCTGAAGTAGAGCTGGAACAGGTAGAGATTCCTGTTGAGGTGGAGCACAGTGATGCTGAAGTGCATAACCCAGATGAAGTCAAAGAAGAAGAGCAAGATGCTGAAGAGACTGAGGAAACTGTCGATGACTACCTACTGGCAAGAGATAGGTCGAGAAGAGTCATCAAGCCACCTCAGAGACTTGGTTATGCAGATCTTATAGCTTTTGCTTTAATCTCTGTAAGTGAGGTGCTTGAGGAAGAACCTAGAGATTACAACGAAGCTATAAGGAGTTGAAACAAGACTGAATGGAGAAAAGCCATGGATGACGAGATGAAATCTCTTCATGATAATAACACTTGGGAGCTGATTGAGAAACCTACAGGAGCAGGGTTAGTCAGTTGTAAGTGGATTTTCAAGGTCAAGGAATGAATCGAATGAGTGATGTCGAAGCGCTTTAAGGCAAGGTTGGTTGCTAGGGGGTTCACTCAGAAAGAAGGAGTCGACTTCAATGATGTGTTCCCGCCTGTTGTAAAGCATAGATCCATTCGAATGCTGTTAGCCATGGTGGAAAAGTACGACTTGGAACTTGAGCAAATGGATGTAAAGACAACCTTCCTGTATGGTGACCTAGATGAAACGATCCTGATGTGTCAATCTGAAGGGTATGTAGAAAAGGATAAGGAAGATTATGTGTGCAAGCTGAATAGGTCTTTGTATGGCCTGAAACAATCTCCTCGACAATGGAACAGGAGATTCGACAAGTTCATGGCACACATTGGTTTCACTAGGAGCCAGTTCGATCACTGTGTTTACTTCATATTTTGACCTGGAAACTCACTTGTTATTTTGTTGCTTTATGTGGATGATATCCTCATAGCTATCAACAGTGTTGAGGATATAATGGAGGTGAAGCTTGAACTCAGTAAGGAGTTCGAAATGAAGGATCTAGGAGCTGCCACCAGGATTCTTGGGATTGACATCCGACGAGATAGAAAGCAATCGAAGTTGTGCTTATCTCAAGAGACATACCTACGTAAGCTTCTCGACAAGTTTGGTATGTCGAATTCAAAGCCTATTGTGACTCCGAAAAATCCTCAGTTTAAGCTTAGTACTACTCAAAGTCCGAGTACTGAAGCTAAAAGAATCTATATGAGTAGCATTCCATATGCTAGTATAGTGGGTTCTTTGATGTATGATATGGTCTGTACGAGGCCAGCCATAGCGTATGGAGTGAGCCTTGTAAGCAGGTATATGGCCGATCCTGGAAAGACGCACTGGCAATCTTTAAAGTGGATTCTCATGTACATAAATAGGTCTCTGAATTGAGTCCTGATTTATGGTGGAGCCTGTGGTGATGATAGCAAAGTCGAAATCAAAGGTTATGTCGACTCTGATTATACAGGTCGTATGGATTCCAAAAAGTCTATTTCTGGATATGTGTTCACTATGTTCGACACAACAATCAGTTGGAAAGCGATGCTTCAGAAGGTTGTTGCCTTATCAACCACTGAAGCTGAATATATTGCCCTCACTGAAGCTGTGAAGGAAGCATTGTGGCTTGAAGGTTATGCAAAGAAGCTGAAACTTCAAGGTCGAAGTATCACTGTTAAATGTGATAGTCAAAGTACTATACACCTGTCAAAGAATTTAGCCTATCATGAGCGGACCAAGCACATCGATGTAAGGCTGCACTTCGTCAGAGAGATAATCAAGCGTGGTAAAGTCTAAGTGCTGAACGTTTTGACTGATGACAATGCTGCTGATATGATCACCAAGACGTTGCCGAGTTGCAAGTTTTTCCACTGTATGCAGTTAATAAAGCTGCAGGATGAAAGCTAGTTTATTCTCTGTTGTTTGTAGAGTTAGATCCAAGGTGGAGATTTGTGGGACTTTGGGTCGAACTCTAGCTCTGCCGTAGCGTAGATTTCATGTGTTTCGACAGGAGACAAGCATAAAGTCGAAGCTGGGTTACATGCTGTAGTTGTAGGATACATATTGTAATGCCCTGTATGATATATATCTAGAATAATACCATACAAGTGTTGTATTTGGTACTGACACCATCATAAGTGCCTAATGGCGTAATTCACATACTTGACCATTTCTAATACATAATACAACTATGGTACAAGACATGGAAATTAGCCAAAATAATAAAATCTAAGATCAATATACAATATTCCTCATTGTACAAGAAAATAATACACAGCAGAATAAGCTCAACTAAGCTTCTCTTGAAACATCCAAGCATAGCACCACTTGTAAATCAAACCTGCAAACCATACCTGTAATATAGCAACAATAGTGGGGTGAGATACATCAAATCTCAGTGAGTTCCCTATCTTATGGATTCTCTCGGCTTTACAGGGTTCTAACAATCCTAACTCAAGTCAAGGGGAAGGGAAATGACTTTGAGTTTACAATCTCATACTATATGGAAACATGTCATGAGTCTGTTAACTCACAGTTTATCACTAATCGATAACCGTACCAAGGCATCCCTCTTGCCCGTCCACTTCTACGTCTAGAAGTCGACCCGAGTCCTGGATCCTTGTAGTTACTTGGCATACGAAATAGAGTCGGAATTAAGGGACGCATTATCTCCTTAATTCGTCACTTCACATGGCCTCTCTTCCATCACAAGTCTCTACCCGTAGGTTCCATTCATACTATAACATTGGGAATCAAACCTGCCAAGTAATTGTGCCTGCATTTCAGAGGAGCTCGAGACTCGTGAATGCCTCTCAAGGGCAATGGTTAAGATTACGTGATCATATACACCAACGTGATTGTATTCGACAATCACTAGGCCACATTAGCCTTTAGGCCTCTTTTTCCTTTAACAATAAAACATAACAATTACATATGTTCCATACTAGTGTTTCACTCATTTCTATACCATTCGGTAATGGACACAGGCCTCGGCCTCTTCTGCACGAGTGTTGTCATTAAGTTATTCATCAACTTCCTAGCTCATTACTAGGTTCCAATCTAAGTTTCATGGCAAGGTTTCCTCACTCTACCTATTCCATATTTTTAACATGCATACACTCTCGATCATGTTTTACGACAATTTTAGGCAAAGCATATTACCATTTCACATTTTAGAATTTCATACAATAATTCAATCATAAGTTATACAAAGCATATTACAATTGTATAATAAACACATATAGTGAATCAATTATAAATGCATTTAACCTCTCTAGGCCTCTTTTGCCTTTCCCAAATAAACATAATAAATACAGGTTTTGGGTTTTCCTCCGATTATTTAATCGGGCATCAAAACCGATATTTTACACCTTCATCGTGTAGAATATCTCCATAGCTTTCCATCGGTACCAAGAACTCCTCGATCGGAAACACGATCCAAAAGATATGGATTTACAACATATCATATAAACATTATTTTCTTTCATTTCCACTAAATAATTTATCCCGCATCATACCCATAATTTTCACTTTTTATTGGGTAGAGGATTGTCATAGCTTTACATCGATATAAAGAACGCTTAAATCGGACATCCGAGTCAAAAGATATGAATTTTAGAAATATTTTTGGAAAATCAAACAGTGGTAACCAGTTAGCACATATGATGTAACCGGTTACTTTGTTATCACTATTTACACAGAATCAAAATGAGAGTTAGAGGCACATTTTGGTAACCGGTTACGTCCCACACGGTAACCGGTTACTGCGTTCATTTTCTGCGCAGGATGACATATACTGTAACCGGTTACTCTGGGCTCAGAACCAATAAAACTTATTTTTAATCATACATCTCCATCTCAAACTCATTCCAATCATGATCAAACATCATAACAATTATCAATATATGATTACACACATATATTGATCATAGTACTCAATTTATAGCTCATTTTATCCGTTAGATTTCATCGATTTGCACAATAAGCATTTTTCTCACAAAACCTAACTTCAGCTAAAATCATCTCTAACTCTAGAACTTAAAGCTTCTATCTAGAACTCACCTGACACTACGCCAAAATTGTGTTTTGGCAGCGCAACAAAGACAGCGCGTTTTGGCCGAAGCGCTGCTATAAGTTTCGCTAAAAACAAAAATAAAAAACGGAGAAAAAAAGCGCTGCTAAATAGGGGTCCTACGAAAGCGCTTTTGAAAAGCTCTGCTAAAGGATTAAGGCAGGTGAACTTTAGAAAGCGCTTTATGAAAAACGCTGTTAAAAGGATACCATAAGCCAGCGCTTTTTAAAAGCGCTGCTAAAGGGCTTTCTTACAACACACTTTAGCCAGCGCTTTTGGAAAGCACTGCTAAATGCCTTTCATTAATCCCACATTAGAAAGCGCTTTTACCTCCAAAGCGCTGCTAAAGGCCTAACATAAGAAAGCGCTTTCTAAAAGCGCTGCTAAAGGTCTTTTAAAATATTAAAATTAAAACATATTCTGATATCTCTCTATTTTCATTTCGACCGTTTCTATTTAACCCTAACTCTCGCGACACTGTTTCTCTTCATCTTCTTCTTCTGCGCCCTGCGTCCTCCGTCCTCCGTCGTTTCTTCCCTCCGTTCGTGGCTTACTCACGGCCTCCGTTCGTGGCTTTCCTCTGTCGTCCGCCGTTTGAGGTATGTTTCTCTTCCTTTTTCTGGTTTTCTCTCCAATAATGGAAATGCCTAATATTCTCCATTATTGATTGTTTCTCTGATGTTTCTGTGAGATAAATTTGTTGTATTATTAGTTGTTGATGTTAGGTTTTCATTTTTTGATTTGTAGAAGTTAGTTATAACTAGTTCCTGATATTGGTGATGAGTGAAGTCTAGGGCCTAGTCGAATGCCTCTCTATTGTGCTGAAACTGCTCATAGATAGAGGTAGAGTGTGTTGACGTTGTTGTTGAGCTGCTTGTCTGATAACCGATTCATGATCGTTATACAAATTGGAAATGTGAATTAAAGTGAATTGTTGACTATTGGATTGTTTAGATCTAGAGTAATACTTGTTGATTTAGAAAAAAATTGAACTAGAATTTTAGTGTAGACTAAGTGTTTGATAAAATACTTAAGTGAATTTTTTAACTCAAGAATTGTGATAATAATTGTGATGAGATTTTGATTCTTGAATTGGTGCTAATTGTGATAATTGTGTTGAATCCTATAATTTTTTTATTTGTTTCGAGATTGTGAAGTTGTTTGAGAATTAGATTGTGAATTTTTTATTCTTGAAGAGCTACTAACTTGTGCATGTTGAAGCCTCTTTTGGTTACTACTTGTTGCTAATTTTTCATGTGAAATAGTTGCTGCCCCGTGCACGGAAATGGTACTTCTGTTGGCATGTTTGTAGGCTATCGTGCGATTTTCATGCGATTCCGTTCTGATGATTTGTGCGCCTATTTTTTAATTTAATGCTATTCGACTCCATTTGATGTGTACATTTTTGTATGATATATGTTTGAGTCTTTTTTGTCATTTACGGACTATTGCGCTTGAGTTTGCTTGTTTCCGGATTGGTTTTGTATACGTTTAAACAATTGCGTCACCGCTGCCCGGGTTTCAAAGTATTGGTTCCGATGTTTGTTCGGATTGCATATTATCATGTTGCTACTTGTTTTTGAGTTGTGAATTGAATGTGCAAATTCCGGTTGCATTTCCTTGTTGTTTATAGTATGAACTGTGAAGAATATAATGACGTAGTTGTCTGAGGTGTTATTAACTTATTGAATTTGCTATATATAGGGGTTACTTGTGAACTGCGCAATACTTTAACATGAGCACTTCCTCAAAAAACTCTGCGGCCAAGAAGGTGACCGAGAAAATAAAGAAGGACGGTCCAAAAGTTGCAATATCTGCTGCATCATCAATCGGAGCAACCTTGTCCGGGAAGAAATATATGACAAAGATGAAATCCCTCACAAAAGACCGCGCTCCGAAACGTGATTTTGGTGCAGATGTTGATGAGGACTGGGATGAAGACTGTTTCAATTTTCTTCATTCAGGAGACGGGAGAGAGAGCGATTAGCTTCTAGAGGGGAAGTTGTATTTTGTTGTTGTTTTGATTGTCCCCTTATATGGGTGTTAGTGATTTTTCTGGCCTTCAGACTCTCTTTTTAATTGTATTGTACAATGTTTTGGCTCATCTGAGGCATTTTATATAATATGTCGTTTTTCCTCCTGCAAGGAATTACCCTTTTATATATATGCTCGGCCCTCGAGTACTTAAGTCAAGATGACTTAGAGTGGTCGATCATGAGGTACCAAGCGTTATTTTTTTGCCTTTTTGTTTCCTGAGACTTTATATTTGTGGTATGAAAAAGCGCTGCCTAAAGATGCCAATAGAAAGCATAAAAGGCCAGAAAAAGCGCTGCTAAAGACCCACTTTAGACAACGCTTTTCCAGAAAAAGCGCTGCTAAAGGTCTACTTTAAAAAGTGCTTTTCCAGAAAAGCGCTGCTAAAGGCCTACATAAGGCAGCGCTTTTGCATAAAACCAAAGCGCTGTCTTTACCTATAGCAGCGCCACCTTAGGCAGCGCTTTTAAGCGCTGTTAAAAGCCAAAAAAAGCGCTGTCTTTTTCCTTCCTGGCATAGTGTGATAATCGAATAGGAGGTTGAAGAAGATGATGAATCAAAGTTTCTTTCTTCTTCCCAAGTTTCTTCCTCTCTTCTTTCTCTCTTTTCCTTTCTTCTCCTCTTCTCTTCTTCTTCTTCCTACTACTTTTCTTTTCTTCTTCTTAACAAATATATATATAAACTTTATTATATAATATAATCCGATAGAGTACAATATCTCCGATTGATATGTTATCGTCTAACACCAAATGATCAATTATTAACGGTGCCATAAAATTCTCTCTTGGACTAATAATTATCGATTTGTCTCTTTCATTAAATAATCTAACTCTTCAGAGTTCATTAAATGCTCTAATGATCCCACTTAACAATACTTAAAGAATTCCGGTAATCCAATTGATCAGAGATAGGGCACATAGTTACTCATCTAATCTCATCTGATATCCAATTGAGCATTTAGATAATACGGGGTATTACACATATTGTAGTTGAAGTCTGTTCTAATATATATTATCGAAATGTTTGTCGAATTGAGTCTTTTGTTATGGATCCAATTGTTTAGGTATCTTAAATTGCAAATTATCTAGTTAGTCTATATATAGGCTAGTACACTCAGTTTGTTGAGTGTGGTCATATTGTGGTATTCACTTGTAATATTTTGTAATATTGAAAAAGTGAATAGTATAGCAATTTTGCCATAATCCTTCTTCTTCTTTCTTCTTTATCCTTTCTTCTTTTTGTATTTGGTTCTAACCGTTTCATTGTTCACCCAAAAACTCCGTTTCTCAATTTTGATTGATTGAAAAGTATCGTTTGTGATCACAACATACCCTATAAAACTTGTTGATAGAGTAAAATTTTTTCTTATTTATAAATATATGTTCATGCCACATATTATCCGATATAGAACTCTTAACGTAATTCTCAATTTTTTTTATAGTTAGTATTTTTGTCACTCTGTTTCCTTGTCAATATCCAATTTGGTAAGTCTTTTTCTTCGTGTAAAAGAAATCCAATATATATAGTAAAATTGCTAGAAGAAACACATTACCGCGTTATTCTTTTACAAAGTCAACAAGCCACTAGTAAGATAAAGCTATTAAGCAATGCATGCGTTACAACTAAAATATTAGAGTTTATACAAGTTCGATAAAATTGCATTCCCAGAGCCGACACAATAGCTATTGGATTAGAAACGTGACCAAATCATGCACGTCATTACCCAATAATAAATGAATCAATATAAAATTAATATTACAGGTATATGTTTTAATCTCAAATTCGTAGTATACATATATTTTTAGAAAATCTCTTTCTTATCAAATGCATGAATGTTCGGCAACTTGGTGAACAGACACCTGTATAAGCAGTCTATCACTGTGTTCGATTAGTGTCGGTGTTCGACAATTATATTACTCTCCATTTTTTTTCATACAATAATTATTTTTGTATGAGAAAAATAATATGTACTGACAGTATAAAATATTTTTATATTGTCAATCAATCACGGATAGGTATCATGGCAAATTACACGTTTAATTTTAAAATACTGATATGACATGGCAGAATGTTATAATTCTATTGGATAATGGTGTAAAACTAGTTTACACTGATAGTGCACTACCTTTAATCTCTTCTTTTATTTATAATATCTTTAATTATTTATTACATTTATTTTTTTTTATATAATAATTATTTAGGGGTAATTTTGACAAAAATATATTTAAAACTACTTTATACTTTACAAATAACAATGAAATAAAATCAAAATATTATTCGAAAAATAACACTTATAAAAAAACAAAGAAAATAGATTTTAATGACACATCGAAAAGTCAAATCAATGTTACAAAAGCCAGAAAAGCATCACTAAAACAATTGTCTTTTGAATCAATATTTGATACTCACAAAACATTCATTTTTTTTATAAGCAAGATTAATTTATAAAGAGGCACTAGGGATGCCAAAGCCCAAAGTTACAGAAGGAACCAACATAATGTACAGAGAAAAGGATTATAAGAAGTCAAGTGGATATTTTAGCCAATCATAGAACGAGCATCTACTATTAACGTTCTTACCAAAAGTCAGCCACCGCCAAAAAAGGAGAGTAATTTTATCAAATAATGCTACCGGATCCCTGACTGCATCGTTGAAGATGATTTGATTATGCATCCACCAAATGCACCAACAAGATATGAACTAAAAAGAGTAAGTGTAGTCGACAGAACATACAGACGACAGTCGAAGGAACCAACACTTGTAAAACAATTCAAACAAATTTTTGAATAAAAATTATTATTTTTTCGTTGCAATCAACATTCCTTATGTATTTTTTTTTTACAAATCTCATGCATATATAAAATGATTAAACATATTGAAACAATATTATCAATAAAAATTTTGAAGATATATTTTAAAAAATTATTTGTTTCAAAAAACTTGTCAATGCTATTTTAATTTTTATCTTTCAATTATATCATCTAATTAATATTTTTAATTTATTGTTTTCTAATTTTACATTTAATGCTAATTCAAATACATATGTAATTAATAAGAATAATTTGGTAAAATCAGTATCTCCTCTTTTCCATTTATTACATTTTTTGGTAGTGTTAAAAATATGACATTTATTTTAAAATTTTGGAAAGGAAAATATCATATATGAAGTGGTATTTGCGTCCTATATGTTTGAGATTATTGTTAGAAATATCGTTGAAGTCGAACGGATCCAAGACTGAATCGTGAATGATGTCACTTTCCTTAAAAGTATTTCAAACACTCTCTTGTATGTTTTAGAGTTGGAACACAGAAATACCCAGAATAATTCAGTCTTTATCGAATTTGCATAAGGCCGACGAAAACTCGATTATGTAGCGAAGAGTGTTTGGAATTTTGTAGAAGAGGATACTTTGTTTTTGTGATGTAATTTCTGAATTTCAAATGAGGTATTTATAGGTCATGCATGTGTTGTTTCACAAGATTGCGACCCTTGATGAAACAACACTTTTTCAGCATAAGATTGCAATGGTTCGCCTATAATTACATTATGCACCACTTCATGAAGTGTTGTATATTTTGAATTCAAAATTCAAACTTTCAGTAGCCCGAGACAAATTTAATGGCAACTTCCACTGGTGGATGTTTAGTGCAAAAACTGACCAAAATTTCCTTCAGACAGATTTGAAGGCAAATTCCACTGGTGGATGTTTAGTGCAAAAACTGACCAAAATTCCTTCAAACAGATTTGAAAACAATTTCCACTTTTGTCTATGGGGAACTTTTATCCTCTTTAACTTTGTCATATTTGAACACACCCATGGACATTAATGTATAAATTACAATAATCTCCCACTTGTTCTAATAATGACAAGACCAATTCCAAAAAGGAGAAACAAAGAATGTTAATACAGTTAGGTATCTTTCGATTTAAAGCTTAACTTTAGTAAAGACAACACAAAGTCTAATCGGAACGTTAGGTAGCAATGCTTTTAAACCATTAATTCATGTGAATAGACCGGCGTTACCTTACACACATTCTTTAAGGGTTCTTCGCCTACATTTCTCGCCTAGCACTTATTTATGGCCATATGTTTTCCTGTTTCATGAATTTTCCGTGAGAGAAACTCTAACTCTCACTTTGAGACGGCACCATCTCAAAATTCACATAGGTGAAGTTCATATTGTATCCTTTTCCATGAGACACGTACCTTCGGTATTAAACTTCATTAAGATTTTAAACAAAAACTCAACCCTCATTTTAAAGGTCAACATTATCACGAAATGTTCGACAAACATCCAAATCAACGACTTGTCATTGCCCATTGAATCTTGAGGTTAATGTTCTGTTAACGTAAGATTGGGTTGCCGCCACTCTCAGAACTCTTACTCAAGGAGTTTCAACCCCATGCCTCTCGAGGTTGTTTTTACTAAGTCTCTGGCCAGTGACTTAGTAAATGGATCAGCCAAATTATAGCTCATTCGTATATAGGTGAGTGAAATGATTCCATCTTTAATCAATTTTCTCACAAAGGAATGTCTAAGTCATATGTGTCTAGACTTTACATTATACACTTTGCTGAATGCTCTAGCTAAAGTGGTTTGGTTATCACAGTGTATCAACACCTTTGAAACATTGTCTTTTGCCAATGAAACTTCTAACAAAAGGTCCTTCAACCATTCTGCTTCTTGACCAGCGGAAGCAAGAGCCACAAACTCAGATTCCATGGTTGCAAGAGTAATGCATGTTTGTTTCTTACTCTTCCAAGAAATTGCTCCTCCAGCTAATGTAAATATCCACCCAGTTGTGGATTTATGATCTCCTACATTGGATATCCAACTTGCATCGGTATATCCTTCTAGTATGGCGGGAAACCTGCCATAGTGAAGGCCAAGATTTTTGGTCTTTTGTAGATAGCCGAAAATCCTTGTGATTGCCTTCCAAAGTTCTTTATTTGGATTACTAGTAAATATACTCATTTTATTAACTGCAAATGATATGTCGAGTCTGGTATATTGCATTAAGTACATAAGATACCCTGTTGCACTTGCATACTCCAATTGAGCCACTGCTCTTCCATTGTTCTTTTGAAGTTTGACGACATGATCAAATGAAGTGATTACTTCCTTAAAGTTTAGGTGTTTGAGCTTATCAAGCATTTTTTTAATATAATGTGTTTGAATAAGTTCGTAACCCCCATTATTTCTCTTTACTTTAATCCCTAATATTGTGTCAACTAATCCAAGATCTTTCATCTTGAATGTGGAAGTTAGAAACCTTTTTGTCTCTAAAATTCCAATCCATGTTGTTGCTAATTATCAACATATCATCAACGTATAGACAAAGGAATATTACAATATTTTTTCGTACCTTTGTGTATAAACATTTGTCACAAGAATTGGGAGTAAATCCATTTGAAAGTATGACAAAATCGAATATTTGATGCCATTGTTTTGGTGCTTGCTTTAGTCCATATAGGGATTTGACAAGCTTACACGCCTTTTGTTCATTTCCAAGAAGCACATAGCCTTCTGGTTGTTCCATGTAGATTTCCTCATCAAGATCTCCATTTAAGAATGTTGTTTTAACATCCATTTGATGAACTATAAGGTCATTCAATGAGGCCAAGGCGAACAATACTCTAATTGTTGTTATTCTTGCTCTGGTGCATATGTGTCAAAGTAATCAACACCCTCTTTTTGTCTAAATCCCTTTGCTACTAATCTTGCCTTATATGTGTTTAATGTACCGTCACTATGATACTTCTTTTTAAACACCCACTTGCATCCAATGAGCCTTGATCCCTTTTGTAAATCAATAAGTTCCCAAGTGTAATTTAACGTGATTGAATCCATTTCATCTTGGATAGCATCCTTCCAAAAAAAGAGTCTCTTGAAGCCACTGCTTCCTTGTAAGTTTTAGGATCATCTTCTACTTGAAGAATAATGAGAATATTCTGAACATAATTCTCACAATTTCCTTCAACTAGATAAAAAGAAATAAGTTGAGAATCAATTTCGTTTGGTCCTAGATCCTTTGTTTTTCGGACTCTCTTGCTTATCCTAGGCTCGGGTTGAGTTTAAATTATCCGAGAAGTACTTTCATGTTGTATCTCGATACTCCGAGATGAATCTTCCTCACGGGATTCTTTGGTTGCGGGATACTCAGGTTCTTTATCATTAGTAATAAGATTTTCAAAGAATTCTACATCTCTGGATTCAACAATTACATTAGACTCTAAGTTTAAAAGTCTATATGCTTTACTATTTGGTGCATATCCTATAAAGGAACATTTTATTCCTAGAGGACCTAATTTAGTTCTCTTAGGATCCATGTTTTTATAGTAGGCCACACACCCCCACACTCTAAAGTAACTGATATTTGGTGCTCTGCCTTTCCATACCTCAAATGGGGAAATACCGGTTTTCTTCAAAGGAATGTTGTTAATTATGTGGCAAGCAGTTAGTAAGGCCTTACCCCACAAATTAAATGGCAATTTGGAATGTATTAACATGGCATTCATCATCTCTTGACATGTTCGATTCTTTCTCTCGGCTACACCATTTTGTTGTGGTGTGCGAGGTGCGAAGCATTCATGTATAATGCCATGTTCTTCACAAAACGTATCAAATTCTGTAGAAAATTATTCACCACCCCTATCACTTCTAAGGACTTTGATACTTTTATTTAATTGATTTTCTACTTTTGCTTTGTAAAGTTTAAAAGCATTAAAGGCATCATCTTTATGCCTTAAAAGATATACATATGTGTACCTAGAAGAATCTGTAATGAAATATCTATTTCCCCCACAGGTTAACATGCCATTAAACTCGCACAAATCTGAATGCACAAGATCAAGGAGATTTGTATTTCTTTCAACACATTTGAAAGGTTTCTTAATCATCTTTGACTTAATGCATAATTCACATTTTTCGAAATCATTTATATTGCATGAAATCATACCACCATCCTTGCACTTTGCCTTTGATTGCCATTACTTCACTCACCGTAGTGATTATGTCATCAATTGCATGAACTGCATTGACCTCATTTTTTGACTTGCTGTGCCTGCAATCTCGAGCATAGTGTCTGGGTTTTCCATATACAAAACAGTCGCTTTTCAGACCTTTCAGACCGCCGGAATTTTTGAATTTGTTATGCTCCTTTTTAGGTCTAAGTTGACTATGCCATCATGTTTATTTTTTCGTTTGGCAGTCACAACATTGGCTTTGGAAAGACCTACAGATTCTGATTTCTCCCTTTCCTTCGATTCCTCCTCGATTCGAAGATGTTTCTGGATTTTCTCTAAAAAGAAGTCCTCAGAACTATGTAACAATTTCTTTCTATAGCCTTTCCATGAAGGTGGTAATTTTGCAATAATTGCACCAACTTGAAAGGTCTCAGGAATATCTATTTTCACAGCCTTTATTTTATTCACGAGAACATGTAACTCGTGCACTTGGGGAAGAATGGGCTTGGAATCTATGAATTTAAAATCAAAGTATTTAGAAATTAAAAACTTCTTTGTACCTCCTCTTCGGCCTTGAATTTAAATTCGAGTGCTTTTCAGATTTCTGTTACAGACTGAGTATCAATATAGAGGTCGTAGAGACAATCAGGTAGTGTGTTCAAGATATGTCCACGACATAACAATTCGTCCTCTTTACGTTTCTTTCGCTCCTTCTTGAGTTCATCAGAGTCATCCTCGGTTGGTTCAGGAATTGGTGGTAAGTCAGGATATAAGACATAGTGAACTTTCATAGCGGGCAGTAGGAATGTCATTTTATCTTGTCATCAGGTGTAGTTAGTTCCATCAAAGTGATCCAACTTAACAAGGTCCTGGTTCATAACTTTGATGCTTGAAACTGCAACGTCGGAAGCCATTTGAATACTTTTAAGACTGTTAGAAATATCGTTGAAGTCGAATGGATCCAACATTGAATCGTGAATGATGTCACTTTCCTTAAAAATATTTCAAGCACTCTTTTGTATGTCTTAGAGTCAGAACGCAAGAATACTCAGGATAATTCATCCTTTACCGAATTTGCGTAAGACCGACGAAAACTCGATTATGCAGCGAAGAGTGTTTGAAATTTTGTAGAAGAGGATACTATGTTTTTATGATGTAATTTCTAAATTCCAAATGAGGTATTTAAAGGTCATGCATGTGTTATTTCACAAGGTTGCGACCCTTGATGAAACAGTACTTTTTCAGCATAAGATTGCAATGGTTCGCCTATAGTTACATTATGCACCACTTCATGAAGTGTTGTATATTTTGAATTCGAAATTCAAATTTTCAGTAGCCCGAGACAAATTTAACGGCAACTTCTACTGGTGGATGTTTAGTGCAAAAATTGAACAAAATTTCTTTCTGACAGATTTGAATGCAAATTCCACTGGTGAATGTTTAGTGCAAAAACTGACTAAAATTCCTTCAGATAGATTTGAAGGCAATTTTCACTTTTGTCTTTACGACATTGCTATCCTCTTTAACTTTGTGATATTTGAACACACCCATATACATTAATGATTATAAATTACAACAATTATTCGTGTGGAGTGTATCATATTTTGTATTAAATTACGTTGTTTATTTGTTTCGAATGGTCCGTGTTGTGTCGTATTTTGTGTCAAATTCCGTGGTTTATAGCTTGGTAACCATATAAAGCCCTCGTAACTAACTAACTGTAAGAGTGTGTTTGGATTAAGCATTTTAATGAGAGAAAGTAATTTTTTGCGAGAATTTAAAATGGCTTACTCAAAATCCATTGTTTGAATAAAAAATATGAAAAATTGTTAAAATGATGTAAATTTATGGAGTATTTTATTCATGTTAAATTTAAGGAATTTAAAATGACACCAAAAAGTAAAGAATTTCAAATTGATTATTTACTTTATATAATGCAAATGTTAAATTGTTTGTTATTAATTTTACAAATTTAGCAAGATGATCCTCATATTTTATGAAAAATTCAAATTCACCCCCAGAATTTTCAAAAAATTGCAAATAAATCCCTAATAATTTTCAAATTTTACAAATTGGTCCTTTCAAATTTTCAAAAATTGCAAATTGGTCCCTATTTTAAATATTTAAAATTTGACCAAAAAATTTTAAAATTTATGAAAATGACCCCAAAATTTAACAATGAATCATTTTAATACTCCATCCTAACAAAAAAATTTACAAATAAATAAATTTCAATTGAATCATTTGAATTAATTAGAATTTTAAATTCCCTAAAAATTCTCAATTACCTCATCCAAACACACTTTAAATTCTAAAACTTTGACCGTGTGTCATGCATGATGCAACTATATCATTCCACAACACAACATGTCTTAATCAGCTGAAGCTATATAATTAACAATATTTTTCAGTCTGTAATCTCATCAAAAAAATGACAACAACCACAGTGCTACGCTTAACTTTGCTTCTGATACTGCTATCCAGCGCAATCTCAGAGCTATGCAACCCACAAGATAAAAAAGTCCTACTCCAAATCAAGAAAGACCTCCACAACCCTTACCTTCTAGCATCATGGAACCCAGACACAGACTGTTGCGACTGGTACACCATCGAGTGCGACCTCAAAACTCACCGCATCATCTCCCTCACTATTTTTGATTCTACTGCACACACCAATTTCTCAGCCCAAATCCCTCCCTCCGTGGGCCTACTTCCATACCTCGAGACTCTCGAGTTTCACAAACTTCCAAACCTCACGGGCCCGCTCCAGCCCGCCATTGCTAAACTCACCAACCTCAAGAACCTCCGTATCAGTAACACCAACTTGTCAGGTTCGATTCCTTCCTTTCTATCCCAACTCACAAACCTCACGTTTTTGGATCTCTCCTTCAACAACCTCACCGGTTCAATCCCCGGTTCACTCTCACAACTTCCCAAACTCTTCTCACTCCAGTTAGACCGTAACCATCTAACCGGTTCGATCCCTTCCTCGTTCGGCTCTTTGAAGTCCTTAGCTGGTATCGACCTTTCCCATAACAACCTCACTGGTCCCATTCCATCCTCGTTTGTGAACCTCAACTCCACCACTTCGATTGTCTTGTCGAGGAACAAGCTTGAAGGAGACGCGTCGGTGTTATTCGGGCCGAACCAGTCTTTCCAAATTGTGGACCTATCGAGGAACAACCTGTCGTTCGATCTGTCGAAGGTGGAGTTTTCCACGAGCTTGACGTCGTTGGATCTTAATCATAATAAGGTGTTTGGGAAGCTTCCCCAGGGATTGACTGCTCTGAATCTGCAGTACCTGAATGTGAGTTATAATAGGTTGTGCGGTCAGATTCCGGTGGGTGGAAAATTGCAAAGTTTTGATATTTATGAATATTTTCATAATAAGTGTTTGTGTGGTTCTCCTCTTCCAGAGTGTACTACTATCCATACCAGTTGATGGCTCGCTAGCTCATGCATCTATAGAACATGTATGATGTATGATACGGTTTGATTTGCATCTATAGAACATGTATGATACGGTTTGATTTGAATTACGACAATAATACCTTTATGCTTGTTAATTAGTGAACCGTCACCCTACCCTATCCCTTGTTAATTTATCAACTTTTACCATAACAAAATATATATGCTTTCCAATGTTATAGCCCATTACTTCTAACTAATTTAAAATTGGTTTTGTGAATTAGATATATAAACATTAAAAAATTTTAACCCATAAACAATGTGGGACTTGTAGAGCTGGTGATGTATCTTTTCTGCAAGACATTTGAATTGTGACAGTAAAAGCAATCAAGCACCAAAACTCGTTTCCATTACCATTGTGTACAAAACCCTCTTCACACAACAACAGCACGACCATGTTCCTCCTTCCTCTCCTCAGTATCATAAGGGAAAAAGCATTCCTCCTTTCTCACAAACATCTCATCCACCTTCTCAGCAGCTAAGTCAAATGCTATCTCCTTTCTTTTGTTCATCCAAAACCGTTTCCAACTCACCTTTTGAGCTCTATTGGTTTTCAAGTTTCAAGTAGAACAACAAGAATGTTAATGAACCAAATTCATAAAATAGGAAACGATAGATTTATAGAATGATCTTCATTTACCTTGAATGCTGCTTGGAGCACTTTGGAGCTGAATGTGGTGAGAACTGATTCTGGTTTTCTCCCTGCAGACTCAAAATATGGCTATACCAATAACACATGTTACATTCAAAAAATGACTATTAATATAGGTTAATAAAAATATGTTGTTAAATGACTATTAATATTATGTGGAAATGAAATTAAAAATAAATAGAATTAAAAATCTAATTGAACTGCCACATAGTCATTTATCATATATCCAGTCACCCAAACAAGAAATAGGGTGTGGTAAAAATTGATTTTTAGTTTTATAAGAGGGCGATAAAAAAAAAAAACTTCATAGGACAAAATCAAATCTCGCACTAATGACAGGGAATATCGTATAATTAATCCTTAAAGATATTTTTGTGAGTGATATTCTATCTGTCTTGTTTTTGTCATATATGGAGTTTTAGATATTCGATTCATAAGATCTTGCATTTAGGAAAAGTTTAAAGAAGTATTTATAATTATTCTTTTGAACTCGGGGAAAAATATAGTTATTTCCTATGAAAAAAGTGGACTAGAAATGAATGATGTGTTCTAAGTGGCGGATCTTGCCTCAAATATTAAGGGGTGTTGTAAATGTTGACTAAAATATTATAATATAAATTTATAAAATTATATATAATATATATTTTTATTTTTTGTTTAATTCTAAAATGTATAAATAAATTATTACTAGGAATTTAATTTGAGCATTTCTTATCGCACCACCTTTGTTTCTTAGGCACCACCTGAATTTTCGGTTTTGTCCCTTGATTTCGGATGTACACATTCGGACGCACCATTTCTTTAAAAAACGCTGATGCGTTCCGGAAGTGCACATCCGGAAACATTTCTGATCAGCAGATCCGGAAAACAGCAAAACTTTATTTTTTTTTAAAATCGGTTTTTTTGCTTGGTCGCATATGTTAATAAATCGTCGCAACTTAATATACATTTGACAACATCCATATATAAAATAAAATGATATATATATATAATAAACGTCTGTCAAAGTACAGTGCATACATGTAATATAAATATGATACATAAAAAAAAACTATTGCGTATGGCGAAAGATCTCTCCTGGCTCCCCTGCTCCTCTGTCCCTAACCCCCAACCTGGATCGACGTCTGCGGTACTGAAGTGCCCCCCCAGTAATCGCAATCATCCTATCCACGGCAAGTCTGGCACCAGAGCCCTCAGGGAGGTGACCGGCCTCAATGGCCTGCTGCCCTATCTGTACTATCTGACGACAGCGTGGTAGGACATCCTGAGTATGGTCTAGCTGAGACTGTCGCACCTCTAATATCTCCTGATGAGCAGGTCTGGGTGGCGATCCCTCAGCAGTGGGCACCATGCATGGGTGTGAGACGGTGTAGAACCACACGATGTACTCGACAGCAACACTTCAGTCTGTCTCTGCTCTGATCGCCCGAGCCTCCTCCGGTACCAAGTGGGACTGGTAGTCAGCATATAGCTCATCTATCTGCCTGCGGGTCAAGCCTAGAGGAGCAGACTCATGAGGCATCCCGGGGATCGTCTGCATGTAACCGAACTGACGCAAGACGCGCTCCGGCAGGTATCGGGAAGTAACGGTCGAACTGCATGCCAACCATCTTGAGAACAAATAAACCTCATCGAACGGGCGCGTCACACGGTGAGCGACATATGGGCAATACAAAACGTCCTCAGCAGCCATCCGATCTAGATACACTCTGAAGGGGTCCGGCGCCTGGCTCCCTCTGAGCAGGACAAATGCAGCAGCACGTGGCATATCCTCAGTGTACCCCTGGACACTCCCCCAACCAGTAATGTAGGGAAAGTGTTGTAAAATCCACACCTGAAATGAAAAACATAACATGGGTGTCAAACATTATAATGAATATAGAAAGAAAAGAAATGAAAAAATCACTTAGAATATTAGATTGTTACCACGTATAGCGTACAACTGCCTACCACAGTTTTGGCTGCCCAGCGGCAACCATCAGAGAGCCTGTAATAGGTGAATGCCAGCACAGCCGCCCCCAGTTATACCCATGGATCTCTGTCTGATCCGAAAGGTACCTGAGGTAGACGATATTAACATAATAGGCGCCGGTGTCCACAAACACCTGCGTGCCCAGCAAAAACAAGTAGTAGCATCTCAGGGCACGCGTCCTGTGGATCGCCACCTCAGTTGGATCACCATCTGCCCGTCCTGCCTCTGCAAGCGCCTCAGCAAATCTATCCATCAAAAACGAGAACCGGACGTGTGCGCTCCTCAACTGGTGTACCTCCGCGTGTGCCTTCTCTGGGCTAGCCCCAAGCTCTGTAACCAGCAACTCCATGTCGTTCGCCTTCGTCATCCTACCGTGACGGAGAAGGGTACCCATGATCGGTAGATGTAAGAGGCACGAGATGTCGTCCAGCGTGATCGTGATCTCGCCATACGGTAGATGGAATGAGGATGTCTCAGGGTGCCATCTCTCAACAAATGCCATAAGGATACCGTACTGGATCTGGGAATACCCAATCCTAGACAGGCCTCCAAGACCAGACTCCGCAAGTGCAGACGTGAACCACTCAGCCTCTGGCAGCATCTCAATCGTGTCCATAACCTTGCCCCCATGGTTATAGAACTTCTGTGAAGCCTTCTCCTGAAAATTTCCAAATAAAACAATGTTACAAATGAACATATTTTCAACGAATACAACTCTATAAATAAACCGAGAAAGATTACCTGTCCTAGCCAGACATATCTGGCAGTATGCTCAGAGTACCCCACGAGTAGGGACATATCAGACGGTCCCCCGGGGTAACCGTCCAGCTCATCGAAATCGTCATCAGCGTCAACACCCTCATGTGCTGGGTGATCACCCTTTGGAACAGGAACAGGAACAGGAACAGGGGAACGAGGAGGAGCAGCTGATGGAGCTGGAGTCTCCCGACGACGTCTGCGTGCAGGCTGGGACCCTGATGAACTACCAGTAGAAACGCGACGCCTACGAGATGTAGAATCGGCGGCTGAATGGGGAGTGGTATGTACCTGAGATATGGAAGTGGCCTGAACCTGTGATGTGGGTGGTTGTGGTGTAGGATGTGGTGTAGGATGTCCTTCAGCTGTAGGGTCTACCCCAACTCCCTCTGCGCCGGAAGCCTCGGCTGTAGACTGCATCCGCTCACGTCGGACAGATGCGTGCTGAGCTGTCCGTCCATGTATGGTACGATCGTCTCTGCCAGCCATCTAATCTGCAAAGCATAATAAATAAATTAAATTTTGTTTAAAAATAATTAAACAAAAACAAACAAACAAACAAAATAAAAAAAAATAGTCTTCCGGATGTGCACATCCGGAAGGACACATAATTTTTAACGTTGGGTATTTTCGGATGTGCACATCCGGAAACGCTCAGAAAACTAAATGTTAAAATCTTTTTGGATTTGCACATCCGGTACGTATTTTGAAGTTTAAAAATGGCAGCCATGGCCACTGTAACATGCAAAAGGGCATTTTAATGCCCTGATCGTCCGTTTGAAGCAGTCAAAATGACCTACATTGTCTCTAACCTATGTTATTCATACAACCTAACAATTTCTACACCTAAATGTCTACTCTAAATCGATTACTCGAAAATTACTCCGAAACTCTAAAATTTGAAAACTTACCGATTAAAATGAGATACGGAGGATTTGGAGTGTGTTGATCGTTGTAGAAGTTGCTCTGCGCCGAACTCGAGTGGAAAAAATTGAGATTTGTGGTGACTGAAAATTTGAGAGTTTGAGAGATTTTGGAAATGGAAAAGTGAAGAATGAGGGGGAGGAAGAACGTCTGGCGCGAATTAATAAGAAATTCTTCCGGAAGTGCACATCAGAATTGTTTTCGGATATGCATATCTGGAAAAGCTCTGCGTTTTTTAAAAATTTGGTGCGTCCGAATGTGCACATCCGGAATCAGGGGGCAAAAAAATAATTTCACGTGGTGCCTAAGAAACTTGGGTAGTGCATTAAAAAACCACCTTTAATTTCTAAACAACATTATTTAAAAAAAAATACATTATTTATTACTATTTAACAAAATTCAAATTACTAAGTCATATCAAATTAATTTTTCTTATGTATAATCTCTTAAACTAAGTAACAAATACATAGTAAAAAAATACATAAATAATTCATTAATAACATTATATACTAGGAATTTAATTTCCAAACATACTATTTAAAAAATACACTATTTAATACTATTTAACAAAATTTAAATTACTAATTCATATAAATTTTTCTTATGTTTAATCTCATGAAGCAACTTTCAATTTAGATCATCAAATCTTAAATTTAATCTCATATATAATTGAATCAATGATGCATTAATTAAGTGCATTATTATTGATATGCTAATATTGAAAATTTTAAAATTTTATTGCATACATTGTTAGTTTTTTTAAAGAAGACATAAATTGTTTTTTTTATAAATCAGATATTTTTTTGTGCACAATTTAAGACTAATTTCTCGAATTAAGTCGAACCATAATGAATTATAAAGAATTTCTTTAAAAGAATTTAATACTATTACGTGTCCATGTTTAGGTTTGAATTTAAGACTTCTAATTAAACTCGAATATCCTTTACAATTTTATCAAAATACTCCTGAGTAATTAAAAAAAGACTATTTTAGAAAGTAAAACCTTTTTCACAATGGAAAAGGCTCATTGTGTTGTTTATGTTATTACTATTTTAGTGAAAAAAATTAATTTAAATTATATTACTCTAAAATGTTGGGTCTTCAATGAAAAATAATGCTGGGTTAGGAAAAAAAAGTCCAAATCCATTAATTAAAATTAATTTTAATTTAACATATTTTATTCATTTTTATTGTCTTTCAGTCAGCCTCAACCTTAATTTATTTATTATTTCCCTCTCTCATATTCCTACATCTGCTTTTTTTATAATCACACTTTAAGAAATCTAGAAAAAGTAAAAAATCTTAAGGGTGCCACTGCATCCTTCCGCTCCTCTATAGTTCCGCCACAGTGTTCTACTAATCAAAATTTTTTAAATAAGTGGAGATTAATTGGACAAGTGCGTGATTCATTATCTTAGCTTTATGTTAGTCTTATTTGGGATTATTTGCTTCATTGTTTAGAACATCTCCAATAGTGCTATACATTTTTAGATTTTTTGTGGAACTTAATAAATCACATTATCTTGTAGTAATTCATTTCATTTTTACATTAATGGTACAACTCTAAAAAATTCATATTGGGTCTCATAACTTTATTTTATATATTAATATTTTATTCATATTAAATAAAACATAATTTAAAATAACAATTTAAATTATTTAAACTAAAATTAATATAAAATAAATAAAATTCAAATTAAACTTAAAATTTAAAATAATAATTTAAATTAATCTCAAATACATGATATATAAATAAAAACAATAAAAATAAATAACATCTCATAATTAGTTAACTTAAAATTTAAATTTGGATAAAATATATGATCAATTAAAGGCTAATAAGATAAAATTATAAGAGAAAAATTTAAAATACGATAAGTAAAAGAAAATCTATGAGGGAAAAATAAAATTATGAGAGAAAATTTGAGTATATTTTCCATTAGTTATATTTATAACCAAATAAATTATGAGAAAAGGGATGGTGCACTGACAGTGTAAATTATTTTTACACTGTCAATCAATGACAACCATGTATCCCGCCAAGTCAGCCTGTAAATTTTAAATTATTTATATAATTTGACACTTTAAAATATTTTGATTGGATGTATATGTAATATTTTTTTACACTGATAGTGCACTACCATTAAACTCATAAATTATTAAAATAAAAAAAATAAAGAAAAAAACATGAAAGTGTCATTGCCCAATGACTAGTTTTATCTTTTAATATTTTTTTATTCAAAACTACAGTTGCATTGCATTGCATTGCAACTTTCGCCAACATGTCAAACTTCAAAGGTTAACTTTTCTAAAAGTAATGTGTGACAGCTGACGAACTCATTGAAAAATCTAAGAGCATCTCCAATCGTGAATCCATTTTTGGGTTCTTTGTGGGACCTATTAAAACACGTCAGCTTGAAGCAATTCCTCTAGTTTTTCACTCCAATAGTGCAACTCTGAAGAACTCATATTGGGTCCCACAACTTTACTTTATATATTAATATTTTATTCATATTAAATTTTATATTAATTAAAATAATAATTTTATTAATCAATGTAAGAGAAATAACATAAAAAGTAGATCCACATGAAAGAGAAAGAGAAAGCTGCAACGGTGCTTATTTTTAAAGCGTTCGCCAGTTGGAGCATTGATTGAATGAGAAAATAACATAAAAAATTTGCCACCTAGCGAACCCATATTCAAGCACCTCCCGCTGGAGGTGGTCTAACTGCTGGAGGTGCTCTTATGCCTTATATTTCAACCACAATTTTGATCTTTTGAATTTCCAAATTCATTATTTTATTACTTTAAATATTTAGAAATTTTTGTAATGCATAAATCATTTCCTGGTTTATTTTAAAGTAAAGTATATTATGTTTATTAGAAATATATTTAGATTTAATTTAATATTTATTATGTGTTATTTTAATTTATTAGGATTTATTAAGTTAATTGGTGCAAGAGTTCAATAAATTGTATTTTACTCATGAAATAAAGACACATTTTAATTGTGTAAAAAAAAAATAGAGTTTATTCCCTTTGATTCTTTGAACTTTACTTCTAACTTATCGATTTTTTGTGGTGTTAAACATTTGACATATCGATCGGAACATCTATAGTCGGTTTTGGCGTCTTCCTGACTTGTAAATCGGATATTCACCATGATTGTGACGTCTTCTACAAATCCATCATTGCTACTCCTAATTCAGCCCTAACGGTTTCGAGTCTCTATCAATACTTCCATGATTTTGTTCAAGTTCTACTTCCATTTTCATACCTCAAAATGAATCAATAAAAATATCTCAAGCATACTGTTTGTACATCCCGGAAAATTAGTTTGACCAACCGAGGTATAAGATCGGAGGAAGCCTATTATGCATACCTGAAATTCCTTGAGGCTGAGTTGGTGGACAAATGAGTAGGATGAGGCTAACAAATTGGATAGACATGTTAATATCTACAAAGCGGAATCCGATTAGAGGTATCAAAATAAGCAAGTCGGGGGAAGATCTCATACAAGCTGGGAACGACATCGTTCGTACAAATCGGGTCCGATGACAAGACTGAGATGCCATTTGAAAGGTAATAAAAGGCAGTTAGAGAATGGTGCATTATGACAGGGGAGTTATAATTATTGAAGAGGAAGACATTATATAGTAATTATAGGGACGACAGACGTTACTGGAAGATATATTTATGAGGGATACAGGGGAAGGAGGAGGCATATAAATAGGAGATTGTTTGGAGGGTAAAAGGCAAGCAAAAACTACACAATAAAGAGATAATAGACACCTAACCCAATCATTCTAGGCTCTTCTTGACTCATAACAAGAAATTCAATCTTTTAGTGTTTTTAGCAAGAACATTTGGCACCCACCGTGGGGCCTCGGTAAAACTTTCCTAGGCCATACAAAACTATCAAAATCGCTAACAACCTAGTTATGCAATGTCCAAATTATCTCCCAACCGAAGTGATCCACATCCACCACCAGACATAACTCAATTGCTCGCAGTGGTGGAGGCCATCCTTCGACAAAATGAAACTTTGCAAGAAAGTGTTCAGGTTTTACAAACGTAAAGCCAATAGAATGGGGACGCCGAGGAGGACTTTCTAGATTCCCAAACTTTGTTCAAAGATATCTGGGATGGCCAAGTCCCAAAGGACTTCAAACCACCGACACTGGTATCTTTTGATGGTAAAACTGACCCACGGGAGCATATCATTGCGATCAATAATCAGATGGAAATAGTAGGACTTCTGACTCCCTTAAGTGTAAACTCATGGCCAAAACTTCTAAAGAAGGAGCTTTACGATGGTATATGAGTCTACCTAGGTTCTCGATCGTTAGCTATCAAGACTTGACCAAGAAAATGGTACATCACTTTTCAGCAAATAAGCATAGGAAAATGTCGACTACCAGTTTATTTAGCGCCCGAAAAGGGCACTCGGAATCTCTTAGGAAATATATGGCAAGATTCAATGAAGAAACAATTAAGGTATCTCATCCGAATCAAGAAATATTCGTTGGAGCATTTCAGCACGACCTCAAAGCTGGTCAATTCAATGAATCCTTAGCGCAAAAGTCGGCATCCAACATGGACGAGTTTAATACCCGAGCGGAATGCTACATCAAAGGAGAAGAAAGTAACATAAAAAAAGATCCTGATATGCCAAAGAAAAAATATGAGCTAAGGAAGAAGGATCTGGGCATAAGAAGTGTTAGACGATAGGCTTCGATCAAGAAGGGGGTGAATAGATCACAAATTTTACAAACAAAAACTTTTGGCAAAAATCTGTTTTAAAAAATATGGTGCAGCGGAAAAACGAACTGAATCAAATTGTCAAACTGAACTTACTATCGAAAATCAATATGCGTATCGCAAACCAAACGGAGTGATAATGAATGTAAACGTTCAACAATGATCAAGCTACAAATCAATTAAATGCAATGCTAATCGTAACTCATATATCCAATGAACCAAAACATAATTAAAATACGCACAATTTATCGAACACTTGGTGTGAAATCGATAGCGATTGGAAATATAATTCATTTTGTTGATGTTAAAAGCCAATCACAATCAAAGTGATTGTGATTATATCAACAACAACACCTTTGAAAGACAGTAGAAAACAATTTCTAATTGAATTGATCAAATAACGATGAACTTGATAAATTGCAAAATCGACAATAAAAGAGACAAAGAGAGAGGCCAAGATTTGTTTAGGCAGTTCCCCAATCGGCTTCGCTATGGGTACGTCTGCTCTCAATTCAAAATCGAATTGAGATATTTATATTAACCTTTTCTTTGAAAAATCGTTTATACAAGAATAGAAACCCTAAAAACCCTATTGTTTTGTGTTGATTCTTCCACCTCCAACCCCTTGATCAAAGCTTGATCAAGTGACCAACAATGCAGCTATAATACTCCGATTATCCCGAGCACGCAACTTGTTGAAACCCAAGATTCCCGAACACAATTCACATTCTCGCGCTACTCCCTTGCAAGGAAACCACCTTGTTCCAAGGCCTTCACTCGGTCGAATCTGTGTTGACGTGATCTTGTCCAAAACCTTCAAATCAACCTGATCTTGAAGGAAAACCCCACCTTGGTTTTTTGATTTGAAACACACAAAGTCCCCAGCCCAATATTATTGGTTACACCAAACCTAATTGGACGTTATCAACCCTAATCTAGATGGTCACCCAATCAAAAAATGATTATGTGTAGTTCAATTGTGTATATTCATAGAAGAAGGGATGGAGATGATGGGCAACTTTGTAATCTAGTTTCGTTTAGGTTTTATTCACTAGGAAACCTTACCTAAAAGAAGATGCATGTATGAGTATATATAGGTATGTGAAGAAATGGGAAAAAGGAATGCAAAAAATTTGGAGCAAAACTGAATTTTTGGATGGGAAAAACATATAGGTTGGCCTAAGAAAGCAATAGGTCGGCCTATGCAGGTTGTTCAGGTCAGCCTGTGAAGGTTATAGCTTAGCCTGTGAGGCGACCTGTGGACTGAGCCTACAGGCTTTAATACTGCTCCACGGGAGCCGACTTGAAGAATCTATGTGCCAACCTATACTGAAGCTGAGGCCCGTATAGGTCAGCCTGTTCATGCATAGGTCGGCCTGAAGTGACTTGAATGCCCCAAAAACATGTTTTTCAATGCAAATATGATGTTGACTCCTTTTCAAACTCATTTAAATGCTTCATAATATCAAGATGCACATCTAGAATGGGAGGATAACGTCCAATATACATAACGTTATACTTTCCCTATTTTAACATCACTCAAAATACAAAAGCGCTCACATACTCCCCTTTTTTATGATGGAAAAACATGAAACAATGCATTTAGTGACGTTGTTGTCTTTTTGAAGACTCCCCCTGAATATGTGCATCAACCTTCATCTTGTGCATACTTTTCCCCCTTTGACAACGTCAAAAAGAGAACAAGCAAACAATTAGAAGTATCAATAATCACAAACAAACATAAAATACCACACAGAGGCAATTTGCAAAAAGAAGAACATCAATATGAAAGCATTCACATAGAATGGTATGCACATTGGTTTAGAATGCCTAAACATAAATATAATCACATCGAGGAACAATAGAACATAATTGTCACTCATAGTGCCAAATAAAATAATGAAACATGAACAATAAAGGATATAACGTAAAAAACAAACCCTTGAGCTGCTACAAAAGCGACACGATTACGTGACATATGCTTTTGGTGCTCCCGAAATGTTGTACACGCATGTGCTCTAGCAAGGCGATAAACGAAGTCATCGCCACTCAAACCAAAAACAGAGATGTGACCATAATGGTGACACACAACAAGAATTCATTTAACATCATAACATGTTCAACCAAAGTTCATGCAATAATACATAACAAGCCAAATGCACTAAAGAAAATGTTTCAAGTATATAGAAAGAATAACACAACATCACTATAAGCATATAATTGATATGGATTAATGGTAATTTTTGGAAGTGAGAGTTGATAAACTACTTTATTCATCAAGGATATTAGTCATTTAGATTACTAGTGACAACAGGAAAATTCACTAAGCAAGCGAGAGAAAAAGGAATAATATTATCTCTCATGTAGATTGATGAACCATGGACTCTTATGAGATGAAACTCCCAATGAAGGTTAGAGTAAGAGTATATAAAGTGCATGCAATAAAATGATATGCTAGGCAAGATTAGAGATACCGAGCATCCCCATTTCCCTTCGGATGTTGAAAAATAGTTCGGTCACAAGTGGTTTTATGAAAATATCTGCAAGTTAATGTTTACTATCAACATGCTCGAATACGAAATCACCTTTTTCAACATGATCACATAGGAAATGATGGTGAATCTCGGTATGCTTAGTGTGTGAATGTAGCACCAGATTCTTGGTTAAATTTATAGCACTAGTGTTGTAGCACATAATGGGAATACGTTGCATGTTTATATCAAAATCAAGTAATTGTTGCTTGAGACACAAGATTTGGGCACAACAACTACCGGCCGCAACATATTCCTCCTTGGCGGTTGACAATGCAATAGAAACTTGCTTCTTGTTATGCCAACTTACTAAGGCATTTGAAAACATGTGGCAAGTTCCACTAGTGCTTTTCTTATCTGATTTGTAACCGGAAAAATCAGAGTTGGTGTATCCAACCAGGTTACAATCACTTCCTTTAGAATACCAAAGCCCATATTGAGAAGTAACGTGAAGATACCTAAGAATATGCGTTACCACTTTTAAGTGAGATTCCTTAGGAGCCGATTGATAACGGGGACACATGCATACACTAAACATGATATATGGCCTAGATACAGTAAGATATAAAAGAGAGGCGATCATACCTCTATATTTCTTCATATCCACATCCTTACCATTTGAGTCATTTTCCAAATTACCATTTGTGGCCATAGGTGTATCGATAGACTTTGCATCCTCCATGCCAAAGCACTTTAGCAGTTCTTTGCAATACTTCGTTTGAAACACCAACGTACCCTCTTTCAATTGCTTGATTTGAAGCCCAAGGAAGTAATTCAACTCTCCCATGAGGCTCATCTCAAACTTTCCCTGTATAAGCTTAGAGAATTCTTCTATAAGTTGCATATTAGTTAATCCAAATATAATATCATCAACGTAAACTTGGACTAGAAAGGTGTGTTTTCCTTGGCGCTTAATGAATAGATTATTATCTACTTTTCCCTTGAGTATCCTTGGTCAATTAAAAATTTGCTTAGCCAATCATACCAAGCTCTAGGGGCTTGTTTGAGATCATACAAAGCTCTTTTAAGCTTGTACACATAGTTTGGATACTCATGACTTTCAAAACCAGGGGGTTGAGCTACATACACTTCTTCATTAATAAATCCATTTAGAAGCGCACGTTTCACATCCATTTGATATAACTTATAATTCTTAGCACAAACATGGGCTAGCAGAAGACGTATAGCCTTAAGTCGAGCCACCAGAGCATACGTTTCCTCATAATCGATGTCATCCTCTTGGTTATAGCCTTGCGCCACTAACCGGGCCTTATTGCGGGTTATCACCCCATTTTCATCAAGTTTGTTCCTAAAAACCCATCGGATGCCAATTACTTGATGATCTTTAGAACGAGGGACAAGGTCTCAAACGTCGTTTCTTTTAAATTTATTTAGTTTATCTTGCATGGCCATAAGCCAATGCTTATCAAGCAATGCATCTTTAGCATTTTTAGGCTCTACTTGAGACACAAACTCAAAGTGATAACAAAAATTACTTATCTTAGAGCGAGTAGTTACTCCCTTTGTGATGTCTCCAAGTATGTTGTCAATAGGGTGATCCTTTGATGTCTTCCAAGTCAAAGCTAAACCTTCTACTGCAGCAGGACTCACTTCCTTTTCCTCTTCATCATTGTTATCTTCTTTCTTCTCATCATCCACCGCTTTAGGTTGATCAATCCCTTGTTCGGTTCCATTGAGAATATCTTGAGAAGACACACCTACATTATGAAAAACAACACCTTTCCCAACATCTTTTGGATGATACTCATCAAAGGTAACATATACAGACTCCTCAACTATAAGCAATCTCTTATTATAAACCCTATACGCTTTACTAGATTGTTAGTAGCCGAGGAAGATACCCTCATCGACTTTCTCATTAAATTTTCCAATATTATCTCTATTATTGTTCAAAACATAACATTTACATCCGAAGACATGTAAGTGAGAAAATGTCACACCCTAATTTTTAACCCTAATATTCCACCTCATTTGTATCATTTTGACATAACATCAATCATTGTTAGGTGTCAAGAAATGCTAGTTTTTATATTCAAATTTGACACTTTTAAGCTCTTTTTATTGCTTTAATCAGAAAATGACTTATCCATTAAGCAATTCTTGCAATTTTTGTGAACATTAGATAGTTTGATGTGTTTGTTAATTTTGTAGTGAAAATATGTCAAAAGGTTGCAGCTCGTTGTGGAAGAAAACTTGAAGAAACGAAAAATGCGCGTGTCTGCAACTATTAGAAGCTTCGCCCGGCGAGCATGAAGCGAAGGAAGGATTCGCCCGACAAGGAAGAGGCGAGAGATTTAATTAATTTCATTTCAAGTTCCAGTAGCTCACAACTTTGGTTCGCTGGGTGATTCGCCCATCGAAGGAATGTAGCGCCCGACGAAGGAAGATATTTTCTGATGGACCAGCTGGCACTGTAGCTGTCACGTGGCCTCATTTGAGGGCTTCGCCCGGCAGAAGAAGGCACTCGCCCGACGAATTTTCCTGAGCAGAAAGTAGTATTTAGGTAGTTTTGATGATATTTTGTGAGAGAACACTTTTTGGAAAGATCTTTGTAACCTAGAAACACATTTGGAGCTTAAAAACTTCATCTTTTATTATTTTTCTTAGAATCCAAAGCTTTTATGCTTCAATCCTTGATCCATTGAAGATTGATGCAACAAAAGCTTTGTTCATTACTTGTTGATCAAGCTACCATGACAATGGATAGCTAAACAACTCTTGTGTCAAGATTAGTGGTAGGTAATCCTTCATTTTGTATGTATTGATCTTGATTGTAGTGTGTGAACTTTGTTGATGATAAATATAGGTGAAAAAACTTTGTTTGTATGGTTTATATTTTGTTTTATTTCATGATTAAGAAATACTACCTCCGGTCCTTTTTTATAAGGAACACTTCACTTTTTAGATTCATTAAATAATTAATGTATCTAGTCTGCAATGCAGACCAGATACATTAATTATTTAATGAATCTAAAAAGTGAAGTGTTCCTTATAAAAAGGACCGGAGGGAGTATGTTCTAAAACTTGACCTAAGTTTCAATCCATCAACAATCACGAGGCTAGAGATAGTTTTGAAAGTTGATGTTCATAAATATTGATCTTGAATGTTGTCATATTGATAGTTGGAGTGAGAGATCATCTAAGGATCAATAGGGTAAATCCCACAATAAGTGTTAGAGATAAACTTATTGAGAGGATATGTGATTATATTCATCGTTAACAAGTTCACATCCTTTATCGAGTAAATATGTATAAAACAGATTATCAGACCCTAATCTTGGCATGCTTTTACCAAATATTTAAAACCAATTTCTTTACCGTTACTATTAAACTCTTATGCAAACGATCCGTTACAAAACAACTAAAATCTTTGTTACTCTAAGTTTAAAACGATTTCGACTATAGAACAGCGGCAATACACATACAATCCCTGTGGATACGATTAAACACCCCCGAAATACTTTTTAACAATCATCTCATGTGTGTATGTGTTTTATGCATTACTAACCCATTGAGATTACAAGTTTGTGCTTTGGTTCACTTTGACTGCAAGCTAGGGTTTTGGCACTAAGAAGCTCAGAAGTTGACCAATCAAGGGTTTAGGTGATCCTCAACCTCTCAACATGATCAAGAGTTTACTTACATCAATAATCAAGTGCAAGATTCCATTAATATCATTTAATCAAGCCCCCAAGTCATCAGATGCACCAAATTAGGGTTTTGACCTAATTCAGTCCTGGGTTGACTTTTTGAGTAAGACATGATCCTACACCTCTAGACATGATTCAAAGACCTCAAGGGAATCATCTTAGCCCATTCACATGTTTGGATTGATTCAAGAAGTTTGATTCATTGACAATGGAAGAATTCAAGTTCATTTGGAAAAAGTCAATTGTTCACCAAAGTCAAAGTTTGACTTTTGAGATTTTTGGTCAAACATGGACTCCACAAGTCAAGGATTATGAAAATATGATGGATGATTTCATTTGATCATGATTAATAAAGAAAAATCAAGAAAAGATCAAAGTTGGTGAAATTAGGGTTTTGTGATTTTTTCTAAGTTACAAGATTTCATGAATAAATGCCCTACTTTCCAAGACCATAACTTCTTCCTCAAGCATCCAATGGAAACACTTGAGGAATCATTCAAAAACATCAAGAAGATCATTCAAAAAATGGTTTTCACCTATAAAGACTGGCATGAGATGCTTCCATTTGCTTTGCATGGGTATCGTACTTCAGTTTGCACATCAACAGGGGCAACCCCATTTTCTCTTGTGTATGGCATGAAAGCAATGCTCCCCGTGGAAGTTGAGATTCCTTTAATGAGAGTTCTGATGGAGGCTAAGTTGTCTGAGGCTGAATGGTGTCAAAACAGATATGACCAGTTGAACTTAATTGAAAAAAAGAGGATGACGACTTTATGCCATCGTCAGCTGTACCAACAAATGATAAAAAGAGCTTTTGACAAGAAGGTTCGACCTCGTGAATTCAGAGAAGGAGACCTTGTGCTCAAGAAAATCCAGTCTTTCATCACTGATTCTAAGGGTAAGTGGACTCCTAACTATGATGGCTCGTACGTTGTAAAGAAAGTCTTCTCTGGCAGTGCTTTATTTCTTGTAACTATGGATGGAGAGGATATCACTCGTCCTATGAATATGGATGCAGTCATGAAATACTATGCCTAAATAAAAAAAGAATAACTCGCTAATTTGAAAACCCGAAAAGGCGACTTAGGCAAAAATGAGCGTCTCGGTGGATTGAAAACCCAAAAGGGCGGCCCAGGCAAAAATTAGAGACAAAACAGAAAAAATATCATCCCGGTAGATTGAAAACCTGAAAATGAAATCTAGGAAAAAGTTAGGGATCATGCCTAGTAAGTGCATCAGATCATACTGGATTGTCAAAAGCGGCCTTTTATCATCAAGGACTTCTTTGTTAGATCATCAGAAGCTCAAAGCATATGGAACTCAAAGTTACTAGGAGGATAATGGTCATTGTTTTTTTATGTAACCTTTCCATTATTTACCATTTTCCAAAATGTTATAATGATCCATGGAGTCACGCCATTTGCGGACTACCTTTCAATTAATAAAATTTGGGCCTTATCCATTTGTTTGCAATTCTATCTTCATTTCTATCTTGAAAAATGTATTTTCTATTTTTGATAGCATGTTTTGAAACAAAGTTAAAACTTTTACTTTAAACGTGTGTGTGCGTGTGTTTTAGTTTGATTTATGAGCATGAAAAAGGACATTAACAGTTCCTCCGAGAATAGTAGACTTCAAAATGTGGAGCAATGTTGTTTGGTAATGCATGTATCCCCAGTGAGTCTTTACTACAAGCGGTCATGTCATGATTGGTGCAAAAATTCCCCAGTGAATTTCTTCTAACTCCTATCTTCCCCCGCAAAGTGGATGTTTATTTCATCCCCTTGAAGTCTCAGCTCTGGTATTCCCAACTATAACTTTGATTCGGACCTCTCCAATGAAGTGGATATTTATTTTATCCCCTGTGAAGTCTCAAACTAGTTCTCCAGCTACAATCTTAATACAAGCTTCTTCAGTTATGGGTTGTCCTTTTCCAGTGGATCTTTCTTTCCCCATGACGCAGAGTTCATATTGCTATTTCTCAGTGGATCATTGATGATAACAGTTTATTTTGGGTTATCCCCAAGTGAAGTATCTTTCTCTCCCTTGGGAAATTGAGGCCTTGAAGCAAGATTTTGTTCCATGTGCAGTCTTCAATTTATCCCCAATGATGTTTCTATGAGATTGGCAGGGTATCCATGTCGAGATGTTTATTTCATCTCCAGTTTACCTTATCTTGCTTATTTTGTCAGCATAAACATAGCATGACATACATACATTCATACACATATATGATACATGTGCATCTCATTTTCTCGTGATGTTATTTTACTTCATTCACTTTGGCTGTGTTTATTCCCCAAGTGATATTATTGTTTTCTCTCCAATATAGTCGTCAGCTTTAAGCAGAAAACACGTGTCATTTCTGATTCCCCACTGAGTTTATTCCTCATGGAAAATTTTTCTTTAGCTACTCCTTTCCACACTTGGATAGGATAAAACCTGATCCGCTCTCGCGCACAGATAAAAAACGAGTATTTTTGAAAATATAGTAAATGGTAACGACAACTCGAGTATCGTTCTCACAAGGATTCTTGTAATGTTATTAACCAACAATCGGAACAATGGGGGGTTTTAAGTTTCGTTTAAGAAAATAGGGGAAAATAAGAGATTATAAAAAAGTGATTATGAAATAAGCTGATCTACTGTATCGGTCTCCTAACTTATCATTGATCCAAATAATTCTCAATCCCTAAGCGGACTCGATTCCCTTTTTGATTACAATATCAATCAACAAGCGCAATTGATACTACAAGATATATATTCCTAATTTCCGAATTAAGCAAACGGATAAACACAATCGCGAATTAAGTAAACACGATATAGAAACACGATTTAATGACAAAGCGACGTAAACGGCGATTAAAAGTTATAGGAACATACAACCATCGAAATAAATCAATCAACTCTAAGAAAGTTCGAATTAAGCAAACAACAAATCAAAGAGAAGAATTGAAAGGAAAATAAATTTAATTTAGAAACATAAGAACCTCAAAGTATGATGGAAGCGCGATTACAGAAGATCAACCTTAAGGATGGGTTCTCCATAGGTTTTCGTACAAAAGAAAAAAGTATTTTTGTGAATAGCGTAAAGAATGGTTCATGAACAGTGTGCGGCTGCTAGGTATAGTAAAGCATCACAAATTCCCGTTCTAACCCAACTGGGTCGAAAAACATAAAAAATCCGGCCCAAAAATAAATATTCCTTAAGGCAGAATTCAGGTCCTGACTTCAACGAATTATTTGAGCCTGCTACACTCCAAATCATATTCTTCCTATAACATTAAATTTGTAGCTCTTTGTCTCAGATTTCCAACGCCTATTAGAACACGTAAATCAGATTCTCGTAGCTCTAGTTATGATCCAAACAGTGGACAAGTATCAAATAACTTCAAAATTCCCCCACACTTGAACTTTTGCACTCCAAGCAAAATGATAACTTCAAAATTCAACACAAAACAAAACATGTCATGCATTTCCAAAAGTTTCTAAGATACAAGGTATAAGTAGAGTTCTAAGTCTAAGCTTCAAGAATATGATGTTAGTGAGCAACTCTTTGTGACATTCAGAGCAAGTAGGAAAAACAGATTACCAAAAGTACATCAAAAACATCAAGATCCTCACAGGATAAAATTCACTCAACTCTCAAGTGTTTAGGTTAACTGTTTACACTAAAAGCACAACATGAAAATTAGTACTACCATAAGCTTGAAAAGACTCTAATATCTGCAATTTAAGTACATGCACACACAGATCAAAAGGACTTTTATTCAGTTGTAACTTGGTCAAGGTACGGGTGAGATAAATCCTAAGGGAGTACTAGGCTAAAAATCAAAGGGTTAAAAGAAAATTGAAAGGATTGCGGGAGTTGAACTACATGATACATCAATTTCTTTCAAACAACAACCTCACAACTTATTTCCCTTCTCTTTTTCCTTTTATTCTTTTTTTTTTTTCCGGAAGGACTATGTAATGAAATCATTCTCTATTTTTTTTTATCATTTTTAAAAAAAAAATCTTTTCTTTTTCTATTTTTTTTTCTTTTTCTGCCAAAATTTGGAACATTACAACAACATCACAAAAATGAAGTTCAACCCCGCACAACTCCATACAAGATTCTTTCAACCCTTGATTAGAGTGATAATTTTGTTTTTCGCTTTTCGACTTGTAATGAATTTATCACAAAAAAAAAAGGATAAATAGGCGCTCAAAGGAGTTTTCAAACAAAGGGACGATATTGATTAGAGTTGACTTTTTTGGCTAAGTGGCTAAAATTAAAATAAAAACAAGTTACCTTGATCATATATGAAATTCTGGTATCAGACGTGTGATGTTAAGGTGCGATGTCACAACAACACACTCTGCACAATGGACAGCAATAACAGTAAAATAACACCAAGAATTGTTGACCCAGTTCGGTTACAACCAACCTACTCTGGGGGCTACCAAGCCAGGGATGGAATTCACTACTTGTAGATATAATTTACAGACTCAACAACTCGTTGACAATCTCCTAAACTTATACTCTACTAATGACTTCCTACCTAAGAAACCACTTAGGTATGAGAACACCACTCAATCCCTTACAAACACTCAAATAAACCACTTTGAGTAACCTTGATCTTACTTCAAAGCTTCGATCAAGCAACCACTCTCTATTGCTTCACAGCTTCTAGAGAGGACAGAAACGCAACACCTATTCAAACCCTAGAATAGTGTAAATACAAGCACTCTAAACAAACTCTAGACACTAAGCCTTCAGCTCCTGATCTTCTGAATGTTTTCTGTCACTTTTTCCTTTGGTCTTATGCGCTTTATATAGCTCCTGAATTGGTCTTGGACTTGCTACAATATCTCCCAGATTTGTTATTTAAAACTGAATATTTAAAACAGATTTTCTCCTAAAATCTTTTTAAATCTTCAACCTTTTAAATCTCCTACAAATCTGCACCAGATCTCCTATGCAGCAGCAAATATCTATCCCAAGATATTCGCATCCAATGAGACAGCTTGCTCTCCACAATTCCAGCTAATACGCAACCCTAACAACATCACAGCCTGCTGTTGTTAATTCTGTAGGTCTGATGTTACAACATCACCTATGTGACATCAGACATCCAACTTCAGCAATTAATTACTTAACACAGCCCAGTGTTAAGACTTCAATGTTGCAACATCAGCACCTTGACATCAACATTGAACATACTTTGTTTTACCAAAATTCCAGCCAATCCAAGAACTAACAATCTCCCCCTTTGGCTAATTTTGGCTAAAACAATCTCTACACTCTGCACCTTCAGAGACTTCAGCAGCGGAAAACTTCAATCAATAAATCATTTTGAAACTCTTCTCATCAGCAGCAGTTTGACAATTTACATAGTCTTTATCACTTGATCTGCTGCAGCACCATCTTCATTATTGACAACAGCTAATTGGTGCTCTCCCTCAAAAATATGAACTAGCATCACATCTGTTCAGTAGCTCACAATGTGCAACACTTCTCTCCCCCTTGTTGTCTGCTTGGCTGCACTCTTCAAATGCTATGATATCTTCACTAGCTCAGTCAAAACTCCCCCTTAATATCTGCATCATATTAGCAGCATTTGGCAGTAACACTCTTTGATACTGTTTGTTAATTATCTTGGCTATTTATCCCCCTTTTTAGCCACAATTAGACAAGCTTCACCTGGCAGTTGACTACATAACTCCAACTGCCCACAACCCCTTTCTAGCACATTTAGTCTTCATAAATGCAGATTCCTAATTTGCTTCTTAACCTTTCAAATTGGTTTGCATCCAAGGCTTTAGTGAATATGTCAGCCAACTGGTTATCTGTGGCTACATGCTCCAAGGTAACAATTTTGTCTTCAACCAGATCCCTTATGAAGTGATGCCTTATGTCTATGTGCTTTGTCCTACTATGCTGTATAGGATTTTTAGATATATTAATGGCACTCAGATTATCACAGTATAGTGTCATAACATCTTGTTTGACATTGTATTCACCCAACATCTGCTTCATCCAAACCAGCTGAGAGCAACTACTTCCTACTGCTATATACTCTGCTTCAGCAGTTGAGAGAGATATACAATTCTGCTTCTTGCTGAACCAGGAAATCAGATTGTTCCCTAGGAAGAAACAGCCTCCTGAAGTGCTTTTCCTATCATCTACACTGCCAGCCCAATCAGCATCACAGTATCCTCTTAAATCAGTCCCAAAATCATGGCTATATAGCATTCCATAGTCACTTGTGCCATTCACATATTTTAGAATCCTCTTCACTTGATTCAAGTGACTCACCTTAGAATCAGATTGATATCTGGCACACACTCCAACAGTAAAGGAAATGTTAGGTCGGCTTGCTGTGAGATACAGTAGGCTCCCAATCATACTTCTGTACATGCTGTGGTCTACACTCACTCCATTCTCATCCTTGGATAGCTTCAAATGGGTGGGAGCAGGTGTCCTTTTGCGATTGGCATTATCCAGGCCAAATTTCTTTACTATGCTCTTAGCATATTTGCTTTGAGAAATAAAGATAGAATCCTCCATTTGTCTGACTTGTAATCCAAGAAAGTAGCTAAGTTCTCCACCTAAACTCATTTCAAATTCTGATTGCATATGTTGAACAAACGTTTTCACCATACCCTCTGACATCCCCCCAAATACAATGTCATCCACATAAATTTGGGCTACCATTAATTTTCCGCCTTCTTCCTTGACAAACAAAGTTTTGTCAATCCCTCCTTTTCTATAACCATTTGCTACTAAGAATTCTGTCAGCCTCTCATACCAGGCCCTTGGAGCTTGTTTCAAGCCATACAATGCTTTCCTCAGTTTGAACACATGATTGGGGAAGTTTGGATCAGTGAATCCTTTAGGTTGATCTACATAGACTTCTTCATTCAGATAACCATTCAGAAAAGCACTCTTCACATCCATTTGGAACAGCTTGAATCTTAGGTTACAAGCCATACCCAAGAGTAGTCTGATGGATTCTAATCTAGCCACTGGAGCAAATGTCTCATCAAAGTCAACTCCCTCAACTTGAGTATAACCTTGTGCAACAAGTCTAGCTTTGTTTCTTGTAACCACTCCAAGCTCGTCAGACTTGTTTTTGTAGATCCACTTTGTTCCAATAACATTCACCCCTTCTGGTCTTGGCATAAGATCCCAGACATCATTTCTTCTGAACTGCTCCAGTTCTTCTTGCATAACATTTATCCAAAACTCATTTGTCAGAGCTTCCTTGACGTTCTTTGGCTCAATTTTGGATACAAAGCATGAGCTAGCTATGATTTCTCTTGACCTAGTCCTAACTCCAGAGTTTGGGTCACCTATGATTAGCTCCTTTGGATGATCCTTCTGAATTCTGATAGAAGGATCTTTCTGAGGTTGATCAGGCTCAGTATCCGCAGCACCAGGAGATGGATTTCTTTCTTCAACTTCTACAGAGACTTCTTCGGCTGATGTTCCAATATCTTCTATGACATCCTCAACTTCCTGCTTGTCTTCATCATCAATCACAACATTGATTGACTCCATCATTACTTTGGTCCTGGAGTTGAAGACTCTATATGCTCTGCTATTGATGGAGTACCCCAAAAATATTCCTTCATCACTTTTGGAATCCAGTTTCCTTCTCTGCTCTCTATCTGCCAGGATGTAACATCTACTACCAAAAACATGGAAGTACTTAACAGTAGGTTTTCTTCCCTTCCATAGTTCATATAGAGTGGATGAAGTGCCTCTTCTTAGGGTAACCCTGTTGTGAATGTAGCAGGCCGTGTTCATGGCTTCAACCCAGAAGTGATAAGGTAGTTTCTTGGCATGAATCATTGCTCTAGCCGACTCTTGTATAGTTCTGTTCTTCCTCTCCACAACTCCATTTTGCTGAGGGGTGATAGGCGATGAAAACTCATGACTTATACCTTCAGACGAGCAAAATTCTTCAAACTTGCTATTCTCAAACTCTCTTCCATGATCACTTCTTATTCTGATGACCTTACTCTCCTTTTCTCTTTGGAGTTTTTGACAGAGCTCTTTAAAGACATCAAACACCTCAGATTTGTCTTTGATGAAATTCACCCAGGTGTATCTTGAGTAGTCATCCACAACTACATAAGCATATTTCTTTCCACCCAGACTTTCAACCTGCATAGGTCCCATCAAATCCATATGAAGAAGTTCCAATACTTTGGAGGTGGTGTCATGTTGAAGCTTCAGATGAGACATCTTTGTCTGCTTTCCTTTTTGACAGTCTCCACACACCTTTCCTTCCTCAATACTAAGTTTGGGAATCCCTCTGACTGCTTCTGAGGAGATAATTTTCTTCATTCCCTTTAGGTGAAGATGTCCCAACTTCTGATGCCATATTTTGACATCATCTTCTTTAGCAAGCACACACGTGGAGGGATTTGAGTTTTGCGGAACCCAAAGATAACAATTGTCCTTAGATCTGGCTCCCTTCATAATGACTTCTCCTTTGTCATCTTTCACCATACAGTCGGACTTTGTGAAGTCTACTTTGAATCCTTGATCACAAAGTTGACTAATACTAATCAAATTAGCTGTTAGTCCTTTAACAAGAAGAACATTCTCCAGCTTGGGAGTACTAGCACAGTTTAGTTTTTCAATCCCCTTTATCTCTCCTTTGATCCCATCACCAAATGTAACATAGCCAGAAGACTGAGGTTTCACATCAACAAGCAGATTCTTTACTCCAGTCATGTGTCTTGAACACCCACTGTCAAAATACCAGTCATCTTTGGTAGAAACCCTCAAGGAAGTGTGAGCTATCAAGCTGGTAACTTTAGGTATCCATTGCTTCATCACCTTAGGCCTTACCTCTTGCTATTTGAGTTGAGGAGCAGAATTAGGATAACCGTGAAGCTTGAAGCACGAGGACTTCATATGACCAATCCTGCCACAATAGAAGCATCTGACTCTGTCATTTCTAAAGTGGTTAACTCTTCTCCCACTTTGATAATGCTGTGGCTGCCACCCATAATGTTGTCTCTTTATTCCATAATTGAATTGTCTTCTCCTATACTGATGATGCTGTCTCTTAGGCTGTCTTCTATGGTGATGAGGCTTCCTTCTTCCATAGTAATAAGGCACAACATTGTTGTATCCATAACCATACCAGTTTTCCTGATGTTGAAACCTCTGATGAGACATGTTCTGCTTGAACCTGGCAGCTTGCATACTTTGGTGATATTGGGGAGGCATATACTGACTAGCCCCTTGAGGCTGTATCTTCTTCTGATGAGAACCATTCTTCTTCTCAGCATCCTGGGGCTGAACAACCTTCTTTGGGGTAGGACCCTGTTTCGTAGGTTGATGTTGAGACAAAGGTTGAGACATCTCCCTTTTTGTTCCTGAAGTGCTGACCACATATCCTATGCCTGATTTATCTCCAGCAGCTTTCTCTAACTGAAGAATCTTATCAAGATCAGCAGTACCACTGTTCATCATCCTAACGAATTTTGTCATCTGATCCAGTTGGGACTTAACTAGTACAACTTCATTTTCCCGATCCGCTTTTTCATTTTCAGGCTGAGCAATCTGTTGCTTATGATACTTGTTTTCTTGACAAATCTCAGCACTTTTCAAACATAGCTCTCGATAAGTAGAAGCTAGCTCCTCATAAGTTATTTCTTCATCACTATCATCATCAGACACAACAGTTCCTGTTAAGGCTCTAGCATGCCTTGCTGACTCACCATCACTTTCACTATCAGATTCAGACCAGGAAACTGACATGCCCTTCTTCTGCTTCTTCAAGAATGTGGGACATTCTTTCTTGACATGTCCATACCCTTCACATTCAAAGCACTGAACACCTCTATCCTGGGCAGTCTTCTCTTCATCTTTCTCTTTTGGCTTGCTGATGTCAGAAGAACTGTTCTTGACACTAGGCTTGTAGTTATTGTTCCATATTTTTAACACTTTGTTGAACTGCCTTCCCAACATTGCAATGGCTTGTGACAAATCTTCCTGAGAATCTTTGACAACCTTATCTTCTGCAGGAGTAGAGACCAAGGCAATACCCTTGGGCTTCTTTTCTAGTTCTTCTTCATTTAACCCAAGCTCAAAAGTCTGAAGAGATCCAATCTTGCTGATGTATTGAGCTTCTTCAATAGCAGTCACCTTCATCTTGTACCTCTTAGGAAGGTACCTAAGAATCTTCCTTACAAGCTTTTCTTCAGACATTTTCTCTCCAAGAGCACTAGATGCATTGGCCATCTCAAGAACACTCATGTGGAAATCATGAATAGTCTCATCTTTCTTCATCTTCAGGCTTTCAAATTTTGATGTTAAAATCTGAAGTCTTGACATCTTGACTCTAGATGTTCCTTCATGTGTAGCCTGCAAAATATCCCACGCTTCCTTAGCCACTTCACAGGTATTGATTAACTTGAAGATATTCTTATCCACTCCATTGAAGATGGCATTTAGAGCTTTGGAATTTCCAAGGGCAAGCTCATCTTCCTCCTTGGTCCACTCTTCTTCAGGCTTAGGCTTAGAGGTGGCTCTTTATCTTTGCTGGCATCATCTTTCTCACACATGACAGGTGCTTTCCATTCTTTAATAACAGCCTTCCAAGCCCTGCTGTCCAAGGATTTTAAGAAGGTGGTCATCCTTGGCTTCCAATAATCATAATTGGATCCATCCAAAATAGGGGGTCTGTTGACGAATCCTCCAACTTCTTTGTCTATCTTTACACCAGAAAGTAACTTCCCTAGATCTCACCCAGAGACAGACAGGATGCCTGCTCTGATACCAATTGAAATTCTGGTATCAGACGTGTGATGTTAAGGTGCGATGTCACAACAACACACTCTGCACAATGGACAACAATAATAGTAAAATAACACCAAGAATTGTTGACCCAGTTCAGTTACAACCAACCTACTCTGGGGGCTACCAAGCCAGGGATGGAATTCACTACTTGTAGATATAATTTACAGACTCAAATCTCCTAAACTTATACTCTACTAATGACTTCCTACCTAAGAAACCACTTAGGTATGAGAACACCACTCAATCCCTTACAAACACTTAAAGAAACCACTTTGAGTAACCTTGATCTTACTTCACAGCTTCGATCAAGCAACCACTCTCTATTGTTTCACAGCTTCTAGAGAGGACAGAAACGCAACACCTATTCAAACCCTAGAATAGTTTAAATACAAGCACTCTAAACAAACTCTAGACACTAAGCCTCCAGCTCCTGATCTTCTGAATGTTTTCTGTCACTTTTTCCTTTGGTCTTGTGCGCTTTATATAGCTCCTGAATTGGTCTTGGACTTGCTACAATATCTCCCAGATTTGTTATTTAAAACTGAATATTTAAAACAGATTTTCTCCTAAAATCTTTTTAAATCTTCAACCTTTTAAATCTCCTACAAATCTGCACCAGATCTCCTATGCAGCAGCAAATATCTATCCCAAGATATTCGCATCCAATGAGACAGCTTGCTCTCCACAATTCCAGCTAATACGCAACCCTAACAACATCACAGCCTGCTGTTGTTAATTCTGCAGCTCTGATGTTACAACATCACCTATGTGACATCAGACATCTAACTTCAGCAATTAATTACTTAACACAGCCCAGTGTTAAGACTTCAATGTTGCAACATCAACACCTTGACATCAACATTGAACATACTTTGTTTTACCAAAATTCCAGCCAATCCAAGAACTAACAATATAGTATGCACAAGTAAACAAAAAGTATCAACAAGAGTCAATTCAAGTTCTAGAGACTAACAAACATGAGTAAATCACACAAGAAAGAAAGAGATGGATGTTGGTATGTTATCCATGTAAGGCTCAAAACTCACAAGGGTTAATGATCTATCACCAATGATGTATAATTCAGAATTTAGTCTTACTTATCATACTAAGAATGTATAGTAAATTTTTAACATCGCATCACAAAGCTCTTTGCAAGAGAATTACAAACAAAACTCATACTTGTAACTCAAAAACCAAAGAAAAAAACATGCAATTTTTTTTTTTTTTTAATTTTATTTAAGAATAAAACCAAAACAGAGAAAATTGAAAACAAAATAAAGAAAACAAAATAAAGAAATGGTTCCCTCCCCCACACTTAAAACATGCATTGTCCTCAATGAAAGGACATAAATATAAAATAAGAGTGAGAAAAAGGAAAGAACACACCCGCGTAGTCAAGGTGGATAAGTAATCACATATGCATCCTTTCCCAAAGAGAGATTTCCTGCAGACTCCTCTTCCAAAGTGGGGAGTAACTTTGGGTAGCATCCATCGACCTTGAAATTTTTATTAGTGCGTTCGCCTTTTATTCCAGGATCAAAGAAGAATTTTCGATAAGTAAAAGTGTCGAATTGGCACGTGAATGTGGTCTCTTTTTTCACAACATCAAGAATTAAAGGATTAAAGGGTTGCCTCACTAATTTTCTTCCATCTTCAATTGAGGTCCATCCAATTCCCTTCTTATGTTTCTTCAAAACATGCAAAAGCTTATTTTCTTGATCGAAATCAAGGTTAGAAGAAATTATAACAGGTAGCTTTTCATTCCTCTCTAAATAGGCATAATATAGATTGTTCGGAAGTGGATTAAGCTCTTAGGAAGGAGGTTCTTCAATGGAAGGCATGGTCGGGGCAGCCGGGATATCAAGAGCTTCAGCTGCATAAATGACATCATGAAAAGCATCACCCTGCAAGGCAACATTAATCTCAGCACAAACAAAGCAAATGTTAGTGTCAGTACACGAATCGCAAAAGTAAGTATCATCAAAATCTGCTAATGATGGAAAATCAGACAACAATTCAGAATAAGTATCATCAACTAATCAGAAATCAACTCTTTTGGATTCACTACTGTTTGGGCAGGTAGTTGGTTTGATTCTTGAGCTTGCTGCATGGTATTCACTAAAGTGGCAAGCTGTCCAATCTGTGTCTGTAAAGCCTCAATACTAGAATATGTTCGTTGCTGAAACTGGAGATCATTTATAGTCATTTGCTTGACAAGGCCCTCTAGTGAAGGTCCGGAAGGTGTAAAGAACACAATCTGGAATTCCTTCAGATTCTTATTCGGATCCTCACCTGCAAGACCATTAAACCTTGGCATCAAGTGTATTAAACCAGATTTCAATTCGAAAGGAACATCAACATCAGTATATTCAATACTTAAACCATTGTAATGAACATCAGGAGCAACAATCTCTCTTAATGTTCTTTGTTCAGCCATGTTATCAAAAGGGAAAAAAATTAACAAATAATTATAAATCACAAAACTAATTCAGCAATGCAGCAACAATTAGGAAAATATCAACAATGCCCCTATTAAGAAAAAGAATGGAAAAATAGAAAAGCGAATAAAATAAAATCTAAAAATTATGAAAATATAACTAAAAATCAAATCAAATCATAATAAATCTCTACAAAAAATTTCGGATTTTTTTGAAAATATGGAAATAGAAAATAAATCAAATAAAATAGGAAAATAAGTAATTTTTGATTTTCAGGGTCAAAATCTTTTAGAATTTTATTCTAAATGAGTATTGTTCGTCGATTTTTTTTCCTCTGATTTTCTGGAAAAAAATCGGAGCAAATCGAAATAATAGCTTCCAAACTTACCTATAAGGCTATAATGCTTACCACTGTACTGCAACCCTGAAAATCAACAAGAAAAAACAAAAAAAAAACAAAAAACTTTAACAAAACTCTAAACTAAAATTCTAAAATTGGCTAACATCAACAAGAATCCCCGGCAACGACACCAATTTGATCCGCTGTCGCGCATGAATAAAAAACGAGTATTTTTGAAAATATAGTAAACGGTAACGACAACTCAAGTATCGTTCTCACAAGGATTCTTGTAATGTTATTAACCAATAATCGAAACAATGAGGGGTTTTTAAGTTTCGATTAAGAAAATAGGGGAAAATAAGGGATTATAAAAAAAGTGATTATGAAATAAGTTGATCTACCGTTTCGGTCTCCTAACTTATCATTGATCCAAATAATTCTCAATCCCTAAGCGGACTCTATTCCCTTTTTTATTACAATATCAATCAACAAGCGCAATTGATACTACAAATATATATTACTAATTTCCGAATTAAGAAAACGGATAAACACAATCGCGAATTAAGCAAACACGATATAGAAACGCGATTTAACGACAAAGCTGCGTAAACGGCGATTAAAAGTTATAGGACGAAATAAATCAATCAAATCTATGAAAATTCGAATTAAGCAAACAACAAATCAAAGAGAAGAATTGAAAGGAAAATAAATTTAATTTAGAAACGTAAGAACCTCAAAGTATGATGGAAGCGCGATTACAGTAGATCAACCTTAAGGATGGGTTCTCCATAGGTTTTCGTACAAAAGCAAAAAGTATTTTTGTGAATAGCGTAAAAAATGGTTCATGAATAGTGCGCGGCTGCTAAGTATAGGAAGTATCACAAATTCCCGTTCTAACCCAACTGGGTCGAAAAACATAAAAAAATCCGGCCCAAAAATAAATATTCCTTAAGGCAGAATTCGGGTCTTGACTTCAATAAATGATTCGAGCCTTCTACACTCCAAATCAGCTTCTGCCTACAACATGAAAGTTGTATCACTTTGTCGCGACTTTCCAACGCCTATTAGAACGTGTAAATTCAATTCTCGTAGCTCCAGTTATGATCCAAAAAGTGGAGAGGTATCAAATAACCGCTAATGTTGAAAATAAGCTGCGAAAATAGATTAAAGGCAAACAAAGACTTAATTCCCAAAACACAATAAAACAGTAAAATAAACAAAACAAAGCAGGGAAATGTCTAAGTACAAACATAAGAGAATGTGCATTAAAATACACTGATCAAAACCCCAGTCGAGTTTATTTCTTATTGGGTAGAGTATTGTTTGACCGTTTCTCGCCAGCTTATTCCTGGACTGAACTTTGGTCCCTGACCTTTATGATTTCAAATCTCTCTAGGCTGTTAAACCTAGATCAAGAGTGCATTTATTTTGCACTTTGTCTCCCCAGGAAGAATCTATTTACAGATCCCCATTGAAGACAGAAAATCTTTATTCCCCTGCGGTGTTGTCATGACACTCTCTTGGAACTTATACTGAACGAAAAGTGACGGCCTCTTTATTTGAGCAGCTTGTTTTGTTCTCAGGTTTTCTATTTGGATGACAAATGACAATTTCTTTTCAAGACTGTTTGTCTATCCCTAGTGAAATTATCAATATTATCAACTTTTTTCATCAAATGACATCTCTCTGGGAGTCCTGGCAGAGAAGTTTGTTGAAGACTTTACAAGTGTTTCTCTTTATTTGAGATATTATGTTACAAAGATTTTGTTTGCTCCATTGTAAATTCAAACTATAGTCAACAATGCTCCCCAGTGAGCTCATTATCAAAAGTTAATTCCATCAAATGGCATTTCTTTGAGAAGTTTGGTGGAGATTCCTATAGTTGATCTTTCTCTTTATTTGAGAAGACATGCTTTACAAGCCAACCGGTCTGCATCTTTTTTGAAGATCCCCGATTAGATTTCTTGATCCCCAGTAAAGTTATGGATCCCCGATGGAGTTATAAATCTCCAACGAGAGTCCCAATCCTCAATGAAGATTTTATCCCAACAAGTGATTACCTTCTTAGGAGCTTGTACCTTTTCCTTTTCAAGTGAAAGACTTGATTACCTATATGTTTGGATTGGTTCAAGAAGTTTGATTCATTGACAATGGAAGAATTCAAGTTCATTTGGAAAAAGTCAACTGTTCACCAAAGTCAAAGTTTGAATTTTGAGATTTTTGGTCAAACATGGACTCCACCAGTCAAGGATCATGAAAATATGATGGATGGTTGCATTTGATCATGATTAATCAATTAAAATCAAGAAAAGATCAAAGTTGGTGAAATTAGGGTTTTGTGATTTTTTTAAGGTACAAGATTTCATGAATAAATGTCCTACTTTCCAAGACCATAACTTATTCCTCAAGCCTTCAATGGAAACACTCAAGGACTCATTTTAAAGATGGTATTACATAATTCAATTTGGTGAAAGAATGGACTCAAAAGCATTTACCAAGTGGAAGTTATGATTTTTCAAAGATGGGGTTTTCCAAGTTATGAACATGTTTAATACTTAGAAAATTTTCTAAGTATAAATCAGTGAAAATTCCAATTTTGATGGACATTTTTCTCCATGATCCAAATTGATTCTTTCCAAGTGATCAACATCAAAGTTGTAGTATGTGGTCTCATCTTTCCAATGGTACCAAGAACATGACATTATCTTGCTTGAGCATGAAGTTATGATTTATGCAAGAAGCCATGACATATTTAAATTTTCAAGGCAGATTTTTACTAAGTTAAAATTCTGCTACAAGTGCACAAATTCAAAGACACTTTTGGCTACTTTTTGATCATTTTCAAGCCTCATCTTCAACCGGAAACTTGTTCCATGCCATAAGATCTTCATATTGATCTCAAATTTTGTCAGAATTGATCTTCATTCACTATGTAAAACCTTGGTCCGACATGCCATCCAAGACTTTTTTGTGAATTGCAAGAAAAGTGAACTATGATCACCAAAACTTTTTCCATGATTTAAAGGCACAATCTAAACATCACAACATGTTAGATTTGCTGAGAAAAATCTGTTGAGTATAGCACTTTAGAAGCTACTAAAGAATACCAACTTTTGTACCTTTATCCACTTTTATGGTTTTCATCAAAGATCCTCAAAACTTTTTGTTTGTCCATTGATCCTTTTCCAAACCATTTCCATTATAAATAAAGCCTCACTTCAGATCATTTAGACACACCAAAACTTCTCCAAACCTCAGAGTCACATTGTTCCAAAATCTCAAAATTTTCAATGTTGTCAAAATCTAAAACTTGGCATTCTTTTATTTAAACACTCTCCACCCATTCCAACCCTTCAAACACCTTCCATAAGCATCATAGAACTTGTCCAAAGCACCAAAAACAATCTGTAACACCTTTAATGTAGCACCCTTCTAAACCCAACAAATAATTTAGCACATAAATCAATAATTAAATAAGAGCAAATCACCGACAAGGATGTCACATGCTTCATAAAAACATTCTTATCACACATCCTGCTCCGTAACACGGGTTTCAAATAATTATAAAATTCATCTTAATAACTCCACATATAATTGAAACGTAGCAGCGGAATCTTAGTATCAACATGAATTCATAATTTTCAACAAAGGACTTCAAGGCCTTTGATCATTATCAAAAATCAACATAAAACAAATCATCGCATAGCAAACTCTTAAAAACATGTTCTTAAATCAATAACAACTTCAGAAAACCAAATGTTCCCAAACCCCGATGTTACGTATCAGAGAAAGACCCTCTTAATTCACGGAAATAAGATAAATTGTCTCCAAAGCTAAATCTTCACGCGTCAACGAGCTAACCTTGATCACCTGCAAATTACCCACGTAGAGGTAACATTCAAAAAGCCAGGGTGAGTAATCACAAATCATTAGAAAAGGTATAAGAAATAGATATAGTAGTTACAACAACAATTATCCATACTTCATATATCCATCACACATCACACACATACTCACACTGTCACTTCATTAAGTCATTCACAACGTTATTACATCATCAATAAATCATCATCGTCAAAACATCCCTTATGTCACAACATCATCAAAACATTTATTAATTCATATTTATGCAATGTCACTTAGTATGTAATGCAACAAAATGACTCATGCATGTGGTACCAACACTTTGATGAACACATGGTCAGCTCCCTTCAAAGATCCCCACCATAGGATCAATTCCCACTAGGAACCGGAGTACAACATACACACTCAATCCACACAATGGGATTGAGGCCACCACTGGACCGGAGTCCTAACATCGTCACTGGACCGAAGTCCTAACATCGTCACTGGACCAAAGTCCTAACATATGCTATGAATGCATGATGCAACATGTCACAATAAACACGACCACAACTAGTTAATTTTGCATCACCATTCATGTAATCATCATAGTATATCCCTCATAATCAGTCACACTCCATCATAGCATCATTATTAGAAATACATCATATTAATCATTTCACTTCATATGAGACAACGCAGCAACAAATGAAAGAAAATAAAGATAGAAGAAAAGTAAAATAAAAAATATGTCAGCTTCTGCTCGCCTGGTGCTCGCCCGGCGAAGCAGGGGCGAAACGTCTTCCCCATACAAAATTCAAGGAGCACCTCTTTTTCATCATTCCTTCACCCCTCCTTTCCCCCGACACTTCCTGAGCGAAGTAGCTTTACCCGACGAAGCATATTACTTGCCCGGTGAAAGCGCGAAAACATCAACTCTGCAGTTGCGTTTTCTGCACAGTCCAGACCCCAAAAATTTTGCGATTCCAATATTGTTCAATCCGAAAATGTACATAATTCACAAGATATCACAATACAACAACAACACTTCAGAATATGCATCATATATATCATCTAATAGTACTACACGATCGTTCAAAATGAACTTCTCCACTTATATTTTCCCTTTTGTCAAACTTTCCCTTAGGACCCCTAATATGCCTTTCCCAACTTACCCTCACTAATACTTCTATAATGACCACCTTGCCCTCGATGTTTCCATTCATTTTATTTTAATTAATAATAATAGTCTAAATAACATAATCTATATTATTCTATTATCATTAACTCTAAAATAATTCTAATTAATTATTTAATTTCTAAATAATTCTATTATTCCCTTAACTCATCATCACCCCATAACACACAACAAGAACACACCATGCATAATAATTCACCAAAATTCACCGATAATCACAAATAATTTAACAAATATTAAATATAAATATCGGGGTGTTACATTTAACACCTCCATCACAACCTCACTTTTTCACATTGCACTTGGATTGAGTTAGGAAGATTCAGACACGTTCAAGACCAACCAAGCATTGCAACACGTTCCTGGGACATCATAGAAGTTGTAGGAATCATCAAACTACTTTTGGGAGTGCTCCAAGTGCAAGAACCATATCTCACTTTTGAGGTAAACTTTCATTTCTCAAACTCATAGTTAGAGGCATCATTTTTTATCATTCTTGTTCCTAAAATACTTGTCACAATGTCAGGAATGAAAACCCCCAACATGTTTGCTATTTATTTTTGCTCATCGTCATTTAATTTCATTTTTAGTTTTTTAGGGTTTTTTGGTTTTTGCTTAAATTCGTGAGCTGCACTTGAAATAAATAAAATCCAATTTTTATATTTGAATTCCTCATGAAATTCCCATCGAAATGGTATATTGAAACGTTTGATTTGGTTAAAAAATGAGAAAGTTATGAGCTTGAGAAGTTGGCCATGGAGGAATTCGTGAGGAAGAAGAAGGTGTTCGCGCACTTTTCAGAAATTTAAATTCAAATTTAATATATAATTTAATTGGGCGAAATAAGCAAGCCTATTGGCAAGGGCGTGTTTTGTGAAGTCTGTGTGCGTGGGTTCGATCCCCACCCCCTTCATTTAGGTCAAATTTCATTTCTTTTCTCTTATTTCTTCTCCTTCTTCACTCCTTTTTTTCTACTTTCTTTTTCCTTTTTTTCAATTTAATTAATTTTTTCTTTTTTCTTCAAACCAAATATTTATTTTAACTTCTTTATTTATTTTCTTCTATCTTTATTTATTTATCATTTTATCTTTTAACTTTTATTTTTTTATCTTATTTATTTAATGTAATTTCTTTTATCTTTTAATAAACTTTCTTTTATTATTTAAACCTTTATTTTATTTAACTTTTAAAACTAATTAACACTTTGATTTATATTTTTATCTTAAAATTTTAATTAAGAAAAGAACTAAAAAAATTTATACTTTGTATTCATCAAATTTCAAGGATTTCTTTTTATATACTTTGATTTATTTTCTAGATGTTATGTTTAACTTGTACATTCTTAAGGATTATATTTTGACCTAAATGTTGATATCCACATTTGTTTCCAATACTTGTTGTTTGATACCATTTCTTGAAATACCTCTTGGTCATAAATGTTCATACAATTGATCTTATTTTATCTTGTTTATGAGCATGATTTGATTGATCTATGATGTTCTTCCATTGATTAAACTTTGATAACCATGATGTTTGCCATGTTCATATTGATGGAACCATGTTTATGCACATCTTTCATTATATTCACTCCTTGCCTATTCACATGTTAATGATTTTATCATACCTTTAATCTCATCTGTTCATCATGTATATACTTGTGAATCCATTGTACATAATCCAAGGGGGGACTTATTGTTGACATCTTTGTCATTTTTGCATATGCATGTTTACATTCTTGTACATATCTTACACGTGTTAGTATCCTTAACTTGCTATCCCTTTAGGATTAATTCAACTTTAGACAACTCGATTAGGGTTTCCCCTCTTTCAAACTCAAAACCACTTTCAATAAAAACCTCAGCCTTAGGTCATTGACTTTTTCAAACTTTTTCTTGACAAATGCTTCAAGACATCTTAAGCATATTCAAACTCTTTCACAAAAACTACAAGATACAAACTTCAATTCAAACCTTTTGCCACTTTAGCTTTTCAATTTAAAACATTTTCAAGTAGATTAGACATTAGCCATCCCTAGTTGAGATATAATTCTTCTACCCCATGACATTGTTGAGAAAGATGTAATACCCCGTATTTTTACTAATTTGGACTTTAGAGACTTTTTGGACATTTAGTAGTATTATTTATAATACTAAGTTTGTTACTTATTTTCCTTCCATTTTCCAACATATAAAAAGAAAAAGATAGTAAGAAAGGAAAGAAAGAGAAAAGAAGGAAAAGAAGAGGAAAGAAAGAAGAAAGGAGAAAAAGAGGAGAAAAAGGGTTTTGGAAGAGAATCCAACAGAAATCATCATCCATTGATCCAAACTTCATCCAACCATCTCATATTCATCATTTTCATCATCTAACCAAGGTGGGTTCTAGTTAGTACCAATTTTTAGAAGTTTTGGAATTGGTTGGTTTAGGTCGAATTTATGGAAATCGATGTTTTAACGGTTAAAATTCGTTAGAAATCAAAATGAATGATCATTATGATTATAGAAACATGTGTTGTTGATTGTTTTGATGTTTTGGTTGATTTTGATGATTTTGGAAATGTTAGGTTTTGTGAAACTTTGTGTTCCTGAGAAATATATGGTTTTTGAATGTTGTTGATCAAACCTTGCTAGAACTAGGTTGTAGCACCTCTGTTGGTTGTAATTTATGGTTGAGAAGAGGTTTGGATGTGTGGGGAATTTCTGTTTTGCTGAAGCATTTTTATGAGTTTCGCAGAGCGCGCTTAGTGCGCAGGAGGCCGCTCAGCGCGGTTTTGAAATCCTGCAACCCCAAACTGCAGAGAGTTGCGCGCGTAGCGCGGACAGGGGCGCGCTTAGCGCAATCTAGGATTTGAGATTTTATTCCTTTAGCGATAAATTCATAACTTTCGACTCGTTTATCAGATTCGATCATTCTTTATATCGATGTAAAGCCGAGAAAATATTCTGTGCAATAGAGATGAAATATGTCGATTTTACCGACCGATTAAATAATCGAGAAAGTTCCAAAAGTGATATATTTATGTTTTAATTGTTATATATTATTCTACTATGCGATTATGACCTGTCTTACCTATCCTATTATTGTTTAACATGATTGTAAGTGAATATGCATGCAAATATGAAAATGATATAGGAAGAGTGAGGAAACCTCAAACTTGAACTATAGGAGAATCTAGTAAGGGACTAGGAATTGTAGACAACTCTAGATGGTGATGCTCGGGCACGTGTTGTTGGAAGATACATCCTTGCAGAGTATTGGCCTAGTTGAGAGTTAACACTAGTATGGAACATGTGGTTAACCTTTGTGGTCGTGAAAAGGAAAGAGAGGCCTTAAGACGGTGTAGTCTTGTGATTGTCGAATACAATCGGTTTGTTGTATGTAATCATGTAATCGTAACCGGAATATTTTGAGTGTAGTTTCATGGGTCTCGAGCTCCTCTGAAACGGGTATACAATTACTTGGTAGGTTTGATTCCCTACGTGTAGTACGATTAGAACCTATGTTATGGGTAGAGACTTGTGATGGTTAACAGGCCATGAGAAGTGACGGTTCACGGTTAACAGGCCGATGATCCCGAATCCAATTCGTATGCCAAGTAACTACAAGGATCTATGACTCGGGTCGCCTTCTAGACGTAGAAGCGGACGGGAAGACGAGATGTCTTGGTATGGTTATCGATTAGTGATGTTGTGAGTTAATGAACTCATGTCATGTTTCCATATAGTGTGAGAATTGAAATGTGAACTCAAGAGTCCTTTCCCCTTTTTCCCGGACTTAAGTTAGGATTATTAGAACCTTGTTAATCCGAGAGAATCCATAAGATAGGGAACTCACTGAGATTTGATGTATCTCACCCCACGTTGTTGATGTATTTCAGGTGCTTCAGGTTCCGAGAAGGGTAAGGATAAGGTCATGTGATCTTTTCCTTGGTTGTTGATGGCTAGCTTCCGTAGCGGAGTTTATTTTGAGATCATTGTTGATCTAGTTCTTAGTTTTTATCATTTGAACATCTTGTGTATAATATGCCTTAGGTTTTTGTACTTTGTACTTTAGGGCATTTATTTGTATACAATGTGTTAACTAGGAGCTTATGTGTTTCAGTACCAAACACTTGGATCTATATATAATATTTATGCTTTGATGTATGAGTTTTATATATGGGTGTTACAAAAGATGTTGATTCTTTTCCACTTGAGAGAGGTATTTGGCATACTTGTTGATTATATATCCAAGTTGGAGCCCTTCTCTCAATGTGAAGCAAAAATCCTTCTTCCATAAGTTTTTAGTGGTTAAGTTGAGTATTCTCCTTAAATGACAACTTGTCTCTTCTTCAATAAAATCCACCATAACAAACCCTTTTCAATGTATACCCCGAACTACGAGGTTTTGATCCTTCATTGGTACATAGGCACAAGACTTTGCATCTTGCCAAACACAACAATAAAAAAAACATTTCTCTTCTCATCTCCCTAATCAATCCCAAATAGCAAACAACCTTAAAAATAACACAAGTTCAACAAGAGGTTTCTATAGTATACTATAGATACTTGGGGTGCTAATATCTTCCCTTAGTATAACCAACCCCCGAACCTTATATCTCTTTATTGCTTTGTCTTTGCATTGCATGTTTATGGGTAATTATTTCATTTTCCCTTCCCTTGGATAAATTAAAGATCGGTGGTGATATATTAATATTTGTAAAGCCTAATTAACTTAATAGTTATGGTCTCCGATTCTCACCGCGTTAGAAATTGCGACTTCACTGGGGAGCTCTCTATGAGGGTTAAACCTATCTTCTTGATTTGTGTTATTTGTATATTTATAAATATTTGTTTTCTTTGTGTTTGGGTTTCTTTGGGTGATCCAATTATGGTGAGATAAGTCTTAACCCAGACCTGAGAAATACAAATAAGATAGGAAGGGTGGTATAGTCAATGAGGCTTTTAGGGAGTAATCCAGAATAAGCTGACTTGAGATCCCCTGCTCAGTGGAGGCCCTCTTGAGGGTGGTATTTGTTAAATGAGCAATCGTGAAAACATTTGCTACTTTCAACCTAGGAGCTCGAGAAGCTGAGGACCTTAGTTAACCCTTTACCCCACTTGGCCTATTAGGACGTAGTGCGGTGGCTATGAAGGTGAAAACCTGAAATAGTTGATATGCGATACTACACTCAAACAAGATTCTCTTGAGAATATTATTGATTCCCGAGTAATTGGTGTGTTAGTAATATCCGAAAGATGGATCAATGACTTTGGGAACTTGTTATAACCTTGTCTTGCAGGTACATAAAACTCTTAGTACATACCTTTGGGATGGTTAGACCACGACTCCATGCTCGTGGTGTCGAACCTTTGAACCCTATATGTTTGTATATATGTGTTTGTGAATTCATCCATCCATGCATTCATGCACCTTTTTTCTAACTCTTCAAGGAACTTAGAGTTATCTTGCAAACATCATATGTTTTACTATGGATTTTGGAAGGAGATGAACACAAAAGTACACTTTCAAAAGCCCTAAGCTGGAAGATTTGAGGAAGCTAGGAGGATTGGTTGCAAATCCATTGGCTTTCAAGGACAAGTATGGAAGGCTCTTATCTCTGTTGAAGCTTAACATGGTGGATGGAATTCTTGCTACCTTGGTGCAATTCTATGACCCCTTGTATCATTGCTTCACATTCCCTGATTATTAGCTCATGCCTACATTGGAGGAATATTCTTGCTTGCTTGGACTGCCTATCTCTAATCAAGACCCATTCTCTGGAATGGAGGAAACCTCTAAGCCTCAAGACATTGCAGAAGCCACCCACTTGAGGAAGTCAGAGATTAAGGATCATATGACTGCTAAGGGAGGAATTTTAGGGTTTTCTGCCAAGTTTTTGATGGATAGAGCTCAGTATTTTGCTGACATGAGGAGTATGGATACCTTTGAGGCTCTTTTTTCCTTGCTTATCTATGGACTATTCCTCTTCCCTAATGTTGACAGCTTTTTTTACATTAATGGTATCAAAATTTTCTTGAATAGAAATCCAGTTCCAACCTTGCTCGCAAATGCCTACCATTCCGTTCATATTAGGAACTCTCATGGTCGAGGGATGATTACCTGTTGTACATCACTGCTTTACAAGTGGTTTATTTCACACTTGCCTCGGTCTGGTACCTTTTGGGATCTCAAGGATGGTCTGTTGTGGTCACAAAAGATTATGTCCCTCATTCATTCTGACATTGAGTGGTATAATTATGCTTAGGGTGGAGTGGCAATTATTGATAGTTGTGGCGAGTTTTCTAATGTACCTCTTCTTGGTACAAAAGGAGGCATCAGTTATAATCCAGTCTTAGCTCGTCGTCAACTTGGTTATCCCATGAAGGACAAGCCAAATACCATTCATTTGGAGGGTCTCTTCTTCAAGGAAGGTGAAGACAAAGTGCTTAAAGAGAAGATCGTGCACGCTTGGCATCATGTTCATAGAAAAGGAAGGACAATGTTAGGGAAGCCTGATTATTTCTCTTTGGAGCCTTATCTCCAATGGGTGCAAGATAGGGCCATCAAGCTAAAGATGCCTTATGCCCGTCACGAACCTCTACCTGTAGTTGCTAGAGAGCCTACCTTGGTCTTCATGAGTGACGCAGAAAAGCTGAAGATTGCCTCTACCTATTAATTAAATGAGTTTGTTTTTCAAAAGTTGTTATCCATTTTATGATGTTTGTGATGTAACTTTTGAGTTCCTTGAAAATTCATTTGCATTTGTATAACATGCATCATACAACATTGCATTTTGCATTCCAGGTGCTTACCCCTGTCTGTTCTCTGCCAATAGACAGGTTGAATCATCACTACAACACCCAAGTAGGTCAGAAAAGGAGAATGGATCAGTTGGAATAGTAAAACAGAGAGCTGAGGAAGGAAGTCCCTACTCTAAAGGACAACTTAGAAAGACTTACCAAAGGACTGTGATTTCTGAAGTTGTCTCTACGCCTATTTCTGTGGTGCACGTAAATGATCCTAAGTACACCATGCCTCCCAATTTTCCTTGGGGCATGCCTCCTTACTTTATGCCAGCATGATATCGCCCCCAAGCTATCGAAGCTCCGGCCGTTACTGCTGTGATGTATATACCACCTCCTGTGGTACATGTTAATCCTTATAATGAAGAGGCCGTATTTCATACCGCTCCGAGTGAGATTGTGGGAGTGGATGAAAGGCTAGATGAGTTACAAGATTAATTTCTAGAAATGCAGAAGGAGATCAAAGCCTTCAGAGGGAAGGACTTATTTGGAAAGAATGCTTCAGACCTTTGCTTGGTTCCTAATGTTAAAATTCCTCCCAAATTTAAAGTTCCATAGTTTGAAATGGATAAGGGCAACTCTTGTCCTCAAAGCCATTTGATCATGTATGCTCGAAAAATGTCTACTCAGACAGATAATCATCAGCTGCTCATTCACTATTTTCAAGATAGTCTAACAGGTGCTGCCTTTAAGTGGTATATGGGTCTAGACAGTTAAAAGACTCGAACTTTCAATGATCTTGGTGAGGCCTTGATTAGGCAATATAAGTATAATGTTGATATGGCGCCCGGTAGAGATCAGTTGAGAGCTATGGCTCAGAAAGACAAAGAGAGTTTCAAGGAGTATGCGCAACGGTGGCGCGAGGTGGCTGCTCAAATCTGTCCACCTTTGGAGGAGAAGGAAATGACTAAAATCTTTTTGAAGACTTTGAGTTCATTTTTCTACGAGATAATGATAGCTAGTTCTCCTAGTGGTTTTACTGAAATGGTAAACATGGGAATGCGCTTAGAAGAAGGGGTTCGCGAAGGCAGGTTGGCCAAAGAAGGAAGTGCTTCTAGTAGCTTGAAGAAGAATGGAAGTAGCTTTACAAAGAAGAAATAATAGGCGGCAGACATTGTGCATCATGGTAGGCCTAGAAGAAGATACCAACAGCAACATGTTGCAGATGTCTCTCCGATTATCAATACTCCAGCCTATCAGCCGCAGTTCACAAAACAACGTGTCCAGCCACAATAATATCAACCTCAACAACAATAGGTTCAACATCAACCAATTCAACATCAACATCAACAAAGTCAACAACATTTTCAGCAGGCTCGACCATCATTCAACAACCAGAACCGTGTCCAAAGGAAGCTGGATTTTGATCCAATTCCAATGACCTACGCAGAGTTGTTCCCTGCTTGATTACAAAAAGGCCACATCCAAATTAAGTCTCCTCCAACAGTTCCCAAGAGATCCCTCATTGGTACAGAGCAGACTAGTTATGTCCATATCATGAAGGAACTCCAAGTCACAACATTCATAATTGCTTTGGGATGAAGGCAAACGTCCAAAAACTGATTAAATGCGGGATTTTGTCCTTCAAGGACACTAACCCAAATGTTCAAGTGAATCCTCTTCCTCAACATGGGACAACCAATGTAAATATGGTGTATGGTTTCCCTGGAGAGTTTGGAATTTATAATGTATTGTATTTGAATGACAATTTGGTCCGAATGCATGAAGGGATGGTCAGACATGGTCGTTTGCAACCACAAGATTACACCGCTTGTAGGGTGTGCGCCATAAATTTGAGATCGGGGTGTCAAACTGTGAGAAATAGCCTCCAAGATCTATTGGATAGAGGAATCATTAAGTGCTACCAAAACAGGGATGCCCCTCAGGTATATCCTCATGTCAACATGGTTCAAGGATGCCCATGGAAATATGTTGTTTTTGATGTCAGATTTATCCAAGAGTCCTTGGTAAGGATGCACGGTGGTTTAACTAGAATGACCTTCTTCAACCATGAGAACCACAAATATGTCGCTTGTCGTATATGATTTGTGAATCCATGAGGTTGTCGCCTTGTGAGGAATGATATTCAAGATCTTTTGGATAGAAGGACTATTACTCTCACTTATGATAGAAATCCAGATGCCATGGATGAAGATGAGGAAGTGTTTGTGATAATACCACATTTTGATGAACTGGAGCATGTAGAGATTACCTACGATAACAGCAGGTCCTCAGTGACTCCTCTGATTATCAACATACCAAGCCCAACTCCCTACATTTCTGATAGGGCAGTTCCGTACAAGTGCAATGCAAAAATGCTAGAAGATGGAAAAGAGGTACCTTTACCTATTTTTCCATCTGTTGTCAATATAGTTGATGTGAGAAGGGTTACTAGAAGTGGTTGTGTATTCTCTACAACGCCTCCAAAGAGGAATGCGATCTTTTTTGAACAACCACCTGTGAATGATTATACCATGGGGCAGACTAATGGGACTGTGCCCATTAAATGATTTTAGAGATGAAATGGAAATCCCGCTCTTCTTAGCGCTACTGCTAACAATTGAAAGAGCCTGGAACTGGGTTCCAATTGCTTCATCTGCATCTATATTAGAGAAAGAGGAGAGGTGGCTTACCACTAATTATTTCTCTCCACAAATCATTACCAGCTTCCCTTCTTAAACAAACTTGAGAGTGAGTACAAGATCATTGACTAAATTCTATAGACGCCTTCCAAGATTTTTGTGTTGTAGTTATTGATGAGTTCAGAAGCGCACAGAGAGGCACTTCAGAAATTTCTCGAGCAAGCTTATGTTGATCATGATGTGACTATTGACCAATTTGATGGGATCATGGGTAACATTACCACTTGCAACAATTTGAGATTATATAAGGAAGTGCTCCCAGAGGAGGGGAGGAATCACAATTTGGTTTTGCATATTTCAATGAAATGTATGAATGATGCATTTTCCAGTGTGCTAGTTGACACTGGATCGTCATTGAATGTGATGCCCAAAACAACGTTATCCAGATTGTCGTATCAAGGGGTTCTCATGAGACCAAGTTGAATTATTGTCAAAGCCTTTGATGGATCGAGGAAGACTGTTATTGGGGAGGTTGATTTGCCTATGACTATTGAGCCCCACACTTTTCAAATCACCTTCCAAGTGATGGACATTCGTGCGGCTTACATTTTTCGGTTAATTTGACCATGGATTCATGAAGCTGGGGTAGTCATGTCAACGCTCAATTAAAAGGTCAAGTTTGTTTGAGAAGGGAAGCTGGTAATGGTTTGTGTAGAGAAAACATTGGTGGTAAGCCACCTCTCATCTTTCTTCTATATAGATGTAGATGAAGCAATTGGAACCCAGTTCCAGGCTCTTTCGATTGTTAGTAGTAGCGCTAAGAAGAGTGGGATTTCCATTTCATTTCTAAAAGATGCTCAACGTGCTGTGGAGAGTGGCTCCAATGATGGATGGGGACAAGTTTTAACTTTTCCAAAAAAAACAAGAACGGAGAAGGTCTTGGTTTCTTTGTTGTTTCCACAAAATCTGCTATTGAAGATGGGGTTATCAGACCAATTGAAGAAGTGTTCTGTACTGGAGGGTTCATTAATCTGCCTGAAGTCAAAGCCGTCATTGAAGATGAATCTGAAGAAGATTTGCCAGACTTCGTTGTGCATGGAGCAGTATTCCAAAACTGGAGCGTTGTTGATGTCCCTACCATTGTTCATTTATCAAAGTAATCTTCTTTGTTATGTTTTAAACTCTTCGCTCTGCCCAAGGCGAACGAGTAGTTGTGTGGGCTTTATTTTAATAATTCCCTTTGCTCTGCCCAAGGCAAAGGTGCACTTGTGTTAGGGCTTTTGTTTCAAGGTACGCTATCATCAATAAAACTGCCATTTTGTGTTCCATATTATTGTTTTTAATTTTTCCTTTTTTTTTTTGAAAAATGGTAATCATAAAAAACCAAAAAAAAAAAATTACATATTCACTTACATGTTTGTGCCACACTCACACCCATTGATTCTAAAATAAAGCAAAATCACATATGCAGATTATTGCATAAACAAACCTTAAAAAACAATGACCCAATGCCTTCGCCAAACTTTAAGTTTCATGTGTTTGAAGGCGGAGAAGAAGAAAAAGAGGAGATTCCGTATGAGATCTCCCGGTTACTTGAAAACGACGACAAGTCCATTCATCCTCACAAAGAGCCAGTCGAAGTAATTAACTTGGGTATACAAAAAGACCAAAAAGAAGTGAAGTTTGGGGCACTACTTGTTCCCGTCGTCAAGGAGAGAATGATTGAGCTGCTTAAAGAGTATGTTGATGTGTTCTCTTGGTCTTATCAAGATATGCCTGTGTTAGACACAGATATTGTGGAGCATAAGTTGCCTTTGAAGCCAGAATGTCTGCCAGTCAAGCAAAAGCTGAGAAGAACCCGTCTAGACATGGCACTCAAGATTAAAGAAGAGGTGCAGAAACAGATTGATGCAAGGTTTCTTGTCGCGTCAGAATATTCTCAGTGGTTAGCCAATATTGTGCCCGTTCTGAAGAAAGATGAGAAGGTCTGTATATGTGTGGATTACAGAGATTTAAACAAGGTCAGTCTGAAGTATGACTTTCCTCTGCCACATATTTATATGTTGGTCAATAGCACTGCTAAATTCAAGGTATTTCCTTTTATGGACGGTTTCTCAGGTTATAACCAAATCAGGACGGCTCCTGAAGATATGGAGAAGACTTCATTTATCACACCTTGGGGAAATTTTTGCTACAGAGTAATGCCTTTTGGTGTGAAAAATGTTGGCGCAACCTATCATAGGGATATGACTACTCTTTTCCATGATATGATGCATAAAGAAATTGAAGTTTATGTGGACGACATGATTGCTAAGTCCAAGACTGAAGAGGACCATGTGGAATATTTATTGAAGTTGTTTCAGCGGTTGAGGAAATATCAACTCTTTGAATCCGAACAAGTGTACATTTGGTGTTCGTTCAGGAAAGCTCTTAGGTTTCATTGTTTTCCAAAGAGGAATTGAGGTCGATCCTGACAAAGTTAAAGTCATTCAAGATATGCCACATTCAACAACTGAAAAGAAAGTCAGAGGATTTCTTGGACGCCTAAATTACATTTCATGATTCATATCACATTTGACTGCCACTTGTGGGCCAATCTTCAAACTTCTCAGAAAATATCAAGTTTGTGTTTGGATAGAGGAATGTCAGAAGGCGTTTGACAGCATCAAAGAACACCTCCTTGAGCCTCCAATTTTGATCCCTCTTGTTAAAGAAAGACCTTTAATCATGTATTTGACTATCTTGGAAGACTCTATGGGTTGTGTACTTGGTCAGCAAGATGAGACAGGAAAGAAAGAGCATGCAATTTACTATTTGAGTAAGAAATTCACTGATTGTGAGTCTCGTTACTCTATACTTGAGGAGACCTGTTGTGCTTTAGCTTGGGCTGCTCGACATCTTCGTCAGTATATGCTGAACCATACTGCTTGGTTGATTTCTAAGATCGACCCGATCAAATATATCTTTGAGAAGACTGTGTTGACTGGAAGGATTTCCCGTTGGCCGATTCTATTGTCAAAATACGATATTGAATATCACACGCAGAAGGCTATAAAGGGTAGTGTTTTGACTGACTACTTGGCTCATCAACCGATTGAAGACCATCAATTTGTCCAAGATTACTTCCCCAATGAGGACGTGATGTACCTGAAAAAGAAATATTGTGAAGAGCCATTTCCAGATGAAGGGCCTGAACCAAATTCCCAATGGGGTTTAATCTTCGATGGAGCTGTCAACGCCTACGGCAAAGGGATTGGGGCAATTATTGTAACTCCTCATGGATCTCATATCCCTTTCACTTTCAGATTGACTTTCACCTGTACAAACAACATGATTAAATACGAAGCGTGCATCATAGGCCTTGAAGAGGAAATTGATCTGAGGATTAAGAACTTAGATGTGTATGGAGATTCTACCTTAGTCATCAACCAAATCAAAGGAGAGTGGGGAAACTCGTCAAGATGGCTTAATTCCTTACAAAGATTATGCTAGAACATTACTTCCTTTGTTCAATAGAGTTGAGTTTCACCATTTTACTCGTGACGAGAATAGAATGGCGGACGCTTTGGCAACTTTGTCTTCTATGATTGTGGTGAACCGTTGGAATGATTGTCCCAAGATCGATGTCACGCGTCTCGACAGACCCGTGCATGTGTTTACAATAGAAGAGATTAGTGATGATAAGCCTTGGTACTATGATATTGAATGCTTCCTTCGAAGACAAGAGTACCCGCATGGGGCATCGAACAAGGATAAGAAGAGATTGAGAAGATTGGCTGGTAATTTATTTGTGAACAATGATGTACTGTACAAGAGAAACTTTGACATGGTCTTGCTAAGATGTGTAGACAAACGAGAAGCAGACATGTTGATGACTGAAATACATGAAGGTTCCTTTGGTACTCATGCCAATGGACACGCAATGGGGAAGAAACTTCTAAGAACAGGCTACTATTGGATGACAATGGAGTCTGATTGTTGCAAATTTGCTAAGAGATGCCATAAATGTCAGATTTATGCTGACAAAAATCCATGTACTACCAACTCTTCTCAACGTTATCTCTTCTCCTTGGCCTTTGTCTATGTGGGGAATTGACATGATTGGCATGATAGAACCTAAAACTTCAAATGGGCACTGCTTCATTATAGTAGCTATTGATTATTTCACCAAGTAGGTAGAAGTTGCGTTGTATGCAAACGTCACTAGATATGTGGTCGCCAGATTTATCAAGAATCAGCTTATCTGCCGCTATGTGGTCCCAAGTAAAATCATCACTGACAACAGGTCAAACTTGAACAATAAAATGATGAAAGAGCTGTGTGAGGAGTTCAAGATTGAACATCATAACTCTTCCCCGTATAGACCGAAGATGAACGGTGATGTTAAGGCTGCTAATAAAAACATCAAGAAGATCATTCAAAAAATGGTTGTCACCTACAAAGACTGGCATGAGATGCTTCCATTTGCTTTGCATGGGTATCATACTTCAGTTTGCACATCAACAGGGGCAACCCCATTTTCTCTTGTGTATGGCATGGAAACAGTGCTCTCCGTGGAAGTTGAGATTCCTTCGATGACAGTTCTGATGGAGGCTAAGTTGTATGAGGCTAAATGGTGTTAAAATAGATATGACTAGTTAAACTTAATTGAAGAAAAGAGGATGACGACTTTATGTCATGGTCAGTTGTACCAACAAAGGATAGAAAGGGCTTTTGACAAAAAGGTTAGACCTCGTGAATTATGAGAAGGCGACCTTGTGCTCAAGAAAATCTAGTCTTTCATCACCGATTCTAGGGGCAAGTGGACTCCTAACTATGATAGCCCGTACATTGTAAATAAAGTCTTCTCTGGCGGAGCTTTATTTCTCGCAACTATGGATGGAGAGGAGATCACTCGTCCTATGAATATGGATGCAGTCAAGAAATACTATGCCTAAATAAAAAAAGAACAGCTCGCTAAGTTGAAAACCTGAAAGGGCGACTTAGGCAAAAATGAGTGTCTCGGTGGACTGAAAACCCGAAAGGACAGTCCAGGAAAAAAATTAGAGACAAATCAGAAAAAAAAATATCATCCCGGTAGATTGAAAACCTGAAAAGGCAATCTAGGAAAAAGTTAGGGATCATGGCTAGTAACTGCATCATATCAGACTGGATTGTCAAAAGCGACCTTTTATCATCAAGGACTTCTTTGTCACATCATCAGAAGCTCAAAGCATATGGAAATCAAAGTTACTAGGAGGATAGTGGTCATTGTTTTTGATGTAACCTTTCCATTATTTACCATTTTCCAAAATGTTGTAATGATCCATGGAGTCACGCCATTTGCGGACTACCTTTTAATTAATAAAATTTTGCCCTTATCCATGTGTTTGCAATTCTATCTTCATTTCTATCTTGAAAAATGTCTTTTCCATTTTTGATAGCATGTTTTGAAACAAAGTTAAAACTTTTACTTTAAACGTGTGTGTGCGTGTGTTTTACTTTGATTTATGAGCATGAAAAAGGACATTATCAGTTCCTTCGAGAATGGTAGACTTCAAAATGCGGAGCAATGTTGTTTAGTAAGACACGTATCCCCAGTGAGTCTTTACTTCAGGAGGTCATGGCATGATTAGTGAAAAAATTCCCGAGTGAATTTCTCCTAAATTCTATCTTCCCCAGTAAAGTGGATGTTTATTTCATCCCCATGAAGTCCCAGCTCTGATATTCCCAGCTACAATTCTGATTCAGACCTCTCCAATGAAGTGGATATTTATTTTATCCCCTGTGAAGTCTTGAACTAGTATTCCAGCTGCAATCTTAATCCAAGCTTCTACAATTATGGGTGGTCCTTTTCCAGAGGATCTTTCTTTCCCCATGACGTAGAGTTCATATTGCTATTTCTCAATGGATCATTGATGATTACATTTTATTTTGGGCTATCCCCAAGTGAATTATCTTCCTCTCCCCAGGGAGATTGAGGCCTTGAAGTAAGATTTTGTTCCATGTGCAGTCTTCAATTTAACCCTAGTGATGTTTCTATGAGATTGGCGGTCTCTTTATTTGAGCAGCTTGTTTTGTTCTCAGGTTTTCTATTTGGACGACAAATGGTAGTCTTTTTTCAAGACCTTTTTTCTATCCCCAGTGAAATTATCAAGATTATTAACTTTTTTCGTCAAATGGCATCTCTCTGAAAGTCTTGTCAGAGAAGTTTGTTGAAGACTTTACATGTGTTTCTCTTTATTTGAGATATTCTGTTATAAAGATTTTGTTTGCTCCATTGCAAATTCAAACTACAGTCGAAAATGCTCCCCAGTGAGCTCATCATCAAAAGTTAATTCCATCAAATGGCATTTCTTTGAGAAGTTTGATGGAGATTCCTACAGTTGATCTTTCTCTTTATTTGAGAAGACATGCTTTACAAGCCAACCGGTATGCAACTCTTTTGAAGATCCCCGGTAAGATTTCTTGATCCCAGTGAAGTTATGGATCCCTGGTGAAGTTATAAATCTCTAATTAGAGTCTCAATCCTCAGTGAATATTTTATCCCAACAAGTGATTACCTTCTTAGGAGCTTGCACATTTTCCTTTTTCAAGTGAAAAACTTGATTAAAGAAGAAACTGAGACCAGTCCGAGGCTCATGACCCAAGACGAGGGGAGGTTAATTTTTACCCTTTTCAAGTGGAAGTCATGATTAAAGAAGAAACTGATACCCGCCTGTGGCTTATGACCTGAGACAAGGGGAGGTTTATTTTTACCCTTTTCAAGTGGAAGACTTTATTAAAGAAGAAATTGAGACCAGTCTATGGCTTATGACCCGAGGCGATGGGAGGTTTATTTTTACCATTTTCAAGTGAAAGACTTGATTAAAGTAGAAACTGAGACCAATCTGTGGCTTATGACCTGAGGCAAGGGGAAGTTTATTATCTTTTCAAACATAATATCCTTTTATTCAAAGCTGAATCATATTTTCATGAAAACTTACTTTTGGTCAGATACCTTTGCTTAAACTACCATGCGTTTGGTAGTAGGCCATCTTTCCTTTCAAGTTCATTACCTTTGTTTAGGCTACCACATGTTTGGTTGTGGGAAATACTTACCTTTTCTTTTTCTTCTAGAGCTACCCTGTGCTTGGTAGCCTCTTCCCCTTGGGATGTTAGTCTTTCCCCAGTGGAGTTATAACTTTTTCCCCAATATATTTATCTTTCCCCAGTCAAAGGTAGACCTTCTACTACAGTGGGACTTTCTTCCTTTTCCTCTTCATCTTTGTCATCTTCTTTCTTCTCATCATCCACCGCTTTAGGTTGATCAATCCCTTGTTCGGTTCCATTGAAAATATCTTAAGAAGACACGCTTACATTATGAAAAACAACACCTTTCCCAACATATTTTGGACGAGACTCATCAAGGGTAACATATACAGACTCCTCAATTTTAAGCAATCTCTTATTATAAACCCTATACGCCTTACTAGATTGTGAGTATCCGAGGAAGATACCTTCATCGACTTTCACATCGAATTTGCTAATATTATCTCTATTATTGTTCAAACATAACATTTACATCCGAAGACATGTAATTGAGAAACTGTCACACCCTAATTTTTAACTCTAATATTCCACCTCATTTGCATCATTTTGACATAACATCAATCATCTCATGTGTGTGTGTTTTATGCATTACTAACCCATTGAAATTACAAGTTTGTGCTTTGGTTCACTTTAACTGCAAGCTAGGGTTTTGACACCAAGAAGCTCAGAAGTTAACCAGTCAAGGGTTTAGGTGATCCTTAACCTCTCAACATTAACAAGAGTTTACTTACATAAATAATCAAGTGCAAAATTCCATCAATATCATTTAATCAAGCCCCTAAGTCATCAGATGCACCAAATTAGGGTTTTGTCCTAATTCAGTCCTAGGTTGACTTTTTGAGTAAGACATCCTACACATCAAGACATGATTCAAAGACCTCAATAACATCACCTTAGCCCATTCACATGTTTGGATTGATTCAAGAAGATTGATTCATTGACAATGGAAGAATTCAAGTTCATTTGGAAAAAGTCAACTGTTCACCAAAGTCAAAGTTTGACTTTTGAGATTTTTGGTCAAACATGGACTACACAAGTCAAGGTTCATGAAAATATGATGGATGGTTGCATTTGATCATGATTAATCAATAAAAATTAAGAAAAGATCAAAGTTGGTGAAATTAAGGGTTTGTGATTTTTTTATGTTACAAGATTTCATGAATA